>CM023629.1:3401051-3726051 GCA_013358685.1 Antennarius maculatus
CCATCTGCCCCTCGTCTTCCCGCCTTGCATCTCGTCCTCCGTCTGCCCTTCGTCTTCCGTTTGCGTCCCGCTCGCTGCTCGTTAGTCAGCGTAATTACCGAGGAAGGGGAGCAGATTAGGGCGTTTACCCGTCGGGATGTTTACATGCACAGACACACACACTGCCGAGGCGTCTCTCTCACACACACACACACACACACAAACACACACACACACACACACACACACACACCTATGCGCGCAGATTTCCTTCACACGCAGGTGAAGCATGAACGTCTGCAGCGATCTGCCACTCAGGAAACACACGTGTTCTTGGGAAACACTAGTTTGCCTTTTTTTTCCCAGGAGTTGACTAGCTTAACATAACGCCTGGTACATTCATTTGATCATTATTGCTTCAGTAAAAACACTTTTCTTGACACAGGATGAAAGGTTTTGTCGTTACGTTGATAGCATGCACACTAACAGGCTAGCTTTATACTTTCCTCTGCTCTTTGTATGCTAAGCTAAGCTAATGACGACATTTTTAAAGACTAATGTGAGAGCGGTAGTTCCTTCTTCTTGTCAAGGCCTGTAGAAACGACAGTGGTGTTAACCTTAAAGATGATTGCTGTTTGGAATCAGACATAATTTAGAGGTAAACTGGATGTTTTTGGGCTTTCTTTTTTTTTGCTATAATGACATTCTGAAGGTTATTTTAAAGTTTAATCGCTCCTAGCTCGCTCCTCTGTTCTAAAGAACCCTGGCCTCCCATGGCTATCGTTCTCGCCACTCCGTTGACGTGTAATTTAATCTCATTTGTGTTTCTGCGTGGAACCTGCAGGTGATCGCCCGTTGAAGCGAACTGCTGACGTGATACGAACGGGGGCCTATCGCTAAAAGTCCCACCGGGGCTCCAGGTTCATCCAATCACACGGAGGAAGGGGGGGTTGCAATGCTGATTCTGGCGTTTTAATAGGCCCCCTCGCGTCTCCATTGGGTGTGATGATAATGTCATGTGTCGTATGCTTATTCAGCCTCAAAGTAATATCATTTGCAGAGTTTTCCTCGTTTGCCTTCAGTCCGCCGCCCCATAAAGCTAATTACAGCGCTTGGCTTTAGATCGGGAAGGGCGAAGGGGGGAAGATGGTGGGAGGAAGAGCGGAGGAAGCAGGGGATAATGGCATTTTAAGGGTGGGGAACCACTTCGATTACTTATTATAATGAAAAAGTAATGCACAAACCTTCAGCCTTCGAGGCGTGTGTGTGTGTAGCGCGACCTTGTTGTGTACATTTCTAGTTGCATCCATTCGTCGATGGACGGTTATTTTACAAATCCGATTGCACTAAAGAGTTCGGAGCCTCGGCATGAAATCTTTCCTCTGGGTATCATCCAAAGGACACGGAGCCCTTATTGAGTTAATCACACCTCCGTGAAAAGAAGAAGAAGAATAAAGGAGAGTCGTTGAGCAATGTCCTGTAAAAATGGAGAGTCGTCGGGTTATAGAGTTGTTTAATGCACTGAAAGGACTTTCATAGGAATTCAAATAAAAATCTGAACAATTCAGCCGACTAATAGGGATTCTGGAAATCCAAAAAAACGGGGCAGTCGTTACACCCAAGGTGGAGATGAAGCCTGTCGTAAACCGAGCTGTGATTTGAAGCTGCTTTACAAGGGTGAAATTATGTAGCCCATGATTTTCTTTTTCTATCCTCTCTTCCCCACATGAACAGTTTGTAAAGCGTTCCACACCGGGAAGCTGGCGTTGTTCCGTGTTGGGTGTATGGAGCAACAGGGTTCCAGCTCGTGCTCATCTAAACCTCCCCTACACGCCCCCTGATGCGTTCTGAGTGGAGCAGACAGGTTCAGTCTAAATAATGCATGGAGACCTCCAGAGGGACGAAGGCCTCCTCATTGCCAAATAATACATCTGTTGATTTGTTCCTGTCTTCATGGACTCCCACTGCAAAGCCTTTTTGTTTAAGCGTGTTTAAGTTGAGCTGTAAATCGAAATGAAATCTCTTAACATGCACCAAACTGACCAAACTTTGCCGGAATCCATATGTGCTCTTCTCTGATTGAGGCGAGTACATCATCTCTCCGACAGCGAACGCTCATTTATCTTTTATTTGACAGCTCTCCGGTGAGTCTCCAGGATGTCCATGATGCAAGCACAGCTAATGATGCTTCATTGCTGTAAACCAGCTGATGTTCACGGCTTTCCGGGACCGGACTGATCCGTCCTGTTGAAGGACCAAGACTCTAAGGGTCTTCATCTTAGCTGCAGGATTCTGTACCTTTATTAACCTGCATGCTATGAAATCCATGCATGTGGAGAGGATTGTGGTGTGTTCTGAAGGTCTACCATCGCCCTTACCGTCACCGCCCACTCCAACGCTTTTGTCCTCTCAAGGTCGAGGCCTCTGCTGTAGAGGAGGGCAAAGAAAGGACGTTCTGCACACCGACTCCCTTTGCCCTGCTCGTTCTCCATCATATTCCTCTACTCTAATGCATCCACCTTTCCATTACAACTCCCTCTTTCTGCCGGCGCCGTTGTTCCTCCTCGCTTGTGTTCATTTGAAATGTTGACGCTCGCCGCTCTATCCAAGGCCGATCGTCAGGAATCTGAGCAGATTTTAATAACCGTCAACTGAACCGCAGCCCACAATGAGGCTGAGCGAGACGCCGCTGTTCAAATACAGTTTTATTATGAGGTTGAAGATGCTGTGATCTTTAAAGTACCTACGTATTAGAATAAAAAGATATTCTTGCTCCAGAGTACAGAATGAAAATGTTCTCTCAGGGATGATGTTATACCATGACTCATTGAATTTTAAGAGCTTCACGACATATGGTAGGGTTTGTTTTTCATGCCATCAATTTAAACTTAGTCTTTATGCTTTGGCAATTCCAATGGGCAGCAAGACAAAACTGGTTTTGAATATATGGGTTACTGGCAACTCATCCATCCTTGGACAAAAGGTAAAATGTCTCTTCCTTCAGTTTGTTACTTCACCTACGTCTTATATATAATAGATCAGAACGGATGGACTAAATGCATCCGACATGTGTCACATCATTTTTTGAGGCAAAAGGAGAGTTTTCAGGAGCTTTATTTCTTTAGTGTTGGCAGTAAAAGGCCTGTGCAAGCAAAATCAATGTCCGCCAGTCACTATTAGGCCCATTAGGTGTTTTCTGCAAAGGCAATCATCAAGCAAAGCTAGGCTAATCTGAGGAAGAGAAAGTTGGCAGGCGGCGAGGAACTCATGTCCCGATGGCAAGCAGATATTTGGAACGTCAAGATAGGGAAATCAGAGTTGCGTGGAGCAGGTGAGGGGGTCTTTACAGCCGTGGATTGATTGGCCGTTAATCCCCTCCTGTGTGGACAGGTGGGTCCAGTAAAGCCCACCGTGGGGCAGCCATGCTGGGCTTCATCTGCACGAGTTCATCTGTTTTAGCGCTTTACCGACAGAGAACAATATGTAGGGTCGTGTCCCCCTGCCAACGTTATTGTTTGGACACGACTCGCGGGCTTTATGGGACTTTCACAACCTCGCCAAGCAGGTGGTGTTGAAATGCTAGCGCCGCTCATGAAGACGCACCTGTCACAAGGTCAGATCCATGTCGACCTGCGTTTCCTCTGAGGAGAATCACCTGGTCTTTGCATCACCAAAAGAGTGTTTGTTGCTTTGGTTTTCGTGGATTGCAGTGGGATGATAATTAGGTTCTAATGAGGGAGCCGTACCACCTGGGCTGGACGCGAGCTGCACCAGTGTTCTGGCACAGTTTCCTCAATAAGCTAAAGCCTATCAGAGATTTTCTTGCTCAGAATGAGATGATTACAATAAAATGAAACGCCAAATAATTGTATGCTTGTCATGCAACACATTGTTTGAACAACACAAAGGTGACTGAGCTGCTTTTCGTGAGGTTCATTTAACCTGGTGCTGAGATTTGTTTCCCACAGGAAGTTCAGTCATGGATGTGATGCTGAGACTTTGGTGGACACTTTTTCTGACTCTGCATCAACATTAATGATGCCCGCTGATGACTTGGTCTTTGGAGAAGATTGTGTTACCACTGTGATCATACGAAACTCATCATTTAAACTCGAACACAATCCCACCGTAGATAAATATATTGCTTTGCTTCAGTGGTGGAATCAGAAAAGGTGATTGGACTTCCAAGGACGAATCTTGTGTGAACTGAAGAATTCCTCCTAGACAGCAGCCGGAGCCATTAAAACTCCCCAGGGATCACGGCATTGCCTTTAACTTGTTTGCTCAGTGTTCCATCAACAGGGATGAATAAGGAGAAGAAGAGGGTGCCTTGCCGATCTCACCCGTTGGCAACCCCTCCACTACGCTCTTTGACACTCCAAAGAACTTCCAGCCTTTTGTAGCTTTCAAAGGCTCCCATAATGGTCTTTGAAGCAGCTGTGAAAAATAAGTACTTTTTCCTCCCTTCTTTTTTCCTGACGCTCTACAGAGTCGGATGACTTTTCATCTGTGACTCGTATCCATGAGAGGAAAAAAAGGATGGAGAAACATAAAGAGGCTGGAGGGTGTTTATTATTTTATTTCTAATTTCATCTGCAGCATCAGATCTTTATCTTATTTCTCACCACTCTTGACTTTCTCTCCGGCACACATTTATAGTTGCAGAGCAATGAAGAAGAGGTAATATATACTAAGTAGATTGTCAAACAAGAGCCGACCAGTGAAGCAGCTTAGCCCTAGTTTCATTCATTGGACATATGGCCTTAAAATTAAGATCCCTGTCAGTGAACGTAATAATTACTCTAAAATCAATCAATCTCATTGATTAACGGGACTCACCTGCTGCTGGTTGGTGTTGATCTTTGGCCTCATGCTAATGTGATAGGCCTCTCAATCTGCCTGGTTCTCTTTCCAGTCTTTATGTCTTACATCCTCTCTTTTTCCTGTCTGAAGCATCAGTGGCCAATGTGGGCCTGATCGCCCAGCATCTGATAGAAATGTTCCTCAGCGGACACATCCGAGAAATTGCTGATGAAGTTCTCAGAGGCAAAAATCCAACAAAGAACTCGTAAAAAAATCAAATAGGCGTTTGACAGAAATCATGCCTTCTCTGCCTCTGCCTCTCTTTTCCATTTTAAAGGTCAAGGACTGAAAGAGCGGGTATCTTTCTGATATGTTGCCGTATCGGTTGCATTGTTTCGTCAGCTCACTCCTCTAGAAGCCAGGCTAAATGTTGCTACTATGTTTCTGTGTGGGCGTCTTCTGCTCAACATTGAGTCTACATTTGATATCTTCAATGTGAAACAAATTGTTTTCTCTCAATTTGGCTGATAGTTGATCTCAGAATGCTGAGACTGGTCGTTTATGTTCTCCTCATCCAGGTTTACAACTCATGCCGTGTGTTTGTCAGACACTAAAGAAGGAGACACATTGGTCGCTGGTGACGGTGGCTTTATGGTGGCCTTTCCTATTTATTTGTATTTATTAACACCCATATTTTGATTTAAACCTAGAAGTAGGTTCCATCTAGTCTGGCTTGAGTCTAGAAATCTCCTGTCAAAGTGCTGGAGATGGTCCGAGTTCATGTTTCTCTTCCAATTGCCATGTTTTCAGAGCAGATTTGGCATCTTGAGGAGATGGACTGAAGTGTATCCTATGATTGTGCAATTTAAGTTACTTTAATAACTTTGTGGTGCTGCATGGCTGCATCGCTTAATCACCTTTCCTATAATAACCGTGATCATCCGACGGGATGCCGGTCCCCACGCGGCAGAGACTAACAACCCATAGCGGCCCGTTTTCATACCCGCTAATGTCTTTTGTTTTTCTACCGTTATGAGGAGGGATGATGAGAAAGTAGATTTCCACACGTGAAGCAGAATCCGTCACAGTCTCATCCCACGTACCTGTACCCTCCCTCCCCTGAAGATACCTGGGGAAGAGGCGGAAGCAGCGTAGGAGACGGTGCATATCTTCTCCTTTGAACTTCACAGGCATGAGGTGTTTTCACAAACGCTCCCTGGTGGAGATTGTTCTCGGATGTGAGGAGGAAGGGCAGGGAGTTCAGAGGAAGAGGGGCAGGAGAAGGAGTAAAAGAGGAAGAGGAGGATGGAAGCTGAGACAGAGTGAAGGAGAGACAGAGAGGACGTGAGCACAACAGGAAAACTGAGCTGGAATAGATGTGTGTCCCGCTGGGGGTGAAACAGTAAACCACTTTCTATGTTTTGGTAGAAGTGGATTGATTTCCCCTTTTGTAACCTCTGTCTCGCTCTCTGCTGCTACTGAGTGTGAAACACAAGTCTTTTTACTCGAGGTGGAAAAACACCAGCTGCTGGTTTTGGAAGCAGCAGAAGTTGTACCAAGTCCAAATGTTTGGAGGCATCATGCAGAACAAAGGCGGAAACGGTAGGACTACAGGTTCAGGCCTTGTGTGAGCGCCAACCCTCCAATGCTTTCTTTCCAAAAGATATTCCCAACCAACCAGGAGGTTTGGGTGAAAAACTCTTACAGGAAAAATTGGTTTGGTGTGTGAGAAATCCACTTAGCTAACATGCCGGGTTGTTGCTGCCCAACAATCTAATGAGATGCCGACGGAGCGTTCATCGTAAACAAAACCCAAATTTCATTTCCAAGTGTTTGAAAGGTCTTGGTCTTGATTCTTCATCGTCTTGTTGAGGTGGCGTCGACCTGTCGTACAGAAGGAACCTAGAATTAAACAGCTCTCCCCAGTTGACATCGCCTCACAGGTTAATCGTCCTCTGCTGAATCCAGATTGACTTGACCTTCATCTTTATAAGCGGCGTGTTCTGCTGACCCCTCTAAATGGCACTGGGTGGACCCGAGCTGTTTGCCTGAATGAAACAAGCCGACTACCGGGGGCCTGGATGCAAACACAAATTACCTTTTAAGAAAAGACACCAGGGGCGGTTGGGGCGGGGGGGTATCTACCTCCGCAGGTGAAGGTCGAAGCTGCTGTTAGCTCCATAGCAGCACCTCTAAAAAATGAAACGCAGCGACTTCAGTGTGTCTGGACTGGATATAAATCTCCCAGCTGTAAAAGTGGTTCTGCCCAAACCGGCCATCCTCATAAATTGGCATCTCGCTGCCGTGGCCGCGCCGCCGTTGGCTTCACACATGCTTTATGACGAGAAGATAAGACCACTAAATGAACGGAGACGAGGGGCTCGTAAATCGCCCAGGTGGAGAGGGGCGCTTGTTTCGGTTGACTTCGGGCCAAAGACAGAAAGTGAAGTTTGGCCCTCAAAACTCTTCTTTTATAAGAATTCCCAGTCTGCTCCCGGAGACTGGACTTCAATCCATCTGCAAAGCTCCTTCCTTCTTTCCTTTAAGAATTCAACTTGAAGCATGTTGGTGTAGAAGTATTCTCTAATTATGCATTAATTTACTTAAGTAATGGCATCATTAGCCTAAACGGTTGCCGGTGATTCTGTTCGCCTGTGGCTCGTCAGCGTGTGCACATGTGCTCAAATCTCACTCTAGCGTCATTTTAATCACGGCTCTCAATTAAAAACATATTGTAATCATATCGACAGCTTCAAATTACGCACAGATGCTATAATATAATAACATATAATAACACAAAGGGAGGCTGGGATGCAAATCAGACGCCTCTTTTATGAGGTAAAGTGTAATTTAATTAAACTCCCGACGGGCTCGGCGCTTCATGCTATTGATTTATGTCTCCATCTGTATTTAAATGCCCACATTTCACTCTTTCTTTCCGTCTGTCACATGTTGGCCTGCTCCTTTCTCCTGATTTTTAATATGTTTTTTTGCTTTGTTTTCAGTGTACGTGAGGATGATAATTTACCTACAGAGGGCAAATGTGCTAGCGTAAACTGTTTGGGGAATCCATTTTTCACTCTTTATGGGGTCATTTTGCCAGAATCTCTGTTTGAAAATGGACAAACTCCCATTAATTTTAGAATTATGACACTGTGGTGTACAAAATGCTTCTTCTTTCAGCCTTGTGTTCAGGGTCGGATTTTCCTGCCTGTGAGGCAGTTTTGAGGGAATAGTGACCCGTTTCATGGATCACGGCTGGGTTTCACAACCTTTGGAAAGTTTTCAGGAGTTTTAAATGACGAGCGTCCCCTTTTGTTTTGGTTCTGTGTGGCGATTCACTTCCAAAGTGAGTAAAACTCACAGAATCTTGTCTTATCATTACTCAGTGATCAGAATAATAAATCTTTTTTAAATGAGGTTGCTTTTGGGAGCCGTGAACGATCGAACCAAAAGGACATTGTTCTAAATCAGCTATTGTGTTGCTCCTGGATGAGATTATTCTTCCGGCTCCTGACTGCCAGAGTTGGTTTCTCCGCCTCGCTTTGAGCGTCCTAACATTCTGCTCTGGTTCCTGTATACAGATATTTTTTTAGTGTTGTTCTGCAGAATTATATTACTTACTGCACATCTGCACAAAGATTCGTTGGGGAGATTTGCCACCCTGTGGCGTGCATCCAGGAGGTGGGGGAGGGGCAACACACACACCATTATGGTCTGCTTACACCAGACGAGACACACCAGTTACCCATATGCTCCCAGTCTCCTTCGATTACTGGACTCGTCGGTTTATTTACAATACCTCCATCCATTCAAATGTCATTATTCTCCTTTATCTCCTAAATCTGCCACTGAATTCCGCCTTCGGATGGGTGACTAGCGTCCAGAGGCATTCCCACTTGTCTCCTGAGGGAGGGGGGGTAATTAGAACATCTCTTGTCTTCATTTCTCCGTCATTAGCGTCACATACAAACCTCTGAAACAGGACGACTCGCCCAACCCGGCTCACAGCTTCTTGCAGTTTGACACAGTTTTCCTGTTTCTTCCTTTTGCGCCTCTGCGCTCACGTGTTCTCCAACATTAGCTTAGTGAGGGAAACTTTTCTCCCAAAATAAAGAAACAAAAAAAAGATTTCATGATTACAAGACTAACCCATATACTTGGAGATGCAAGGGGATGAAGCGGCCTGGATATGGCGGGCCCTCTTTTGACATTCCTTCGATCAAATCTCCAAAAGCTGACATTTTGGTCCCTGATTCATTTATTCGTCAGCGCATTGATGTGGCCCCGGCGTCAAGCCGGCGCCTTAACAAAGCCGTGTGAAGCTCGGGATGTTGACGTGAGCGAGCGGCGTGCCTGCCTCTCAAAGCAAACCCCATTAAAGGTGCTGCTTCTGGCGTGAGGGCCTTCATTAAGCCCAGAGAGCGGCGATGGATGCAGCCGTGTCATTAGCGCCATGTTCTCTCTCGTCCATCAGCGCTTCTTTATGGCACATTTCACTCCCAACTAGGTCATTCAGGTTTTGCTGGCAGATGGAAGAGCCTGACTAGCATGGAGACATAAAACGGGAGGTGTAATGAAGCGCGTTCATACACAAACAGGTAATCACGCTTCTGCAGAGCTCCAAATCATTTGGTTTCTCCTTACGCTGTTGTCATGCTCCGCCCCTCCCTCCCTCCCTCCCTCCAGACTCTTTGCTGTCAAACTTCAGCAAACACACACCCAGTGAAACGGGAATCCTCAGGGGGGGGGTCAACGCTGGGTAATCAAGCCGCACCACCTCTGGCAAGGCTAATTAAAGCAGGACATCTGCGCCATACCCCACATCTGGAGCAGGTGGCGGCGGCGCCTGCAGGACCCCCCCAATCCCACCCTCCCATTACTGCACTGCTAAACAATGACAACTGCAAGGGTGAACGTAAACCTTCATCTGTCTTATTTAAAAAAATGCGCCATCCTGGAAAAGTTGACGGCGTAATTAAGCTTTCTTTTGTGCAGGAAGGGCAAAGGGGAGCCCAGCTCTATGAGACGCAGCCAAAAGAAGAGAATAACTAACTAATTTAACTCACCAGAGAGTTAATTATATCTGCAGATATCTCACAACTTTTAATCTTTACACTTATAAAATTCCAGACTGGATCAACAACCTCCTACCGGTCCCAGAGACAGAACAGAAAGCTCCTCTGTTTCCTCCCGTTTCTTTCCTCCAGCTTCCTGGCTTCGCCTCTGCAGAATTCTGATGCAAAAGTGAATCTTTTCAAGCCAAAATCTCTTTAAAGACACTTTCAAAGTCTGAATGGGGCCGATGGGGATAGGTGAGGGTTTACCCAAGTGGAGTGTGTGTGGAGGCAGGCAGCGAGACAGGGTGGTAGGGTTTGACGGTGTTGGAATGGAAGCCAGCTGGATCAGCTTCAATTACGGCGCTCTTCTTTATCCTCACGCTTTCACGAGTGTGACTGTAGGAACGAAACGTGAAGAAGCTTTTGTTCCAACCAATAAGGTCATTTACAGAAGACTCACGAAAACTACATAATCCTCCCTACATGTCTGTAATAGTCATCCTTAATCGGAATCCACACTCCCCATAATTCCTCTGCATCGCGCCTTATCTCCTTTCTTTACTTAACCGTTATGGGATTTTCTATTCAAATGACTTCTTTGGCTGATACTTGGTCCCCCCCACCCTCCCCCACCCCAGCCTTCACAACGCGCCTCTGGAGACCCGTGACATGCCCGTAACAAGCAGCTTATTGCAGCGTTATTGCCCGAGCATCGAGAAGCTTCCTGGGACCTCGGGGCATATTTGATGGCGCTGACAGGTCCCGGGGACGTGACTGTCACTGTCAGGGCGCCGGCGGGTTTGTCAGGTGGCGGGGGAGGCAGCGGCGTGGGCTGGTGGTGGCGGGGGAGGCGGCGGCGGCGTTGGCTGCACACAGGCGCCGGCGTTCGTTCAGCGATGCAGATGATTCCCACGGTGGCGCGTAGATGCAGATGGTGCCGACGGTCCGTGCATCAAGACATGACGTCTTATTGTTGCAGTGATGTGACAGGAATGCATACAACACACTCACACACACACACACACACACACATACACACACACACACACACACACACACACACACACACAGGTGAGTCCTTCGGGAGGCTCTGACGGCTCTGCCCTGAGACTCGGATCCGTCTGAGGGAGCTCTGAACACCCAACGCAATTACTCTTTCTTGCTGCACCTGCACAACATAATTGAGGAGACCAGAGGGGTTTTGTCACCTAAGGTAAAGATGTAAAGGCAAAAAAACAAAAGAAATATTGGAGTGGCGAAGAAATTCCAATCAGGATCCTCCACAATAAACTTTTCGCTTTGAATATTCCACGACGAATTTGGAAGAATTGAAACGAAGGCGGCGATCCCGTGGAGGCGGCGCGTCAGCCGTGCTCAGAACATCAAATATTCATGCGCTGTCTGTCGATTGGTCCAGCATGGGGGGGGGGGGCGCTGCAGCGACAGATTTAATGATCAGAGACTTAATGAAGCTGCGGTCAGGAACGAGGGCTGATATCCTGAGACCGGGGGGTCCAGACCAGCCCCCCGTCTCTCTGTAATGAAACCAGCAGCAGGTCATTGTCTATAATGAGGACGGTGACTTCATCTCATTGTGGATTTTACTCTACTCAGTATATTCTGATGGGGGAGGGGGGGTCCAACCCAAAGAAAACTTTGTTAAAATAGTTTTTTAACAGGTTGACGATTGAATAAACTGCTAATGCCTCCAGTCGGGTGATTCTGGAGCTGATTTTGAAGGTGACATGGAAACGGTTATCCGTGGAAAACAATCTGGCAACCTCACCGTTTGCTCGGATTCCAGCCCGTCGTCAAGCCAAATATTTTTTTTCTCCTAGATTCACATCAGAGACGAGCCGAGAGAGAAATGATTGGATGAATAAACAGAGTGGAGAGTAGAAACTGAGAAACAAGCCAAGCTATTAATGCAGACCTTCAAGTTCTGCTTGTCTTTGGTATTTGGAGCTTGAATCCTCCTCCTGCTGGCAGTAGGAGCGAATCTCTAAATAATACCTATTAATGATAATTAATAACTGTTAATCAGGTGTTTATTCACAGGTGCTTTAAGAACGTTACGATCCAAACGGTGGAGTTGACTTTCCATCAACGATTGGTTGACAGAGAAATCTTCACTTTGACTCTTGACCCGTAGAACTGTGACCTCACACTGTCGCCCCTTTAAACCCCCCCAAACCACCTGCCCATCATTCACAAAGGAGATTTAATCTCCACCTCTTTCCTCCACTTCTTCCCCTCTTCCACCCCATCTCTTCATCCGACCTGAGAAACGTCTCGCTTTCATCCGATTCGCTGATGTATTCAGCCCAAAGGCAGACTAAGCTCTCCCCCTAACCCCCCCCCTCTCTTTCTCTGTCTCTCTCTCTCTCCCCCCTCCCTCTCTCATCCCACCCTGTCTTTCTTATTCCATCTCTTTGCGCCGCTCACACAGAACGACCTCAGACGCTCACTCCCCTGTCTTTTGTCAGAACTGTCAGCTCGGATGGAAGGAAACTTTCCCACCTTGCTGCCTCCCGCCCACTTCTTCATGTCAGATCCCCCCACCCCCACCCCCCAGCGGAGCAGGCAGAGCCCCCGCCCTCCGTGTCACCTCCAATATCAAGGAGACGCAGCGCAAAAGTGACGGGGAAACTATTGAATTATGCTGTGAAAATAGCGCTTTGCCACTTTCCTGAGTCGGAAACTTTCTTTAAATCAGATTCCAGCTGATTATTTTAAAATATTCTAACAAGAAAAAGCTCGACTTTTAAGAGTTATAAGACTTAAAAGACCTCGGCCCATGGAAGACGGGTTTGTGTGATCCCGGCATATGCTTGGAGTTTTAAGTTTTTCCTGGTCCATTTCCAGTTATTAGTGGAGACTTTTGCAGCACTTGAAAGCAGCGGCGCTCTGAGACGCGACGGCTGGGAAAATATTTGTAATGTAGCATCAATCATGGCAGGGACTGATGTGAAGGGAGAGTTTTGTAGAGTTTTCACCAGAGTTAAAGACGTGTTTTTTGTTCCCGTTCATCTGGAGGTCATGACCTCCCGGTTCTGCTAACTCAAACAACGTCAGACGTCCTGAAGTCTTTGTGTCTCAGTCAAAGAAATGATTCTACGTTTCCCGACTGAAAAAAGGATTCTTCTGAGACCAAACTCTGAACGCTCGCTTAAGTTTGATGGCCTCTTCCCAAAAAGTTCCACTAATTCCTTCCGATAAAGATACGATGCACGTCTCAAGAAAGAAATTGGTTGTTTATTGGAGGACAAATGTTATTTTACATTCAACACTTCATTTAACATCATCTGAGAAGAGAAGCAGTAATGACTTTGGTTAAATTACCGCCTCGCTGTCACCTCACCCCGGCTCTCCTCACCCCGCTGGTCTCACCAGACAGACGGCGCTCCGTGGCAACGGAGACAAACAAATAAACAAGCAAACAACACACGCCGGTGCATTTTTAACCGACACCGTGGGGCAAACGAACCGAACAAGCAAGGCGGGTAAGATGCCCGTTTTTTGTGAGGAACGCTCACCGACTTACCGTAAAGACGCTTCAGCCGGCGCCGCGTGGATGGAGGACGCACGGCGAAACATCACACATTAAAAACACACGTTGAAAACACACGTTAAAAACACACATACTAAAAATACATGTTGTAAAATCACACACAATAAAAACACACATGCTAAAAACACAGATACTAAAAACACACTTTAAAATCACACAAGTTAAAAACACACATATCAAAAACACACGTTAATATCACACACATTAAAAACACACGTTAATATCACACACATTAAAAACACACGTTAATATCACACACATTAAAAACACACGTTAATATCACACACATTAAAAACACACAGGTTAAAAACACACGTAAAAAAAACACAGCGATTAAAAATACACACACAGTGTTAAAAACACACAGGTTAAAATCACACATGTTAAAAACACACAGGTTAAAATCACACATGTTAAAAACACACAGGTTAAAATCACACATGTTAAAAACACACTTTCAAATCACACACATTAAAAACACACAGGCTAAAACACACAGCATTAAGAACACTCGTTAAAAACATACACGTTAAAAACACACAGGTTAAAATCACACACATTAAAAACACACACCGTTAAAAACACATGTTAAAATCACACACGTTAAAAACGCACACGTTAAAAAAACACAGGTTAAAAAACACACCGTTAAAAATACACACGTTAAAAAACACAGGTTAAAAAACACACCGTTAAAAATACACACGTTAAAATCACACACATTAAAAACACACATGTTAAAACCACACAGCGTTAAAAACACACAGGCTAAAAACACACAACGTTAGAAACACACACACACACTCTAGAGCGGTTGGTGTTTCCTGTCTGCTCATCACATGTTCTCTGCGCTGCAGCTCTCATCTTGCTCTCTCTCAGCCTTTTGTTGTGTCTTTTGTTTTGCTCTTTGTTTTTCATCTTTTTTTTCCATCTCCTCTCTCCTTCCTGTCCATTTGTCGTTTTTCAGCTGATGGCTGACAATGGAAGCCGCTTTCGCCCTGTTAATGAGGAGATGTTTACTCCTCTGTCCTCTACGGCAGCCTGCGAGGGTAAAACAAACCAAAGTGGGGTTGGTGTGTGCTTCCAATCCCCACCTGGTCACCTCACCCTGGACTCCCCCCATCCTGCCCCACCCATCATAACCCAACTCCTGACTCAACAGACCCTCCATCAGAGCTACACTAGGCTAAATTATTAGCCTCTGATAATAAGCCTATGGATCTGTGAGGAATGGCGCCGGCGCCGCTGCTGATTATATTGAGAGCTGTGTTTTATATCCTGCGAATGTCAGGTTTCAGCTATTTACACCCCCCCGTCTCCCGCTCGGTGGCCAATGGCTATTGATTTCTGCCGGGATGGATGAGCGCGGCCGCGTGGCATTAAAATAAAAAGACAAAAAGCAAGGGAGGAAGAGGAGGAGGGGGGTGGGAGCAGAGGAGATATTGGAATTTTTAACTTTCGGTGAACTTTCTGGCTCTAGTTTTCCCAGGTACATTAGATATGGACGGGGGGAGGGGGGTAGGTTTGGACATTTCGGACACTGTTGAATGATCCGTGGTGAAGAGCCAGGATCCAACCCCCTGACTCACACATATCCCGTTACGCCTGAACGCACCGTGATGTTCAGGTGATTCTCAGTGAGTTTCCCAGAATTCCCAGGAGTTCTTTTTTCCACAGCGTGAGATGAATTCATCGTCTTGTCTGTCCGGACATTTTGCACCATGTGAACGTTCTGACGGAATAAATTAAATTCTAAGATGAGAGCCAGATTACAACTAAACCCCAACTGGACACGGCTGCTGTGGCTGTTTGCGAACCTGGAGCGTCGCTCATCAGGTCCAAACCAAACTCATGTCCTCCTGGGAGAGCCATGCTCACCAAAATATGTCGTCCACAAGATCGTTTCTTCATGTGTTTCTACTTTCCGTGTGTCTGTGTGCGTGTGTGTGTGTGTGTGTGTTTTCTCCATGGCTTCCCATCCCTGTCGTGCGTTTCAACTCTTTCCATCCTTCTCACATGTTTTCGCTTGCGACAAACCATTTCAGTTCATACGCACTCTGATGGCTGACATATTATAAATTACTCAAGCATGCACACACACACACACACACACACACACACACACACACACACACACACACACACACACAGCATAATTTAATTTATAAAAGAATGCATCTTCACACTCAAGGCATTTCCTGTCCAAGCTGCAACTGTGAAACGTCGAGGCCTCGTGGCGTAAATGTTCTCCAACCTTCCTTCATAATGATTTCTCCCATATGGTTCCCACTAATATTCTGCTTGGAGCAGCACACACACACACACACACACACACACACGCACACACACACACACACACACACACACACACGTGATCACAGGCAGCCCTTCTGTGCTACATTAACTACAAACCTCATTTCCCCACAAAGAGAAGCCAGCGGCTGAAAATTGGCTGGGACGAGTCATTAAACCTGCGTCTGACACACACACGCACACACACACACACACACACACACACACACACACACACACACACACACACACACACACACACATCTGTTGTAAAAATGATGCCCACCCACCAACCTGTGTCGGCGTAGCAGGTGATTTCCGGTGCCTACTGAGAAGTTACTGCCCTTCCGACAGAGGAGGTCCACCATTCACGTGTGTGTGTGCGTGTGTGTGTCCAGGTTGTACAAACGTGTGTTGACACTCCTGCCTTTAAGTGTGTTTCGTGACGCCACAGACGCCCCCTGGGATTAAAACTGATGGCGGCTTTGAGGGTGGAGGAATGACCCGTGGACGAGGAGGAGGAGGAGGGAAAACAATGGGAACGATGAAGGACATGGAAGAGGAACAGAAATGAAGTGGAGAGGATGAGATCATGAATGGGAAATGAGACGGAAGGAGAGGAAGAGAAGATGAACAGATGGATCAGCTGATCCTCAGCCTGATGTTGATTGGCTGGAACGTCAAAACTTCAGTACAGTTTCTATCATCTTTTACTAGACATCTCCACCTACTCATGTTGCTAGGCAACGGGCACGGCTGCCCCATCAGCACGTCCTCAGGACTGTACGGCTCTGCAGGTGATGGCTTCTGGATGCCCCTGGCTGCCCAGGGTTGGGGGTGATCAGCTAGCCTGGCCCTGTCTGGTTCTGGTAGCCTCTCTGGGCGTTGATCTCATTAAAAGTTGATTGGTCCTCCATGTGTGACGACAGGATTGATGGAGGCTTTCCTCCAATGGGATTGCAGGAATCTTCAGCCACACGCCGTCCATGAATCACCAAGAAGATTCATTTTCATTTGGATGCTTTTTATCTGCTTTTGTTCAAAGAGTTTCCAAGAAACTCCGCAGGTTTCAACCTCCTGTGCTGCTTCTGGAGGAAAGGAATGTGTTATTCCTTCTGATTGGTCTCATTGATAACTGTCAACTTTAACACGGATGTGGAACGATTGCAGATGCGACCGAGAGAGAAGCAAATGTCCTTTCGTATGTTGGGACTGAACAGTGTTGCAGAGAAAGGCTTTTATAAACGTAGTTATTGGGTCACTGCCTTGAGAAAAGGAGTTTATTTTGACGGTTATTGATCAGAGCTGTAAGAATAAAGTGAATAACAGATGATTGATGTTCCCCTTCAGTCTGGGTTCAGAAGCCAGCTGTTAATCATGTCCTCCCTTTGCTTTTTCATAGCTTTGTTGGACCTCTGAACATTTCTTTGCTAATGTTTAGACCATTACATTCACATTTCAAACGTTGAAAACCCCAATCAGACTGATTTTATCCGCCATTCATAAAGAAGAGACAAAACCCATCCAGAGTGAACACCATGTAAATCCACACACAAAAACATCTAGTGGTATGTTCTGGGGGAAAAAAAGACCCAGGATGGACAAGCCTCTTGAGGGACTTTCACCTGGAAATGCCTGCGTTCCATTTCTAGCTGGACGAAAACCAAAGTGTCAGATTTCTCTCTCCTGGTCGTTCTTTATTTATTGGTGTGAACTTATGGCTGTCATCACAGCCAATGATGGAGCTGCTTGTATTGACAGCGATGATTGATCTTTGGCGCCCGCTGTCTGCAGTAATGGATTGCTGAATGTATGAAAACGCCAAAGAACTATTGTGTTGCCAAGAGGTCACGTTTTCTTTTGTTCTATTCTCTCTTTCTATGGACTGCTGACTTTCCTTTTGCCTCTGTGGACATTTTCTTTCTTTCCTAAATCTCTTGTTTCCTGTTTTCCAGCCATACATTCCTCCAGTCGATCATTTCGATGTTCAACACACAATTAACAGTCGTCCCTGGAAAAGATGCACTGAGCCTTTATTCTGAACCGACTGCCTGTCGTCCTTTTTCTAACTTCAGCCAAGTCTTTTTCGTGTTTCAATCTGGACCGTAGTGGAGACGGATTATATCTGTTCACATTTTTGTGGACGTCATCAACCTGGACTCCCAGAAAGTCTTCCCCGGCAGCAATAATATCATCATCACCTCATTGAACTCCTTGGGTGACAACCCCTTGAGCCTCAGGTGCAGGATGACTGCACTAAAGCCAATTTTGTCCATTTTCTCAGACAGTGCTGACTTGCAGTTTTCAATGTCCCCAAACAGAAATATCACCAGAGTTATTAATTTCAAACTTTCCACACATTCAGTGAGAGTTAGACTTCATTTGCTTGGAATGAGAGAAGTTCTCCTTGTCTCTCAAGGCCGTGGCAAAGAGACCTGTTTGTTGTTGGGATTTAGCATCACGTTCTGTCGTTTTCATATTAACCTGATTAGTCCTGTTCATAGTGGGTCAGACAATAGGCAGGTCCAGAGTTAAAATCCAACTGTGTGATGAGTTACAGATGAACAGGTGGCTGTAAATGGCCCATAGGGGTGAATATGAGTGTGATTGGTTGTGGCAATTTGACCAGGGCGAACCCGACCCCCCTACCCTGCACAGGAGTTGTCTTGGGCCTCTTCCAACGAACGGCGTGAAGATACATTAACGCAGATTGTTTCCAGATGTTGTTTTCCTTCTGTTTCCCAGAGGCCCGTCGTCTGCTTCCATGTGATGACCAGACCGGGTCGCGATCGACAAGGAGGCTTTGCTCACGTGTAGAAGAAAGAGTGACGGTCCCGGCACGGGTCCCTGTGGTACTCCTGTTCTCCTCTCTCATTGTGTTGCTGACACATTTCATGGCCACAACGTTCTGCTTACTCCTTTAAAACCCGACCTGGACCAAAATCAAAGACATAAATTACAGTCTACAGTTTTGTTTCCTGCAGGGAAAATTGCGGCAATATTTTGTGGATTGGCATATGCCCCCCCACCTACAGCTGTCAGGTGGACATGGCCCGCCGTCACCCGATGCATTAACAGAGGAAAAGACAACAGCTCGATACTTCTATTGTCCACCGCTGGCTTCAGAGGAAGACGGATGGAGGGGGGCAGAGAAATAGATTGCTCACGGCAGAGAAAAAGAAATTAGGAGAGAGAGAGAGAGAGAGGTGGAGCAGATGGTTCCAGACACTTTCAAAATGAGCCCAGAGAAAAGAGCATCTACAGTAGAGCGTGTCCATGTGAACGCTGATGCTCGTGGACGTCACCCCCCCGCTAAAACACAAGACTATGTCTCTCTCTCTCTTTGCCCGATCTCTCTCACTTCTCTTTGCCTCGCTTTGCCTCGCTTTCTCACCCTGATTGATTGCGATTCCTCTCTCTTGGCCGTGTGTGTGTGTGTGTGTGTGTGTGTGTGTGTGTGTGTGTGTGCGTGCTCGCCGTGGGCTGATATTGGCTTTTGGAGTTGTTTTCCTCTCACTTTTCACCTTTCCCCTCTGATCTGTTATCGCCACACCGACATAAACTCACACTCACACCTGCAAGTGGGCTTCAATAAAAGATTATTACAGACACTCGCTAACCTTTCGTATACACACACACACATACACCTTTATCGATCCGGCCAATTTTCCACCCTCACACAGGCTTCCTTCGAGTTTGTAGCCTCTTTTAAATCATTTAATGTCTAATAACTCATCTGTGTGTGTGTGTGTGAGTGTGTGTGAATGTGTGTGTGCGTGTGTATGTGTTGCCCAGGTCCCATCCTGCCCACACCTCTTGTCCCCACAGCAGTATGGGAGATCACCGAGGCAGAGCCAACGATCCATAAAGCAATATGGAGTTTATGAGTTCTCAATGTTTAATATAGACCAGACTTCAACTATGCACCTTCTTCAATCCTATTGTTCCCCGTTTAAAATTTTGGATTTTTAAGATAAGATGAACCTGAGCTCAGAGGTGGAGGAAGTGGATTTAAAAGGACCTGCAAATGGATCGTCCTCAGTGACCCTCAAAGAGCCTTCAGCTTAGTTAAATAACTATTTTCATTCACCTTATCCTCAGTAAATGGTGTTTTCAACATCGACTGGTCTCGAACAATTCAGAAAGTATAAAAACAAACTACAAAACACACATAATGCTTTTTATTTTTGCAGAAAAAATTATATTCAATTGAAAATCAGGAAATTTACAGGCAACGGCAAATGAATCCGTGTATCTTTATTCAGAAGCTCAAACCTTCTTGGAGGTTCTGATGTAGTCCAGACACTGGCGGTGGTGGTGGTGGTGGCTGATGACTCTGCTGAGGTTGATGATGTAGGTTTATATTAAAATGCTTGTAGAGAAAATAAAAAATCTGTGAAAATAATCGTCCATAGACAAACTAGTAAGCATTTGTCATTTCAGGAAGTTCTCACAACTGTTTTTGCATCTTGAATTTTAGTAAAAGTTGTCCTTAGCATCGATTAGTGGAAGGATTTTCTTTTTCTCTATCGCTCCCATTGTTGTTGTGCGCTCCTCCCATCACACTAACGAACCCATTTCCATTCGCCGCCGTGGCTTCAGAGTCTGACGATATCGTTAAGGGGCCAAACTCTCGGACTGAAGCCCTCTTGCAAAGGTCAACCAACGCAATTTGAATATCTGTGATTAAACGGTGCGCCGGCGCCGGACCCAGAGTGTAGGTCACCGCCTCAGAGAAATGATACCCGCCTTCTCACCTCAGCTGTCCTCCCCGAGCCTCAACTGTCACCGTTCCCTCATTGGCGGGGGTCACGCCCGCTGCCATGCTCGCTTTTTCTAGGGATTTATGTAAAATCATTACTGCTCAGTCTTTGTATTCTCTCGATTTCATTCATGTAAGGTAGAACTTTCTTTTTCTGGTCGCTTGATCTTGATTTTTGAAAGTGACTTTTCCATTTTAATTCCACCGTATTCTAAAAATCACATCTCAACCTGTTCCTGTGTGTGTGTTTAGTGTGTCCCGGGACGGAGAACAAGCTGAGCACCCTGTCTGACCTGGACCAGCAGTACCGCACCCTGAAGAAGCTGTACGAGAACTGTGAAGTCGTCATGGGCAACCTGGAGATCACCAGCATCGATCGCAACCGCAACCTCTCTTTCCTGAAGGTATGGGGGTGGGGTCGTTTCCTGTTTGGGCTTCAGACCCATTTTAAACACACACCCTGAAATTTTGACGCATTGCGTCTTTTTTTTTTTTTTTTTAGCCATCGCTACCGTTTCATTTTCATTTTAAGAATTGCTCAGGGCGCTATATAATGCAGAACACACACTCTCGATGGCTTGCATTAAACATTCCACACTGTGTGGTGATTTACACACACGGAACAGTAAAGAGGAATAACTGGAAACCTGCTGAGAGGCTTGGATTGTTTTAGTACCACGGATAGTTCCCCCATCAGCTCTGACGTTGGAATCAGAAATCTAACGTGGGATTTCTGATTCGTCACTTCGAGCCGCCGCTGACGGCGTAGCTCGCCATCGGTGATGTGACACGCCCAGAACCTCTGCTACATTACAGGAAGTGTTCAGATTATACAGGAAGTGACCAAATTGAACCACAACAGATGGACTTGGGTGTTTCAGCACCAGGGATAGTGACACCAAGAGGCTGGAATGAGTATAGAACAGCCGGGAGAACACCCCCCCCCCCCTAAAAAAAAGAAAGTCAGTTATTGTTATTTATGAATTGTTTAAAATGTGTTTATTTTACAGCATCTGCAACACGATATTTGTGTTTATCACCCTGCTGGAAAATTCTCTTTGTTTCCGTGGCGACGTGACAACAGTAAAGGCAACGCAGTTAAAGATTGATATCGCAAACAAAAATTAGATTCGACAAAAAGCAAGTGCCCCAACCCCACCCCCACCCCTCCCATTTTCACCCCACCCCTGACATCATGACACTTCGTTGAACGCAGACACGACAATATCTCCTCTCACACTCACAATACAGATGCTGTGATAAATCACCAGGATTGGCTGCCCTTTCGTGGCCCCCCCGGGACCCACAAAGCGCCGTTATGGTCTTGTCTGCATACTCCTAGCAGAACCTGCTCTCCCACCCTCACAACTGATCCGATGTGCACGCTTCTGTTTCCACTGCCGTCCTGGTGAAAACACTAGCGTGCAGGACGGAGAGTGGCATCACCGGTCCTGTAGGATTAGTGCTCTCCTGGGCCCCCACCACAGGCACATATACTATATGAGCCACCAGACACTATTTCTCCCCCCCTGCTGTTTAATGAAGTGAGGTGTAGTCTAATTACTGGGCCAGCACTGTCAAATGAATACCATAAACAGTCCCATTAGGCCCAGCGTCATTAGGGAAACAATTAGGCATCTGGGGATTGTTAAGTGGATGTGAATGGGGAGGCGGCGGGGGGTTCAAATTCTGTGGTTGCCCTGGAAACAACGCACCAATCACATCAAACAGAAATTAGAGACCACACCCTGTTTTTTTTGTTTTTTTTTAAGACGGCAGGTCTGGATGTTGGAAACGTCCTTGTCTGTTTTACATTTTCTCTGGAGTCTTTGACTATCACAATATCTGCAACTCAAAGACACACACACACACACACACACACACACACACACACACACACACACACACACACACACACACACACACACACACAGCATTGGTTCAGGCAAAGTTCAATGTCAGCATCCATGCTTCGTGTTTACGTGCACACGCCGCATACGTTCCGGCGCATACGCTCAGATCCACCCGGCGCCGTCCCGGGAGGTTTCCTGTGCCGGCTTGTGTAGTTTCCTTTTTAAAACAACAGTCTGGGATGGAGGCGATACGACTGGATGGACGCAGTGTGTGGAGGATAAAGACAGAGGAGAGAGCAAGAGCAGAGCTTTTATGGCAGCTGCTGTGATAAAATTAGTGCAGCCGCTGCGCTGCAGGGATGTGTTTCACGTCCACAGGGATCTACAGGGAAGTGGGGGGGCGATATAAGGGACAATGGGGTCGCGGGCGGGGGGCACGACTTGGTGATTTGTGCCCGGTGAGATGCTGACAGGTAGATGGATGAGATGGCTCCACAGCCTCCTCAGGCTCAGCTCTCCTCCAAACCACATTTCCTTCAGTCGGAGAGCAGGAGGACAGTAATGTGATAAAGTTAGTTCTACAGTCCAGACCGTATCAGATCTGGGTCAATTTATAGTCCTGTATCTTATGCTGTTTGTTTTATCCAGCTTGGAGCCTCGGACATTGTGGAGCTCAGGCCACCAAGCGATGATAAAGCCACGCTAGAAGTGGTTTTGTTCCGTCTGACCTTGTATGAGCCGATGCCCTCGGCAAACAAACCTAAAAATTGCTTCCGATGTACCTGCAGAGGGGATGGACATTTTTAAATTGTTTGAGCAGGGTGTGTTCGAAGCGTTTAAATAATTTCATAAAATTATGCAACAGAGCCGTTTAACCACTAGCAATAAAATCAATGTAGTTTTCCAGTTGAGGTCTGGTAACCCAAAGACACTGGCTGTTAAATCCACTCAGAGAATCCACACCTTTCATGACTAATTTTAATTCTTCGTCTTTCTGGGTTTCTGTGAGGAAGCTGAAAAAAAGTAGAGCTCATAAAATTTTAAAAAAGGCAGTTATTAAAGTTGCCCTGAGATTTGCATTCTTAGTAGAAAAAAAAAACTTCAGTGCGAGCGTTTGAGGCTCCCTCAGAATGACTTCTGTCCAGGAGATAAAATGTTTTTGGAATGCAGGCTCAGGTGTCTGAAGGGCATCGCCGTATCCCCCCCCCCCCCACCTCTACTTTTCTGGCCAGCTCCCCCCTGGCCGCCGTCTATCTGTCACTCAGAATGACCCATTTTCCCAGAAGTGAAGCGGGGGCTTCGTGCCAAGTGGCCCGCAGTGGCCCGCAACCGGCTAATGATGTCACCTAGGATGAGGACTCTTCATTAAAACCGGATCAATCTGGTGGCCAGCGCCGCAAAACACAGGGCGGGATGCCAGGGCTGAGCCGAAGGAGGGGTGGGGGTGGGGATCCATCTTAATGTCAGGAAGAGATGTGTGTGTCGGTGTGTGTGTGTGTGTGTGGACAGCTTCCCTCTGGAGGACTGATTTATCAGCTGATACACAGACATATGCTTACAAGCTGGGCACTAAAGACGGATGATTGACGCCTTCGGTGAGGTCTATAGTCTGAGTCAACATGCAGACAAAGACTCTTTACAGAGAGTTTCTGCTTCTAACATCGACCGACGCGCACGGCCAGGAAGCAGGCGCCGCTTTTTTTTTTTTTTTAAAGAATTTTTCCAAAGTTGCCCATTAAGAGGAAAAGAAAACTATCACATGACTCTGAGAGGTCACGGCGGCGCAGCTAGGCGACGGAGGAGACGGTCAATAAAACAAGATGAGAGGGAGAGAAAAACACGACCAAAACCAAACGCTTCCCGTTTTCCTTGGGAAAATGAATTCCTTGCAAATGAATTCCGTGGCTCGGCTCGTCTTGGTTGTGGAGGAACGGCTGAGTCAGTCCAGACCCGACTCGCCTGGAAACTTCGGTAACTTTTTGTCCAACAATACTGACTTGACAAAAAACGCAGTCCCCAGACGGACTGGAAACAGAAGTCATCTCAGCTCCTCTGTCAAATTATTTCAGTATATCTTTTATTCCAGTGGATTTTTTTTGCACCGCTCATCCTCCTGACAGTCTGAACCCATCTCTGTATTTTCCTGGACTCTGAGTCCTTTTGATTGAATTGAGAGGAGAGTTCTCCCTTTGCCGTCAGAGATGTTATTTACATGAAGCGGCGATAGAGGTAGAGGACGAGGACAGCGAGGAGGTCAAGTACAGCGTTCTGTTCCTGTCGACCCTCCTCCCACGTGTTTCACACCATTGTGCTCCAGCACGACGCTGCCTGAGGGCCTCCTTCCCAAATAATGACACAGCGGTCCCCGAGCGGCGTGAGCCGGCAGACGGGCGGATCGGGCGCCAGCTGAGGAGCTCATGAAAGGTTGCGGCCGTCGCCTGGAACAGGACGCTGTTCTCCTCGCAGCGTCTGCGTAATTACAGCTCTTAACTCCTGGAAAATTAGCACCCTGCTAGCGCCAGCCAGAACCTTCCAGTTCACAGAGGCGAAGCCTGTGATGGATCTCATCGCCGGCTAATAGGAGGGTAATGGAGACGTCCACGTAGAGGAGAGGAAAATTACAACATTCATGTTTAGTTTTCAGTTTAAAAATCCAGCGTGGTTGGTAGTTGAGTAAGTCTGAAGCTGGGAATAAAGAACTCGGGTAAAAAAAGTGTCGTGGAAAATCACAACATAATAAAATACACGGATGCACTGCTGAATTCAATGCTCACATATTCCGGCTCTTCTTCTATCCGCTGTCGTTAAAATCGGTCAAGTAGTTTATACGTAAGAGAGAGAAACGTGAAATTCTTCTGATCGCTGCTCAGAAGTGGTTCATAAACCCGATCTGAAAGTGTGACCCAGACACAGGAGGAGGTTTTAACCAGTTATTGGGGGGTGGGGGTGGGGGCGTTCGAGAAAATGGTCTGAGGTTCTGGTTGATGGGAGCTGATGGGATGCAGGCCAACATTTGGCCAAACCAGGTGCTGGTTTTGGGTTTGATGGAGGACAGGGGCCTGGCGCTCATTATAGGGACTAGCCTGCAGCATTCCAGAGCTGTTATTTCAGTGCAGGCAGAGGATCGTCGCACACACACCCTGTTCATACGGGAAATTATGCAAACATATGCACACACACACAAGCACTAACCATGCAGCCATCCAGTTGTGCAGCTCACTTATTTAGTGTGTGTGTGTGTGTGTGTGTGTGTGTGTGTGTGTGTGTGTGTGTGTGTGTGTGTGTGTGTGTGTGTGTGTGTGAGACTGTTTTGTGGGCCTGATCAAAGCCGACGCGGTGTAGAACAGAGGTCTCTGAGGTGAAATTAAAGTCTTGCTGCCTCCACGTCGTGAAGGGCCAAAGTGATTACCGTTAAATTAAAAGGTACGGCCATAAAAGCGTGGCGCGACCGAACCCTCGCAATTCATCAAAACGATCCCACGGCGCGTCTTTTGCTTATCAAATTGTAAAATATTGTCCATGACACCGGCGTAACAGGGCCGTAATTAATGCACTAAATCAATTCAGAATCACTCTGCCAGAGCGGCCCTACTGGGACGCCGTCATTATTGAAAATTATGGTGGCAGATGCACGGGGCCGAGTGGATGGATGACGCACCGGCGGTCCCCCCCCCTCCTCTGCAGCCACACCGAGTGAATGGCTATTTTTCTTCACCGTTACCTGAGATATGTCAGGCATGAATGAGTCCATCACTGGGAGCGATCTTCACCACTCCTTGTGGTCTTCAGTGTGATGTTCACGAGACAAGGACGTTTAAACGGCGTGATTTTCTTCCCTTACTTTCACATCTGAGGATGACGAGCGGCGAGAGACTCACATTCCCTGTGAAAACAGTTTCGTCTCCTTCTTTTATTCACTCCCACACAGACGAAGCCGTTCAGGGCTGTAGTGCAAATGTGGAAGTTCAACCCTCACCGCACTTCCTCCGCGGATTTTCAAAACTCACTCGCCGCTTATTCTACAATCCAATTTGAGAAAACCGTTTCTCTATTATAAAACTGCTTATGCGTCTGTATGCGCAGCAGGTTTGGGGATAATTTCCAACGTTTGCTCACGTAACTGATTTTCCTGTGCAGACTTGAGCCTGAACGCTAAATTGTAAAGACATATCGTCAATGCCTTCATTGGACAAATCTTCAACTTTCAGCTGAGGCACAGCTGGAGGGGTACGCTGGGATCCAGTCTGCATGGAATGACATCAAAGCTCTCGACCCGCCTCCAGGCCTGTACCTCGCATGATGACATCACCCAACAAATTCCACCAATGACACGCCTGGAAAAGTGGGTGAATGCTCAGGCTTCTTGAGGAGTCGCACACGTCTGTCAGGAAGAGTGAAGTTGAGAAACTTTAATCAGTTAGGAGGGTCACGTCTGTAGAAACAAGTCACGTCTGTAGAAACAAGTCACGTCTGTAGAGAAGAGTCACGTCTGTAGAAACAAGTCACGTCTGTAGAAACAAGTCACGTCTGTAGAGAAGAGTCACGTCTGTAGAAACAAGTCACGTCTGTAGAGAAGAGTCAAGTCTGTAGAAACGAGTCACGTCTGTAGAGAGGGGTCACGTTTGTAGAAACGAGTCACGTCTGTAGAGAAGAGTCACGTCTGTAGAAACAAGTCACGTCTGTGGAGAAGAGTCATGTTTGTATGAACGAGTCACGTCTGTAGAGAAGAGTCATGTCTGCAGAAACAAGTCACGTCTGTAGAGAAGAGTCATGTCTTTAGAAACGAGTCATGTCTGTAGAAACAAGTCACGTCTGTAGAGAAGAGTCATGTCTGTAGAAACAAGTCACGTCTGTGGAGAAGAGTCATGTTTGTATGAACGAGTCACGTCTGTAGAGAAGAGTCATGTCTGTAGAAACAAGTCACGTCTGTGGAGAAGAGTCATGTTTGTATGAACGAGTCACGTCTGTAGAGAAGAGTCATGTCTGTAGAAACAAGTCACGTCTGTAGAGAAGAGTCATGTCTTTAGAAACGAGTCATGTCTGTAGAGAAGAGTCACGTCTGTAGAAACAAGTCACGTCTGTAGAGAAGAGTCATGTCTGTAGAAACAAGTCACGTCTGTGGAGAAGAGTCATGTTTGTATGAACGAGTCACGTCTGTAGAGAAGAGTCATGTCTGTAGAAACAAGTCACGTCTGTAGAGAAGAGTCATGTCTTTAGAAACGAGTCATGTCTGTAGAGAAGAGTCACGTCTGTAGAAACAAGTCACATCTGTAGAGAAGAGTCACGTCTGTAGAAACGAGTCACGTCTGTAGAGAAGAGTCATGTCTGTAGAAACGAGTCACGTCTGTAGAGAAGAGTCATGTCTGTAGAAACAAGTCACGTCTGTAGAGAAGAGTCATGTCTGTAGAAACGAGTCACGTCTGTGGAGAAGAGTCATGTTTGTATGAACGAGTCACGTCTGTAGAGAAGAGTCATGTCTGCAGAAACAAGTCACGTCTGTAGAGAAGAGTCATGTCTTTAGAAACGAGTCATGTCTGTAGAGAAGAGTCAAGTCTGTAGAAACAAGTCACGTCTGTAGAGAAGAGTCATGTCTGTAGAAACAAGTCACGTCTGTGGAGAAGAGTCATGTTTGTATGAACGAGTCACGTCTGTAGAGAAGAGTCATGTCTGTAGAAACGAGTCACGTCTGTAGAGAAGAGTCATGTCTATAGAGAAGGGTCACGTCTGTAGAGACGAGTCATGTCTGTAGAGAATAGTCATGTCTGTAGAGAAGTGTCACGTCTGTAGAAACGAGTCACGTCTGTAGAGAAGAGTCACGTCTGTAGAAACGAGTCACGTCTGTGGAGAAGAGTCATGTTTGTATAAACGAGTCACGTCTGTAGAGAAGAGTCACGTCTGTAGAAACAAGTCACGACCTTAGAGAAGGGTCACGTCTGTAGAAACGAGTCACGTCTGTAGAAACAAGTCACGTCTGTAGAAACAAGTCACGTCTGTAGAGAAGAGTCACATTTGTAGAAACGAGTCACATCTTTAGAGAAGAGTCAGGTCTGTAGAAACAAGTCACGTCTGTAGAGAAGAGTCATGTCTGTAGAAACGAGTCACGTCTGTAGAGAAGAGTCATGTTTGTATGAACGAGTCACGTCTGTAGAGAAGAGTCATGTCTGTAGAAACAAGTCACGTCTGTAGAGAAGAGTCATGTCTTTAGAAACGAGTCATGTCTGTAGAGAAGAGTCACGTCTGTTGAAACAAGTCACGTCTGTAGAGGAGAGTCATGTCTGTAGAGAAGGGTCACGTCTGTAGAAACGAGTCACGTCTGTAGAGAAGAGTCACGTCTGTAGAAACGAGTCACGTCTGTAGAGACGAGTCACGTCTGTGGAGAAGAGTCACGTTTGTATAAACGAGTCACGTCTGTAGAGAAGAGTCATGTCTGTAGAAACGAGTCACGTCTGTAGAGAAGAGTCACGTCTGTAGAGAAGAGTCATGTCTGTAGAGAACGGTCACGTCTGTAGAAATGAGTCACGTCTGTAGAATCGAGTCACGTCTGTAGAGAAGAGTCATGTCTGTAGAGAAGAGTCATGTCTGTAGAGAAGAGTCACGTCTGTAGAAACGAGTCACGTCTGTAGAGAAGAGTCACGTCTGCAGAGAAGAGTCACGTCTGTAGAAAAGAGTCACATCTGTAGAGAAGAGTCACGTCTGTAGAGAAGAGTCATGTCTGTAGAGAACGGTCACGTCTGTAGAAATGAGTCACGTCTGTAGAATCGAGTCACGTCTGTAGAGAAGAGTCATGTCTGTAGAGAAGAGTCATGTCTGTAGAGAAGGGTCACGTCTGTAGAAAAGAGTCACGTCTGTAGAAACGAGTCACATCTGTAGAGAAGAGTCACGTCTGTAGAGAAGAGTCACGTCTGCAGAGAAGAGTCAGATCTGTAGAGAAGAGTCACGTCTGCAGAGAAGAGTCACGTCTGTAGAAACGAGTCACATCTGTAGAGAAGAGTCACGTCTGTAGAGAAGAGTCACGTCTGTAGAGAAGAGTCAGATCTGTAGAGAAGAGTCACGTCTGCGGAGAAGAGTCACATATGTAGAAACGAGTCACGTCTGTAGAGAAGAGTCACGTCTGTAGAGAAGAGTCACGTCTGTAGAGAAGAGTCACGTCTGTAGAAACGAGTCACGTCTGTAGAGAACATGTCTGTTCGTGTTCAGCTGTGGTCGTGGAGCCTCATTGAAAACGGCCCCATCACGTCTCTTAGAAATACATGTTACTGAAGATGTTTGTCAGTGTGGTGTCCTCCAGTGTGAACCGGTTCTGACTATTTGATCATCTCATGTTGCATGTTTTATTATTCCTAAAGTCACGATGAGGGAAAAGTACATCACCTATGTCTCCTCCATCCATTTGCACCACAGACCGGTTTCATCTAAGACAATATTTTCACGGACTGATCTTCATTTGCTCGATAATCGTTAATGACGCCAGGACAGCTGTAGTCTAATAGTAAGTCATCCGCAGTGGTTTTATGTAAAATGCAGACATCAACAGACAATAAACAACCTTTATTTTATAAATTGATAATCAATATCTTTGTAAATGAAATAATTGTAAGAAATAATTCTACTAAAAACTCGATTCAAGTGACGGCACTGATGAAGTTTATTTTCAAGTATAGCTACTTACAATCAGTGCATTCAGCGTAGGAGAAATGCTGATCATTTCCTATAAAAGAGTGAACAAGTCAATCAAATAATAATTACAATAATGAGAATTAGTGGTTGGGGACCACTGATCTAGGGGTAACGAGAGACAATGACACCTGAAGTGTGTTCCGGTCGTCCGGTCTACTCTGTAGTTTGGTTTTCTTTACGGTCAATGCGGAAAATCCCGCTTCACAAAGACAGGAGGTTGGAAATGGAAGCAGGGTTTAAGATACTTTTTGGGTGATCTCGGGATAATCTGCCTTGACTTTAACCCAGAACACTGGCACGTCACTCCGCACAGACTTTTAAAATAAACTTTTAAAAATAAAACATCTATAGCCTGGTAATTTAAAAAAAAAGTCAAGCATTCTGTGCCGCCCGGTACCTAATGTCCCGCAACCAGGTACCGGGTCGTGACCCGGTGGTTTGGGACCACTGACGTAGATGGATGTAACAGAGAATCGGGTAATTTTTCAAAATAAAACATCTTTCGCAGTACGAAATAAATAAAACGGAAGTAATGTAAATTATTTTTTCCTTCTATGCGGCCCGGTACCAAATGACCCACGGACCGGTACTGGTCCGCGGCCGGGGGGTTGGGGACCACTGTGCTACATGTCTTACATCACCTACCTTTCTTACATCACCTACATCAACATTAGCATAACATCAAACTTCAAAATTTTCACTCCACACATAGAAAACATGACGAGGTCAGCGTTATGGGCATAATACTAAAGATTATTATTAAACAGCATCATATATTTCATTGATTTTAAATTCAATTGTGTGGCTGTCTCCAAATATGTAGTTCATTTGTTTTATTATTTTGTTTTTTTTCTATTTATTTTGAATTATTATTGGAAACATTTTTTTTAAAAAACATAAAATTCTCAAAAATAAGACTTTAATAAAGTCTTTGTAAAGTTTCGCTGTATGACTTGTAACATGTCATTTGTTTAGTAATAATATTAAAAAATAAAAGAAAAATGTCATATTAAAGACTTTTTATAAATCATACAATTTGTCAAATAAATGTCTTTATTTCTATAAAAATTAATCTTAACTCTATGACAAAAACCATGTAACTTTATGAAAAATAGTCAATGAGGCAAAAATGCACAATAGTATAGAACTAATTAAATTAATAGAGGAATAACTAACAGAGGTTGGTGTGTCGACTGTGTGTGATGTATGTTCATCCCTGATGTGTGTGTGTGTGATGTCAGCAGTGTGTGTGATGTCAGCTGTGTCTATGATGTGTGTTCATCCTAGATGAGTGTGTGTGATATCAGCACTGTGTGTGTGATGTGTGTTAATCACTAATGAGTGTGTGTAATGTCAGCAGTGTGTGTGATGTCAGCAGTGTGTGTGATGGTTCTACACAAACTCCTCGTCTGTTTCAGCTTCTCAAACTTTGCGTTCTGACATTTTCATCGCTCCACCTGCCAGGAGATCAGATGTGGATCCACGTACGACAGCAGCCCAGCCTCTAATAACGTTTTTATAATTTCATTATTGCTCTGGGCTCAGTTCATTTCCTCCTCCACTGAATGTGTGAAATTACTGGAATCGTTTTATTCTCCATGAGGGCATGAAGAACAGGAACAAACAGGACGGGGATAAAGGGGGAGCCCTGCAGCGGGGATCCGATCCCATTGATCGGGATCCGATCCAAAAACCTGGCTGCGAACGACCCAACGCCTTGTTTCTGTTCGACCACAACCCTACAGAACCCACACCCATTTATCCTTACAGGAAAATGTTGTGGGTTATACCACAGACTAAGTGAACACATTTCTGAAGGTTTTTGTTTTTTTTTCAGAATAGTAATTTTATTACCATAGATCTGGTTTGTTACATATATGTCACATTGGGCATAAGTGATATACATATTCCCCATTTGAAAATATGTAAACCTGACAGTTTTTACTGCTTGCTAACACAAAAGTGCCTTTTTTATTTGCATTTCCATAACATATATCAAAACTGTGACTTGTATAGCAAGGTTTAACATAAAATTCTTCCTTAGTTTTACTTTGCATCTCAAAATATGTGAAATGCATCAAAAATAAATAACACTGCCTATTTAGGAGCATTAGTAATAAGCTACCATAGCTACAGAGAACTGAACAACAGACCTAAAAACATGACTTGTTAAAAAAAACAACAACCTTAAATTCTGAAGAGAAATGAAACTTGTATCATCAGCACCATGTCTGAGACATTTTCTCCATTCTTAGGTCTGTAAAGTATCTTTTACTTTACAGACCTAAGCCTAGGTCAGATGACAGATGACAGTACCTTCTTCATGTCCTTGTTTTTGTCTATAGACGGATTTATTTTGCTTCCCTGAATTCATGTTTGATTGTGGTTTCTCATTTGCTGTACTTCATTACTGTCTGAGTCACCACACTCACTTGACTCATCATTCTATCTTGAATACTGGGATTGTAAACAGGGTCATCAGGATCTTCATCTGAGCATCATCACATCCCTAAACCTCGCTATCATCTCCCACTGTGGCCTCCAATGCATCGTAAAGAGGATAGCGCTTGTTTATTTTCATATTACAAATTAAATAGAAATGACAGAATATTTAATATTTAGTAAAAATAAAACATTTACATTTTTTACGTGATCGGGATAGGATATTAAAAATTTGTCAACGTTGTTAACAATTGTTTACAATTGTTCAGCACACATTTAATTGACCAGCAAAACATATTCCAACTTAATGTAATTGATGTAGCAAAATTAATTGGGTGAATTTTTGTTGTGGTGACAAATACGTCACATCGATTTTTCATTCTTATTTTAAGGCTGACAGCCCGTTGTGACATACAGTATGGGTTACAGCGATATTTTTTGTTACTTGTTCGATATTATTTTCTTCAACAAATGGGGTCAGACGAAGTTGAAAGTAATGTTATCAAAGCATTAAACCTGTTACATGTGTTTAAAATCACCTGTAGTGTCGAAAAATAGCGCTTTTTGAAATCGGATGAAATCCTTGTAATTTTCACACTGATCACCACTATTTTGGCGAGATCACTTCCGGTCACAGACACATGACTGTCACATGGTCATGATACCACAAATATCCAATTGATTGGACTCTTTTACTGCACAAATCGCCTGAACATCAATGATTCACTAGAAGCAAAAAGCTGCAGGCTGTGTAGAAATGTGATTTCCCTTCATGCACAGACGGGAAATCTACATCAAATCCACACAACGAGTGAAATCAGCTCATTTCCCTCCGTTAAGGTGCGTTTGATAATTTAACAGGAGCGTTTCTGTGCCGCTCCTCACGTGGCCTTTATCTGAAATTTCATTATGCAGTCAAATAGATTTATATTTCTAACCGAGCGCCGCTTAAAACACATGTAATGCAAACACACACACACACACACACACACACACACACACTCACACACACACCCCAATCAGAACAGTTGTATTTGATCAGAGCACTTCGGATCCAGACTAATGAATAAGTTTAAGGTTGAAGCGTGATATTCTTCACCGCCGCCATCAATTACTTTCCATAATAAACACAAACACACACACACACACACACACACACACACACACCGATTCACATTCATCTGGTTGTAATCAGACCTGCATCGCCGTGGTAACCACGGAGTATTATTAGTGAAGAGAAGCAGCGTGTGTGATCATCCTGCTCAGAGATGAAGACTATCCCTGCTAGTCTGTGTGTGTGTGTGTGTGTGTGTGGGGGGGGGGGGGGGTTGATTTATGTCCTGGAGGATAATTCATAACACAATCGTCACTTGCTGCATCTATTTCATTTCCATGCATTCACACGCTTTGGTGCTGGGGGGGGGTGGGTCCTCGTACACCCCCCCACCCCCATCTCTTGTTGACTTAAACGGATTATCCAAACAGCGTGCAGCGTCCTCTACGGCCGCCGCCGGGCCACACCATCCATCTCCCCCGCCGAACGGTGCTCACCTGTGCCTCCCCCCAGGGGAGTAAACTGACATTGACTCGGAGGCCCGCCCACGCAGCAGATTAGCCACACCCCTTCGGGGGGGGGGGGTTAGTCTGGGAATTTGTGTCCTAAATTGGGATGACCATGAATAATGAGGGGTTTAAATAAAGATGGGACAGGAGATAGCGGCGCGTTCCCTCCACGCCGCCGGTGGCTGACGCGCCCTGGCCGGGTCACATGACTGCATTATGCGGGGTCCCCAGAGGCTACAGCATAATGGATGCGCCTCACCGCTGATGCTACGACACCCTCGCCTCATGACTTATGTATCAGTGTTTTCGCCGCGGCGCCAGCATCACGTACTCCACCGTCACTGTTTTAGCGCCGCCGCTAACGCGCCGCTAACTTTCCACCCTCCCTTTGGTGGTTTTAAATTGGGAGTCAGGGGCTTTACTGTAAATGCGTCGTGACAACGCAGACGCCGCTCGCGAAGCGTCCTCGGATGAGATTGTCAGGCTGTCTGAGACGATAAGGATCAGCGCCGAGAGCCTGGCAGTCAGCCGCCGCTGGAGGCGCCCGTGTTACCGTGTCATCCCAAAGTCACTGTCGACACGAGCGGGCAGGAACCAGGAAAATAGCAGCGTGGGCATGACTCATATGATCCACCCCACGGCAATTTAAACAGGAAGTCTCTTTTAACCCATTGGCTGCCAGGGCTTTGTAGCGGCTGATCGCCATCGGCGGATTTTCTCTGACATTTATCTGACATTTATGGGGTTTTTCTGATTCCACGATGCTTCATTCTGACATAATGCAAACTAAGTTACATCATAAGCCGCCGCCCCCTCTTTTGTCTTCTTCTGTTCCGTCGTTACGACAGTGAATTTCGTAATTAGAAGCCTTATTTTCACTGACAAGCTACCGGTTGAAAAGCGTCACTGAACAGCGAGAGTTAATGATCGTGATTAAAAATTTGTATTTTAAAATTAATCTCAAAAGTGTTTATTTTTGAAGGAATTTGTTGAATTTGTTCTTGTGCGCTACAGTTTCCCCCAGGCGTAAAGGCGTCGTCCTCGATCGCATTATAGCGCCGTAAAATGAAATCAGAAAACAGCGGTTGCTTCTGATTGGCTCAGTAATAACATTGACTTTCCTTAATGTGAAGGCTGACAGGCTAAAATACCTTGAAAGGCCTTGGATCTCCAGCCCCCTCTGCGCCACCGACATGAAAAGTGATGCGTGGGATCAAAACACTCGCCCTACCACGTTTGATGTCGCTTCCATTTGAAGTGAGGGGAAAAAGCCCCCCCCCACCCCCAACCCACCACCTGCATGCCCGTCGACTCACGTCGCAGGACTTCCTCGGGGGCACCACCGACAAACCGGAAAATATTTCCTGAGAGTCATGAGAGTCTCTGAATTTTAGTGGCGAACGTCGTCTTTTCAAAGTCAATGCCCCCCCCCCCCTGTTTTCCAAAGCCTTGATCGATTGATTTTTTTTACAAGTCTTGACTCTTGAACGTCGCACCTGAGTGCTCTCGGTGCATTTAGCCCCCAAACATTCTCACGAAGTGAAGGAGTGCCCGCTTGCGCCTGCGGTGATCATCCAAGCGAATTGGTAAACAGGTCCCCGCCCGCCCATTGACTTTGCTGCTGGAGGAGTCAGACTGCGCCTGTGCCTGCGCCTGCGCCTCGGTCGGAGCCAACTGTTGGAGAGGTTGGCATTGTGGCCGCTTACATGCGCCGCTGCGCTCTCCTTGACTCGCTGGTGAAGTGCTCTATATGTATGGAAATGAGCCCTAATCACCATCAGATGTGTCCCATCGCTTCTACTTTGTAATGGTGTCATACTTCTTCCCTGCGTGTTGCCTGCCCCCTCTTCCTCCTCTAGTTTGTCACTTTTTGCCCCCTGTCTCTGCCTCCCCTCCCTCCTTTAGTTCCACCTTCACCGGTCCGTCCCCTTCCTGTCTTCACTCCTCCTTCCATCTCCCTCATTTAGGCTCCATCACCCAGACGACAGGAACAGATGTGCTATTAATTACGCTTAGAGATATCTCCTCTGCTCCTCTTTAACGCTTCCACTCTGCACCTCCTCGCTCCAAACCTCCCTCCTGGCCCTTCTGGTTTGAGGTTTCTCTCCCTCCCCGGCAGCTCTGCTTGTTGTGTCGAGATTAAAACGCATTATCTGGCAGCATAAAAACCGACTATCTCATTATCTGCAGACAGAAAATCAGTTTGTAGCTCTCATGTTTGCTCTCCTGAGATAACAACTGAATCACGCTGTTATCTCGCCGAATCAAGTATCGCCTTCTCATGAACACAACTTTGAGCGTCTCATCATCCGAGAGGCCCTTTTTTTGTTTCCCCCTCCTTGAGATTCCAGTCGCTTCTCCACATCGTTTCTTTTCGAGTCCATCAAAGATGGGCTTCGTCAAGCCAAAGCTTTGCAGAGTAGGTGTGATCGTCATCGCCACGGCGAGCTGCAGAGGCGAGCTTCGATGAGGATGGCGGGCGAGTTTTGACGCATCGCACGGAGATTTGCTTGATTCCAAACTCGGCTAATTCTTCCTCTTAAATTCTGTAATGCAGCATTTTTCTCTGACTGCAGAGGAGCCCGAAGGCGATCCTGAGAAAACAAGAAGAAAGCTGCAGCAGCGTTTCCTGAGCGTCTGCTAAGTACGCTGAATGAAATAAATGGAGCTCCATTAGACTGTATGGGATATGAGCCTCGGAGCATCACTCGCTTTGGTAAATTGTCTTTCATAAGCGTCATATTTGAGTTAAAAACTCTCGTTTTCTCACAAGTTGGTCGTCTCCTACCAGCTGTCGCTGAATCGTAACGCAATGCAGTCGACCAGCGAAGCGTCGCTCCGTTCACGGGCCGATAGAAGTGTTTGCTGTCGCAAGGAGGGTGATGGTTCGTAAGGGGTTACGAGAACACACAGACCCACCTCCTGGCCTTGAACGCACCTCCATCCTGTCCTGTTTATGTTGCACCCCCACCCCCAACCCCCCCCCCCCTTCCTTGGCCCCGGTGCGACCCTGTGATTTTCCGCCCAGAGGTAGATCGGCGATATCGGAGGAAAAGGAGCCGGCCGGGTAGGAATCCGTTTGACGGAGATCTCAGCACTCGGATTGCTAATTGCCTACGATTGACGAGGGAAGAGCGCTGGAGGGAGTGTCGAACTTGCGATGCATCATGGGTAGCTGACCTGTGTTGTGTAAGTGGAGTCTGCGTTTGTTTGTTTGTGCGTTTGTTTGTTTGCGTGGGAAGGTTGCTAGAAAAAACCTGAAGCTTCCGTGTGTGTGGAGATTTGTGTGGAGGTAATAGATTCAAAAAGAATTCTGTCAAATCCTGACCTGGGGGGTGGAAAAAATGAGGCTGGCGTGCACGATGGGTTCACGAGCCGTGTTGGTACAAAGTGCCCCTCCCACCTGCCTTGTTAGATCTTCTTTAGAACTAAAAGAGAAATAAACATCTCCACGCCGTCCACCTTGTTAATTCCAAGCACCCCCCCCCCACCTTAAATCTGATGCGGCAGGAGGGAAATGCAGGTGCTTGTGTTTACTTCCCACTGGAACCTCCCTCCTCTTCATCGCCCTGCTTCCTCCCTCCTCCTCAGGCAGCAGGGATGCAGATAAATATTGATCTGGAAAGCTTTCAGAGAAAATGGTCAATTTATGGCGGCGGAAGGAAATTAAATGGCGTCAAAGCGGAATAAAATGACTAATATCGGATGGAGAAATCCTCTAATTTAATTAGGGAAATTACAACAGAAGACCTCCGACTAAGTCTGCATTTTTTTGCCTGTTCCATCCCTTTTTTTTCTCTTCCTTTCCTGTGGTTGCTAAGCAACAGAGAAACAGTTTTGCCAGCGGGTCCCGGAGGCTGGAGAAGGGGGCACAGTGGAAGCACTGTGGAGTCTGCCAGCAGCCAAGTGCATGTCTACAGCTGGGTCCGGCTGCAACAGAAGCCTCCTACCTCCCGGCTACAGCGCCCCTGGTGGTCGCCTGCAGGATAGCGGCTCACACAGGGGTCAACGCGTGCCCTTCCTGGCGGAGGAAGCAGTTTGATTTTGATGCCACAAGTTGCATTGAGTTGCACAAAGTTGCACAACTTCCTGACGCCGAGGCAAACATGAGAAATAATCACAATCAAATGTGACAGAAGATAAATCCGGCGAGCAGGTTTGACAGGCGAGGTGCCTCACAATAGAAACGGGTTTTACAATAAGTATGCAAATGAAAGCCTGCGCTGAAATGGATTCTACTTTATTATGTTGTTCTTTCTTTCTGTCGATGATTGGCACATTGTAATCTCACTAATAAGCACCTCGGCTGTTTCCATCCCATTCTGTCAGCATTACAATAGGCCAACCAGGCAGGTGTGTGTGTCTTTGCTGAGCGCTCAAAAAAGCAGCATCCTACGTTAGCTGGTGCTAAGCCAGCACCTTAAAACCAAAGTAGGAGACGTCTCCGGTCGCGTTCCACGTAGAATCTTTGTTAGGCTCGTCAGTGCTAGCTGGAACGTGTTAGCATGGCATTTAACAGCTGCTGGATGTGTGTTTGTGAGTTTCTGTGTTTGTGTGTGAGTCGATTCTGTTTGAGTGGTTCAGATGAATATTGCATGGCCGCGTAGATGGAGTTGTAGCAACGAGGGAATACGCTGTGTTTTACAACCACACACACACACACACACACACACACACACACACACACATGAACACACACATCAAACATGTTTCCAAACACATAAATCATTTATGTATTAACGCCGTTTGTTCGTCTTTAAATCTCAGATATTGTTTTCTTTTCCTCGTGTTCTGATCGGTGTTTTCTTCCTGTCAGATGGGCGGTTGAATTAATGCCGCTCATCAGTTACACGACGTAATCATCCTGATCTTTTGTGACTTTTAGAAGGTCAATTGATGCACAACGAGGCCTTTAAGGTCCCTCTCTTCAGCGAGGTGTTCACTGCATGTATTATTCCTGCTTTTACTTTTCGGTTCTCCGGGTATCAATCGAGTCTGTCGCTGCTTTATTTACACTAGAAATGAGGTGATTACTTATTTGCTCGGATATTTTGGAGCATCATGACTTCTGGTACTTTAAAGAGCAGCCGAGAGACTATAATCAGATGGGAACTGTAATCAGTCTCCGGATCGGCCTGACATTTTAATCATTATGTCCAAAGCTTAACATTTCAAAATGCAAATAGTATGCTCTTTGTTCGGAAAATGAGAGGAATCCATTATCGCCTTAAGTATATTTCACGAAAGAGACATGAGGAAAAACTCTTAAAGGCAAACGAGTTGAAGGTGTTGAACGGTTTATTCGCCCGGACAACCCATCGTTTTATTTCATACTACTGCTGTAAGTCAGAAGTTTTCTTAATTTTCTATTATCAAATTCCATCCTTACGTTTTCCCCATCTTTTACACGAGTTTCACCGAACATATGATGGTGAAACCCTGAGTTTCCTCTTCTCTTTTCCATGCAGTCCATCAGAGAAGTGACCGGCTACGTGTTGGTGGCGCTCAACCAGTTCGACTACCTGCCGCTGGAGAACCTACGCATCGTCCGCGGCACCAAGCTGTACGAGGGCCGCTACTCTCTGGCCATATTCCTCAACTACCGGCGGGATGGCTACTACGGCCTGAGACAGCTGGGTCTACGCAACCTGACAGGTGAGCGCCGGCCTATTCGTGACGTCAAAGTACGTCCAACGTCTCTTCTGAGGTTAGAGTACGACATCTTACAGAGGCCTTGTTAAAATTAGAGACTCATTTTCCCACACCCTGCCAAATGTGTTGCTCTTCCCGGCTCCATAAGTGCTTGTATTTGACTTGTTTTACTCCCACATATACAGATTTAATAGGGGCTTTTAATTGAGTCACAAAATTGGAAACAGAACTTTTTGGAGTTATGTTCCCTACCCTAGAAAATTACCCGTCTGGGCTGCTACAGTGAGTAGAGGGATCAAATGGCTGGGAAAAGTCCTATTTTCCCTATTAATTGCATTTCTGTTTACACACTGAGAATAAGCTTATTTCATGGAGCAAGTTTTCACAGCGGTTGTGTTATGTTTTATGGAACAGCTGTTCTTTTTCTCTCATCCTCGGAAATGGAAGAAGTGAAAGTGGATGGCATTTGTAACGAGCGACGTTTGTCTGTTAGCTTCGTCAGACCTTTGGGCGACGATCTTGACGTGGGTTCATCGTTCCGGCATTGCCCAGCGGTCGACTGGCAGAATTGCTATCTTTTGTTTTGGGTTTAATAAAGTCCCTTCCTTTCCAGCTTCCTCTCCAGTCCTACCTCCTCATGCGGCTCCTTAAATACCCACTTTCCTCATTAGCCTGATAAATCATACATGCACTCGTTGCAGATGGAGGTGCTGCTCAAAGATTCCCTTTCTCTCGCTGGAGTCAGGTGTTTTTTTTTTTTTTGGTGTGAGCATTAGCATGGCTCCAGGAGAGAAGCTCAAGCTGTCGTTGGGGGGAAAGCTGGCTGAGGGACAGCTGTCACATCCCATCTGACGAGAAGCGCTGAAACTCGGGGTCACTGCTTCTTTTAAGCCGCTTTCTTTTTTTTTTTTTTTTTTTTTTTTCCTGCTCGGTTCGATGGCGTTCCGTGGAGAGTGACAGGGAAGATGGTAAACAGAAGGAAGTGTGTGAAGTATCGGGGAGAAAACCATCATGGCGGGCGGCTGGATGAGACACTTGAAGGGATGTAGTGAATGTATGAACTTCAAGTGTGGTACATGTTGAGCAAATAAAGGCGCTGGACTCGTTTCCTTTCACCTTGCATGAAGAAAATTCTGACAAGACCGTGAAGGAAAACATTTCACGTCTCAACAAGCCTTTTTATTTTCTGCCATCTAATTGGATCTGTAAAAATTTGTTGGAATTTTGTCATGGCAAGACAACAGAAAAGGAGCGTTCCTCTTCCAGCAATGATGGAGCTTAAATCTTTTTGGGGTATCGTTTGGACTAGTGGGAAAAAAACACGTCCAACGCGTATGTCCTCTAAAGTAGAGCCAAAATACAAGGACAAATCCGCTTGAAACGGCCAATTCTCCTGAGATTCTGTTCATACCAACGCAGCCAAAGTCAGGCCTGTAATGGTTTGAAGAAACCTGTAGCATTAATGTCGGTTTAATAACAGAGAAGATTCCACACAAAGGAGATGGTACACATCTGGGCTCCCCCCCACCCCCCTGCGCGGTCACGTGGCGTGCCCTCATTTGCCAAACCGCCGGGACGCCTCTGCTGCCTCCCTCTTTGTTGTGTTTTGCCCGAGGCTTCTTCGCTGGCATCGATCTGTAACGCTTTAAACTTCTCCTGTGGGCATTTCAATTAATCCTACATCCATCCTGCGTTCCCACTGCAGGCCATTCTGTGTGTTTTTACAGATGAACCAAAATTAATTTTAGTGTAAAAACAGAAGACGAACGTCTTTACAGGCCCCCCGAACCGACCCGGGACGGATCGCAGAACACAGCAGGTGTTCAACAAGCAACAATAAAACCTGCAGATGCCAATACGTCAATGAGGGGCACGGATTCCTCCCCAGGTTGGCCGCCATCGACTTTGCTGCAGGTTGATTGATGGTAGGCGATCAAACGGCGATCCATATTAAAGCTCATGACAGATATGGTGTAAGCAGCATTTTATGGAGACTGATTGTGATGGTAAGAGACTCCTGAGAGGTTTGAGGCAATGCTGACAGTATTAATTGGTTGAGCACTGAGGCGCCTTCCATTTTTACCACCTTTTACCACCTTTTTAGCCCAGTCTTTACCAGACTGGGCTAAAAAATGCTTCCAATTTTCCCCTTTTGCTTGAAGTTATTTGCTTCTCTTCCTTGACAAACAGCTTGATGTGCTTCCCAAGGTTTGCAAGATTAGTGTTCTCTATAAGCATCCAAGGATCAGGCAATGATTCAGCAAACAGGAGTGATTTTTCAACGCCTTCCTCGCCCTGTAGAGGAACCAACCGCCCCCAGACCAGACAGCATATGAGTATAAATTTTGGGAAAAAGATCAGGATATTTCTTTACGAAACAAGAAAGGTACGCCGGAAAATTTAAGCTTGGGTAGTCCTTGCATTATTTATATCTGCGCCATCCTGTACCTCCAATTTTTGGGATCGTTGTGGAGACAGATTTTTACTATTTTACTTGTGGTGGTTCCGCCGGGCCCCCGCCCATCTGGCTGGCACGCCATGCACCTGCTGTTTGATCACCGACTTGGTACTGGCGCCAGGTTTTAGCCCCTACCACGCAGTCCCTTGTGCAACCCTAGCTGCGTAAAGCTGGATACAGCTGCAAAATACATCCGAACAAAAATACGTGGAACTTCCTGGAGGGACTGAACACAATGAATTCTCTCATTTGAATAAACTCAATTAGGCCGGCAGATTCGTTTTCCCTTCATGACGACGACGAGGAGGAGGAAGCTGCGAGCGTTTTTGCTTCAAGTCGTGTGCATTGTGATGAAATGTACTTATTCGTAATTCATTTTGTCGTGTCTTGAGGTGACAAGCTGTACGTTCAGTGATTCTCACCACGCAAGACGTGGAACAGTGCAGCCCCCCCCACCCCCCAGCCCCCACCCCCCCCCCGTGCATGCATCCCGCCATGTTCGGCTTCACCCTGTGATGCTCCTGAAGCTCCTCGTGAGCCACCATAACCTGTAACACACGCACACACACATACACACACACACAACACACGCCTCGACAGCCTCACACACATTACTAGCCTCGCTAGGCACTGCAGTGCTAATTACCCCCCGCTGTGCTGCAGCGGTGATAATAACCACCAGACGACTCGGAGATGATGAGATGGATGAAATGGTTTTTCGAAACAGATCCCCCCCACCCCCCCACCTTTTATTTGCTTTGTTTGTGAGAGAATTTTTTTTACATCTTTTTTTTTTTCTTGTGAAATTGCCCATTTGGACTGGGGCCAAATGGCTCAGCATGCCCCCAAAAGAGAACTCCGACTCCAGCTTCCCATCTGGCAGCGGTACCCAGCCTCCATTGTCGACTCGTGTGCAGAGAGTGCGGCGCCGGTTCGCCATCCCATTTCGTCACGTCTTCATCCTTTTACTTTCCTTGAGGCTCATCGTGACAGCGGTGCTGCCGTCGCCGTGGTTTCATGACCCTGGCAGCAACCCAAACCTCCACTATATTTAAAGCCCATCATTTACCGCTGCTAGCTTGCTAATTGCAGCGTTTTGCAACTATTATGAATGCGTTTAGGCTGAATTACCAACAGAAGTTGCTGCTGAGATGAATTGATTAGAAGGCTTCATTATAATTAACCCCGTGTGCATCATCGGTTTAAAGCATGACTATTGATTCACCAGGCCACAGTCTATCTAAGCAGTGTCCTATTTTCACCGTCGCTCCGTTCAACTACGATAGCATGATCGTGATTAAAGCGACGCAAAAAAATAATAATCCGCATTTACGATTTTGTCCAGCTGCACAAATCATCCTCAATGGATTCAGGATTTTTCCAGATTCTTGAAACTGAAAAAGTTTCCAATCAAACGTTTTTTTAAACGTTGGTGTCAGATGTGTGTAAAGCTGTGTGTGTGTGTGTGTGTGTGTAAAGGTTGGATCTGATCTATACAGTAAATCCCCTCAGTGGAGAGTACAAAGATCCACTACATCAAAGATATGAGACCCTCTGCCTCTCTGAGAAAATGTCAGGCACCTAAAAGGATAATCCCAACGCTGCGTCTCAACATACACACATTTGACTGATGTTCCCTTTTTATGCAACACTCCCAATTCAAAGTTTGTTTTTTTCCCCACTTCATGTTGAACTCAAATCGCCAACTCAGGTCTGAGGAAAAAATATGCAATTCAGGAAAGCGCCGCTATGATTTTGTTTGGAATTTGCATTAAAAAAATACTTTCAGGGCCTCTTTATTTAACAAAAAGCTTGTGGTGTGATCTCCAAAAAGTGGTGTAATTACAGAAAGATCAAATAGAGCTAAGGCAGCTACTACTAATACCCACTCTGGCTCCATACTGTTACGAGGGAAGAGTGAGAGCAGAGGGATGAGGCCCATTAATAATGAATGTAGTGTCATTAAGGCGCCAAATGATTAAAACATATCTCCCAGCTTCAAACGCTGCTTTGCTACCCCAGAAATCGCTGCAGTCGTGGTTGTGCAAAGCGAGCGAGCTCCTCGGTCTGCTTGTGAAATAAAGTTTTTGCTTTTTTTTTCTATTTATTTGGCTTTCATCTTTGCCCTCCCTTTCTGCAGAGTGCTGGAACACCACGGCACCGGCAATCCCATTTAGGGAAAAAAAAGTCTCCGAAGTTACGTAATGTGCAGCGTTCCGTAGACGTGTATTCTGTTAACCACAGTCACCCGCCACTTGTTGCTTGGTGTCACCTGTAGGTGACTTTCGTGGACGTACACCCAATGGGATGTTGTATCCAACTACGTTTTATTTACTTTAAGTCCTGGTTGTCCCGTGCCCAGGCTCCAATGTGCTGCCATTGGTGTTTTATTTAAATGCTTTGACAAGGAGACCCAGGGGACTCTGGTTTGTCTCCATTAGCAGCAGTAGCGTGTATGGGAGGATGGTAAAACGATCTCTAATGGAATGGTAATAGCCTGCCGGGGCGAGGCGTTCACTGCCCTGTGCACCGCCCTGACACTCTGTAGTGTTCTGTAGGTCGGCATCGGCTGACCCCCGGTGAACCGAGCTACCTACGCGCCTTGCGGGGAACTCAGTCTGCAATAATGGCTCCAACTCTGTGAATCTGTTTAGCATAATGTGTGAAGTGCCTCCTTGTGAACCGCCGCAAGCACCAAGTTAGCCCAAGATAGCTGGAAAGTCTCTCAGGGAAAGGTGACTCGAACACCGAGTTAGCACGAGATAGCTGGGAAGTCTCTCAGGGAAAGGTGACTCAAACACCGAGTTAGCACGAGATAGCTGGGAAGTCTCTCAGGGCAAAGTGTCTCAAACACCGAGTTAGCACGAGATAGCTGGGAAGTCTCTCAGGGAAAAGTGACTCAAACATCGAGTTAGCACGATATAGCTGGGAAGTCTCTTAGTGAAAGGTGACTCAAACACCGAGTTAGCACGAGATAGCTGGGAAGTCTCTCAGGGAAAAGTGACTCAAACACAGAGTTAGCACGAGATAGCTGGAAAGTCTCTCAGGGAAAAGTGACTCAAACATCGAGTTAGCACGATATAGCTGGGAAGTCTCTCAGTGAAAGGTGACTCAAACACCGATTTAGCACAAGATAGAAATGATCGGTAGTGATAAACTCATTGATTGGCATAAACTGGTGAAGTCATTAAGTCGAGTTTGGACGCAGGAAGAGCGCCGGACTGACTCACTAAACCTCACCCTAAATGTACTGTAGAACCAGACGGAGCCAGTTTGCTGGTCATAGGTGATTTGCTGGTGCATGTGTCCCAAATTACCCGAGTGGAGGGATGAGTGCTGCAGCTCGGTGCCAGGAAGTGACAAATTGGCCATTTAGCTATTGTAGGTGCCAATTTTAATGCAGGGGGGTTCGCTCTGTTTTGGACACGTCTTAAGCATTTTCCATCATGAAAGATGTAGTGAATTCCAAATGGAATGCCAGACGAGAGGATCGCTTGTGTGTCGGCAGGTGTTCGTGCGATGTAGGTGTTCAGCCGTGCACAGATTAGGGTTCTAAAGGAGCACTGCTCTTTTTCGTTCCTGACTCAAGGGTGGACATTTAATAATAGGCCACATTTCAAGTTACGAGCGAAGCCGCTCAGCAGTTTTACCGTTTTCACAGCTCCCCTATGATCCATTCACAGCACACACTAAATCCTAGTTTGGTGCTCCAAGTCTGGGCAATTGTAGTGAAACACTTCGCAGCACAAACGCAGCAAAGTGGACCGCAGTGTTGGGGGGTGGGAAACAACAAGGGGCAGCAGTTCTGGAGTTGTGTGGACTTCAAACTGAACCTCCTGGCATTTTGTTTGATGAGTGAGTCGCTTGACCTCTGGGATGCTGAGACCTATTAAAAGCTCGGTATGAAACTTCAGAAACATGTGTCCTGAAAAGGTGCTTTTTTTTTTTTTCTTACAGATTGATGTCTTTTTTTGAGCCTTTATTACAAAAATGCGAGTTCCCACAAGGTAAATTTTGTCCCATCTTCACCCAGCAATGAAAGATTGGCTCCTGACTCCTCCACCGACAGGCATCATTGTTGATCATTGGCAGCACCGCCGGTCTTACCTTGATTGGTATTCTGCGGCGCTCTCGTCTCTTTGGCTGCCTCTTTTGTTTGCCTGCGCTGATTGGAGGGCCTCTGGTTAATTTAGATGCAGGGAAGCGGTGACAGAAGAAGGCTTATTAGGACTGTGAGCCCATCCCGCCTTAAGTGCAGAGTCTCCAGTTGCATTTCCATTTGCCTCCATTATTGAATTTACTGGCTTCTCATTCGATCTAATTGCATTTTGTGTCACCTCTAAAAAATTTTTTTAAAAACCCGGCCTCCTCCAGATGTAGCATTAGCAAACGGGACGGGCTAAAGTTTAGCTTGACGTCGGAATTTTATTTTTATCCTGACCCCGAGGAAAAGGAGGAAGCAGAAGGAGCATAAAGGAGTGTTAACGTCTATGTGTGACAGATACTAGAGGAGTCAAAGGAGGGCGATGGCAGAGATTTATTTAGCATCCATCGCTTTAGATGTAAAAAAAAAAAAAAATCTCCCTGACTCCTGCAGCAACTTCGTCGCTCCCAGAATCGCCTAATATGAAGCATTTTCATGAGGATTCATTGCAAAAACAATATCATTCCAGACGGCGAAATTTAATCGCAGGCTTTAAAACACAATAATGGTTATCAAGGAGGACGAGGCAGGAGAGCCCAGGATCGTGGGAGAGGAGGCTTTGAGAGGGGAGATGGAGGGGACCTCCCCCGCACTGCCTGCCCCCTATAGCGCTCCTCAACCATTTGTCACCGAGTACAATATCTCTTTGGCTGGCAGAGCTAATAATGGAGAAGTGGGGGAAACGGGACTCTGGAGACCCACCTCCTCCTCTCCGTGAAGATCAGATAAGTCCTCCTCAAGTCTAAAGCCCGGAGTCACCGCTGATCCGCTTGTAAGGATTGTATCATTTATAAAACACAGCGTACACACACACACACACACACACACACACACACACACACAAGTCCTGACAGCTTTTTAGGTGTGAATAATGCAACTCTTTACGGAACGTGTAACTGAGTGAGATTTTCACCCGAGTTGCTTCCCACGTTGAAAAGTTTCATTTTGGTCACTCGGGCCGTTGCCCTTTTTTTTTTTTTTTTTTTTTTTTTTTTTTACGCTGATGCTTTGCTTTCCCCCCCAAAGGCAAACCGGTTGCCATTTTCTGTCTCTATTATCACGCCGATCTGCAGCCATTTATCTACCGGCGGCGTGTTTGCAGTCCAGAGACGTAACAGTTATTCATGGGATTTGAGGAGTCGTTTTCACTTAAGCAGCTACTTCCTCAGCAGCCAGCTTTTTTTTTTTTTCCTCTTTAGAGTAAATATGCTTGAGGCGCTGTACTTTGGAAGCGCCTCACAATCACACACAGAGGGTTTCCTTAGAGACCGACTGCTTGTTTTCCTGCCCATTCCTGTGTTTACCTCAAATCATAGAAAGAAAATTCAAAAATCTTTTTTAGTTGCAATTAACCATATGCAAACTTCCTTTCTGGAAATATGCCCTCTATTCTGGACTTCCACTCCTGCCGGTGTGAAGTTTATTCAAGATGAGGAATTGCGGACGGTCCAGCTATAAGATGAAACAGACTTTCCAACAATGCGAGGACGCTCTATTGTTCCCCCGGTTGGACTGATCCCAATGCAGCGTTCTCTTGTTGCATCGTGTGAAGTTCAAAGTGCTTTGTGAAAACCTCAGTATGGACGCCTTATGGCGCAGACGAAGGCAGCTCCTACTATAGTGTTATTTCCTTTCTTGTTCTGTGGGTTTTTTTTTCCCCTCTTATCTATAGATAGTTATCCAACAAGATTGCGCGGCGGATATTGAAAATGTTAAAACACAATTTCTGCCTCTCCGCCTTTCTCTAACTTTACCGACTCTCATGCGAGCCATTATTTTCCCAGAGTTGCACATTTGTCGCGGTTTTCGGTCGTTTCTCCGTTCACCAGGCGTTCCCCGAAGAGGTGCGACTCCGGGAAAATGAAGGCAATTTGTTTCTTTTCCCGACTTCGACACCTTCTGTCGTTCCAGCTGTCGGCACTGTGTCGCGGGCCACGAGGATCACCGGGAACTGATGCATGGAAGCGACGCCGAAGACGCACACACACACACACACCTTTTAGTCGCAAGTAATGCCTCACCTTGCCGGGTCCACGTAAAGGTCACATAAAAACTTGTTGGAATGAAATCGGTTGAAGTGCACGCTAAGAACTGGGAACCACAACGTGCTGGTGTGCTAATGTTAGCCGCTAACTTCGACTAGCTGCTAATGACTGCTAGCTGCTAATCCAGAATTGTACTTCCGTTGCTGACAGGTTCTGGTGCATCTCATGTTTGTCTTTGATGAGAGCTTGTTCATAATTAAATGGAGTGTAGAGATTTGAGTGAGTGGGATCTTTTTTAATGCATTTGAATTAAAAAACTCCACTTAAAAACTCCATTTGAGCCACTACTGCGAAGAATAGGAATAGGGATGAGATTAATCGTCACTAAGAGAAACAAGACAAAGTAGAAAGTCCTTCATTTTTTATGTAATAGCATGTACCGGAGGAAACAGGCGGTGTGAACGCTTGAATTAGGGCATTAACTTTTTAATAACGTCTCATCAGTGTCACTTTATTGCATATTTCAGGGATTTCTACGAGGAAGCTGCATTCAACTTCATTTTCGTGTGGGGAAATGAATGTAAAAACTCCAACGCTACTGTACCCTGGAGGCTCTGTGCATTTGGCTCTCCAGCTCGGTGTGATTAATTGGCATTTAAGAGGTAAAGCCTCATCTTAACTCTCCAGTTCTGGCTACAAGCGCCAGGCTTTGTTGAAGGAGAGGAAAGGTTTATCGTCTGGATTTTTTATAACCGCTGCAAAACTTTGATCAAAAATAGTCTTTTTTTTTTTTTTTTTGTGCTGCGTGCACGTTTGAGGGCATTCCTGCATCCATTAGTGTTTGTCAACAGGAAGAGGGCATCCGGCTGTGGAAACAAGAACGATGGTCTCCATTTTTCTGTTCTCTGTGCTCAGCAACTTGATCCATCAGCCGAGTGAGGAAGTGCGTTTCATAAGGAGAGGGATGAACTGGCCTGTGGGGGTCGGAGAAAACAAGGATGGAGGGATGATCCTAATAGAAAAAGTGGAGAGTAGACGACTCGAGCTGAGACATGATGCGTGACGCGCCCGCCCTCCGAGATGAGACAATAACGGTAAATGAAAGAACTCATCAGTCGGAGAAGGACCACTATTAAAGCCTTATTCATCAGCATAATTAGGCAGATACAGGACGTGGGACAAGTGGCCACCAGCCCTGATGAAAGCTCATCAGCAGGTTCCCCACAGAGCGACGGCCGCTGATTTGTGCTCGGGCCGCCCCTGCCTGCAAACTGCTGCAAAGCAGGGCTGCTTCACTCCGCTGAACGACACTAAAGTGAACATAATTGGGCTGAAAAAGGCAGCTCGGCACAGGGATCATTTTCACTTCCTTAACAGTCGCTGCGGTGATTGGCCTGGACTCCATTGTGGGGATTGTGTTCAGCACTAAACAAGGAAATATCACCAATAGTTCTTGGAGCGTGTCGCCTCCCCTCCCCTTGTCTCGTCTCAGAAATGGCTGCTGCTAAAATCTAAAGCTCTGCATAATCACTGGAGGGTCACATGAATATTGTAAGGGCGCTCTGACCCTGGTAATTAAATCAAACTCTAGGCCGCTGTTTTATTTTAAGCAGCACCGAACCAGGTGGACGTCAGGCACCTCGCGTTTTAGCTGCTTCACATCAGCTGTAGATGATTCAGTCTTCTCAGTCCTGATAGCAGGAGGATGGAGAGGAGCGGCACCATCGCCAATGCTACGATAAATAAAGTCCTCCCCGATTCCGTCAGCATGCCACGATAAGATTTTCCGAGTTGTTTTTACCCCCGGACAATCTCCTCGTATCTCGCCTGCACAGTTCCACATCAAATGGCTGCGACTAACTTTTCTCTTTGGGACACTTTTATTTTCTTCCAGCAAAGGAAAAACATGTTTTCTCCCGTGCCAAGAGAGATGTCGCAAAACGCTCCAGCAGAGATGATCTTCTAGCGAACATGAACCTGAGCATATGGAGGCAGAACTCCCAGCATGCATGCATACGTAAAGGCCGTCGCTGAGGAGTATGTCACCTCGTAACGCATCCGTCTGCAACTCAAGAAAGCTTTCAACAATCAATCGCCGACGGTGTAGCCTCTTTATTCCAAACTATTGCTTTGGAAATTTTTAAATCGTAATTCTTTTTTTTTTTTTTTTTTTTGGTGTGGTGATGAGCTTTTTTTCCTCGCATCCCTGCCCCCACCTCACATCCCTCATCCACTCCCCCCCTCCGATGCAGGACAATAAGTTTGATGACTACCTCGTAACTCACTGCAGCATGGAGGGTGAGCGGGACAGCATGGGGGGGAGGGTTGTAGTCGAGGATGGCCCGCTGTAGATCTCCCTCTCCGGATGGAAAGATCGAAACCAAGAAGGGATGGGGGCACAAGAGAACAACGGGGATCAGTGATGCAGGACTGTCGCATTTTAATGACTGACCATCCGACGCAGGCCTGTCATGGAGGAGTTAGAGCCCCCGTCGTGACGAACAGCAGAGGGGGGGGATACGTCTTGCAGGGCAGATCTGGATCTGGACACTTTTGTGATGGAGTGGATGGCGACCCATTATGGAGGAGAGCGGATCAAATCCCTCACACGTTAAATAACATAACAATTATTGATTTAAAAATTCATACATTTTCAAAACCTTCTGCAGAGGTTTGAGATTTATTGGAAATTTGTATTAAAAGCATTTTGATTTTTTTTTTTTTTTTTTTACATTTTTTAATAATTTTTTTTAATTTCAGTTTTGTTTTGTTTTTTAAGTTTTTATTTTTTGTTCTTCATCAAAATATTAGCGACTAATAGCAAAATTATATTTTTTTCATTCATGCAGTGCTTAAAGCTCCACGTGTTCCTGATCAGGAGATAGTTTGAGGATCACTCTAATAGCATATTGTTTCAAGGTGACCCGTGCCGGATTCAGATTATAATCCAGCCGCTGGTTAATCGTTGTTTTAGGTATTAAGATTTCCCATCCAGCAACTAAACGATCCTGTTTCATCAGCGATATCACGCTGTTAAGAGAGTCGGCCTGATATTCAAAAAAAACCACACACCCCGTCCCTTTTCTGCAGCCGCCACCCGTGAATGAATGGCCCATTGTGACGGGAACACGATTACACAACGCGGCGGCTGTAGGCCATCCGTGTCACCTCTAAGAGGGCTTTGAACAAATGTCCCCCGTCTCAGCCGAGGCCCACTCCTTTAATCAGGGCGCTGGATGGTGATGATTAGCTTCTCAGCCGCTGAATCGTCACCATAACTCATACGCTGCTAATAATCTGCCCGGGGGGGGGGGGGGAGAGATATAATACCCTTCTTTACTTCAGCAGTTGTAGTCCTGATCTGGACCACATTGTTGCTTTTTTTTTTTTTCTTTCACAGATTCAATTTAATTTATTACGACAAGTGCTTTTCATGGAAGTGCTTCATATTCAAGGAGAAAGAGATGCAAGGTGATTGCATCTAAATCCCCTCAGCTAGCTTAAATAATACAGTCGGCTGATGTCCCAGAGAGAGCACCACTCCGACGCCACGCCGTTGTTTCCCTGCTGTCACAGGTCGCTGCTTGGGAGGGAGGGAGGGGGGGGGGGATTACTGCAGCATCATTTCATTCCGTGTCGATATCCAAAACCTGGATTAGTGACCGGGAGATGGATTACGATGTATTATCATACTTCATGCGCAGGCATCTGTTAGGGTACCCGTCCTGGAGGAGAAACATATTTTTCCGATCAAGCAAATGCTGCATCCTTTGTCTTTCATCTGATAGACGGATGAGGAGGGGCTCATGAAGGTCGCCGTCCCGTTGCGTTGTGCAGAAAGCCAGCTGAGAAAGAACTTTCCTTTGTTTTGTTTTAATTTTTTATCTTTAGCACCAGAATTCACCTAAATCCATCAGAACCCTCCAGGGGAAACTTCACATCTACCTTCAAACGCCAACAATTATTTCATTAGCCGCGTCCACGTGCGAGGATTTGAGCGAACTATATCTCCTCCAGTTTACTGTTTCACTTTTAATCAACACAACAAGTATCGCGTGTCGTCCATTGACATTCAGACTAATTAACTCTGGAGCCAAATGCAATTATATGTAAGACTCTATCCTTATTAGAAAGTGATCCAGGTACGGCAGCTCTTTTGCCCTTCTTGCTACATCTGTTTGCTCGTTTTCCTGCAGCTTAATGGAACATCAGCGTCTTTATTCCTTCACGTGTTTGTCGATAGCGTTTATCTTCATGCTCAGACGCGTTCCGGAGAGCACCTTATGCAGCATGCTAGTTCCAGACAAAAGAATTGGAGTTAACCTTGATGTATTGATTTCCTGCCATCATGTATACGTCCTACTCGTATATATCCATGGTCGTGTGCTTATTTCTTTTCTTCTGTTTCTTTTTTTTTCATCTCTCACAGAGATACTGAACGGCGGTGTTTATGTCGACCAGAACAAATTCCTGTGCCACGCAGATACCATCCATTGGCGTGATATTATCAAAAACCCACAGGCGGAGCTGCTGGTGGTGCCGTCCAACAACAGCAACCTGGGATGTGAGTACAGCGGTAGGACCGGTGTGTCTGGTGTCGTCTGTGGACGGTGACCCATCGGTATCGGTCGTGTTCCTGCCTTTTTTCATTCACTCTGTTTGCCTTGTGGTCATTAGGAAGCGACATCACATAGCGTTAGCTCAACGCGTGAGCCTTTCATTGTTGTGGTTGGGCGGCGGTTCCGCAGCGAGGCCCACGGAGCCGCCGTCCGCCGCTTTCTTTTGAAGTCTCAGTGAAACTGACAGCTGGTTTGGAGCTACCCACCCCGATCCACCCGGCCCTCCGTGGACCCCCGGAGTCCCCCGGCTCCAGCTGCTGTGGCCCCAGCACTCCCAATCTGGCGGATATACCGTGTCAGAAATGTTCTGAAACTTCTCTGCACATTTACAGACTGGTCTATTGCTCATTTTAAGGAGGTGAAATGGAAGGAAAGACGATGCAAGACCTTCAGCTGGTGTCTGAGTTTCTCTGGCCTTTCCGAAAATTTAGGTTGGGGAACTCACTTTAAGAACAATTTGTGTACAGCATTGTTATTCTGTTGATTAGATGGCATTGACGGGGAAGGAGGAGGAGGATGAAGAGCAAATACGAACAGAGGAGGTTGTCCAAAAAAAATAATGACAAGAGGAGCGTGTGGGAGTGGAGGTTGCCAAATGGAGGGCCGTAGTCGGTATTTAACATTAAAACCCCACAGTGGGAGTGGTGGAGAGGGCCTGGTGACAATCTGGAGTACTGTTCCACTCACTCTGTAATTAACCCATAGTCAGTGGAGGCTTGATGACAGTTGAAACGCTGTCAGGTCCCACTTTGTGGAGACGAGTAGAAGCCTGTCGTTCAAGCTGACGGCGAGTCAGCGCCTTGACTCCGAGTCTATTGTTGGATGAAAAGAGGAGACGCCATGTATCCGTCACTGTCACCCCATCGGGGGGACATCGGGGTATGCTTGAGTGGACGATTAGGCCTTTGGTCAACGAGGTGGCGGCGGAGGCGGCGGCTGCAGCTTCACGCGTGTTCGTGTCTGAAACGCATCCTAAAGTTTGCTGATTGTGTGTTTGTTCTGCAGGCAGACGCTGTCATCGCTCGTGTAACGGACGCTGCTGGGGTCATCAGGAGGACCAGTGTCAAACTTGTGAGAGCACACACACACACACACATACACACTCACATCCTCATGACTGCAGCTTCCACAATGGCGTCCACATACGTCTTTAACACACGTAGTTAACCACTGGATGTTGGTGAATGAAAGTTAAACTGAATTCCAGTTTGATGAAAATACTGTAAAACCAGTTATTAGATGAAGCCAGATTGAGCCGCTGTATTTATGGGATCTTCTCCAGCCTTCTTCAAAGCGATCCGTAATCCGTCTCTAATCCCTTCTGACACACTTTCATTGTATTTTTTTTTAACTCATCTGTTTTCAGCTTTTTTTTTTTTTTTTTTTTTTTTTTTTTAACTCATCGGCCAAAATCAAGGTCAAGTTTAATGCTTATGAACGTGTGATGAAGCGGCGGCGAGGCGACTTGTGGGATCGACTGAAAACAGGCTAATGATGGAAAGACGAAGGCAGATGGAAATGAAAGTTCTCTGTCATACTTTTCTATTGGTGTCATCAGAATCTACAGAGGCACTGACCTGTTTTTTCTCAGTCTAACAGACTACAGGGCCTTGTTGTATTTTTCACTGCCATATCATTATATTCCCAACACAGCAGAGAGTGGGTACAGCAGTTTTTATGCCTCGCTTTCAAGCTCCTGCTGACTCGCAGGCTGGGAGATCACATGCTCTACCCAAATGATGTGGGAAGGCCTTGTTTAATACATAAGTACACAGCGTATAGTAAGTGTGGATCGTGTGTGAGTGCATAGAGCTGCAGAAAGAGGTAGTATGTACTATAATAAGTGGAGGTAGGCTGACATAATCATACTCCATCATAGAAACCAAGACGTGTTGAAGCGGAGAGCCTCGATGCGATTGAACTCTTTTTAAACTTTGTGAAATTGGAAGGAGCTGAGCGCGCTTGCTCCGGGGATGTCCCACTTCAAGGCTGATACTCGGAAGCCGCCAAGCGTGGCGTCAATTTCTAGGTTTCCAGTCACTGGGCTGGAGCCGCTGGAAGATCAGAGTCGTCTGGGAGCGTTCACGTGTTCCTGTTAAGATCTCGCATCGGAAGGCCAGATGAAGTTGAGGGTGGTCGGGTTGACTCTTAACATTCTTTTTTCCGCTTCTTGTGCAGTGACGAAGACGGTGTGTGCAGAGCAGTGTGACGGTCGCTGCTTCGGGCCCTACGTCAGCGACTGCTGCCATCGCGAGTGCGCCGGCGGTTGCTCCGGACCCAAGGACACCGATTGCTTCGTACGTCCCGACACGAACGCACCGCTCCCCCTCCTCCTCTTCTTCCTGTTATTTCCCCATAACCCACCAGTCCAACACGCTCACGTCTTCTGTGCAACATCTGTTTGTCATCCTCTGCGCTGGAAAATCATCTACTTTGTTTACCAGCTGATAAATCGTTTGTCATTTTTACGACGCTGTAAAAGTCTGACACGGCGGCGCTCTTCAAAGAACAAATTGGTGATTCAGTGTTCCAATTAGTACCCTTTTTATCAAGTTCGTTCTATCTGGCAAACTCGCGTGCAAAGGCGCGCCCGCGCTCTGACAGGGATAATATTGTAGTTGTAATTCACACAAAAGCTCATCCGATTCAATTAATGCCGTCTCAGCCGGTGGCCACAGACGACAAAACACTTTAAGAGGATTTGGGGGAAAACATTTCACCGTTTCCATCGTGGCTACGGATCGATGGCTCCAATTTGTCTCCCATTCGGCAAACGTAGAAACCAGCAACACGATGGGATGTAAAAATGAAATGCAGCTGTAATACTTTCACTCTCAGTGACCAATGTGAGGAAATCGCCGCCATGCCTTCGCTCCCTTGCTTCTTCTTGAACCTCCATGAAAAGTCCGGGTGTCCTCCATCTTCAGATGACAAAGTTGATGTACTTTTTTTTGCAGGCTTGCACCAATTTCAACGATAGCGGGGCTTGCGTGACCCAATGCCCCCAGCCGTTCGTCTACAACCCCACTTCTTTCCAGCTGGAGCACAACCCCAGGGCGAAGTACACCTACGGAGCCTTCTGCGTCAAGAAATGTCCACGTAAGTTCCTCCTTGAGCAAACACAACGCGTGCAGCCATAAGGAGATGAAGCTACTGTAATGTAAAATCATCAAGTTTTATAGTCTGTGAACGGCTGTCAGTTGAAGACGCATTTATCCTCCGTCCATCCTGCAAAATGTCTCGGTTATTTCAACACCAGATCATTTAGCCCAGCCCAGATGAATTGTGTATTCCTTTGTACGAGTTGCTTCGCCATCTGCTTTTAGCTTCTGGCGGCTGAAAGGAAAACAAATCTTAGTTTTACTCTGTCACGGATGCGGGATTGGGAGCGTGGCAGCGATTCGGCGAGCGCCCTTTAATGGCGGCGCTACGTCGACAGACTGCATATTCAAGATCCACTGATCATCAAATGTGCACAGACCAGTCGCACGTCGACTCGCCGCGCGCGAGAGATGATTTGATTCATCTCTGCTGCAGAGAATATACGCCCCACGCCATTAGTTTTGTCATTAACCAACATGATTAAAATTCAATCAATTTCTCACCATTAGAGCTGTCTGTCGGAGTAAATTTAACCACTGTTTAGTTTGCATGGGAAAAAATATTTAAAATCTCTGAATTATAATCCCGATATGTGCGGTCATCTCTCATTTCAGATAACTTTGTGGTGGACCACAGCTCCTGTGTCAGAGCCTGCCCCAGCAACAAGATGGAGGTGGAGGAGAACCGCATCAAGATGTGCATCCCGTGCACCGACATCTGCCCCAAAGGTAAAGAAAGCTCCGCTCAGCTGGACATGAAGTAGCAGAGCTAGCAGGTTAGCATGCTAGTCAGCGATATCCTTTCTGTGGGGATCCACTGCTTTACATACGAGAGGATAAATATAACATAACCCAAAGGTCACATGTTGGATCCCGGCGGCGGTTGATGCTAATTAACATGAAATGGGCTCATAAGGAGGAAGCGCTCTTACCTGCTCGCCAATTATGGCTGGTTTTGTGGGAGAACGTCTAATGTGAAATTAAAGAGAGTTAGCTGGGCTCGGTGTGGAGGATTAGCCTCTTCATCATATTGTTCTCACAGAGGTAACTGATCTGCCCTTTCTCGTTTTTGAGTAAGACAATAGCATTTCCCTTCAGGCTGCATGTTCGGTGCTGGCATCCATTGATTGGTTAATCTCTTAATTACATCGTCACGCAGCAGGGAGGGGGTTAATGAGGGATAGCTCAAGGAACTGTGGGAAATGATAACAAATTATCATTTCAGATATGGAATTGGCTGGTATAAATCACTATCAAAAACTGGTTACACCACCTAATACAAGCGTTATTCATACCCTCCGCCCCTCCCCCGCTCCTCTCCCTTTACTCTATCAGAAGTGCTTGGCTCATGCTGAACCGCAAGTGTAATTAATGCAGATGTAACGAATGTATTTTTGGCAGGAGTTTGGCTGACAATTGGCCAATGCATGGAAAGGGGCGTGCACCAAAAGAATGGTTATATTTACAGGATTTACCGCACTATAAGGCGCACTGGGCTATAAGGCGCACTGGGCTATAAGGCGCACTGGGCTATAAGGCGCACTGGGCTATAAGGCGCACTGGACTATAAGGTGCACTGGGCTATAAGGCGCACTGGACTATAAGGTGCACTGGGCTATAAGGCGCACTGGGCTATAAGGCGCACTGGACTATAAGGCGCACTGGGCTATAAGGCGCACTGGGCTATAAGGTGCACTGGACTATAAGGTGCACTGGGCTATAAGGCGCACTGGACTATAAGGTGCACTGGGCTATAAGGCGCACTGGGCTATAAGGCGCACTGGGCTATAAGGCGCACTGGGCTATAAGGCGCACTGGACTATAAGGTGCACTGGGCTATAAGGCGCACTGGGCTATAAGGTGCACTGGGCTATAAGGCGCACTGGGCTATAAGGCGCACTGGGCTATAAGGCGCACTGGGCTATAAGGCGCACTGGACTATAAGGTGCACTGGGCTATAAGGCGCACCTTCAATAAATGGCCTATTTTAAATCTTTTTCATATATAAGGCCCACTGGATTATAAGGCGGACTGTTTTTGAGAAAATTAAAGGCTTTTAGGTGCGCCTTATAGCGTGGAAAATACCGTATATAAACGGTTGTGAAACGCTAAAATGACAAATAGCGAATAGCGATAGCACAAGGTGACTTAAAATATTCTCTGCCGTGGGGGGTTGTTCATGCCCAATGCCATGTGAAAGTGAACTTTGCTGAATGACACCGCACATGACGTGTGTTTGTCTCCTCAGTGTGCGACGGCATCGGGACAGGCAGCCTGCAGACAGCTCAGACAGTCGATGCCAGCAACATTGATAAATTTGTCAACTGCACCAAAATCAACGGCAACCTCATCTTCCTAATTACTGGTATTAAAGGGTGAGTGACGGACGGGAACGTCCCACACCAAGCTTTCCAAGATCCGTCTTTGTCCTGCTTGTCCGTCAAACTCTAGAAGTTTGAAGCTGTGTTGCGTCGTGACGTTACTTTAGTTCAGTTTCTTGGATATCTGCTAGGTCAAGTACCATAGTCAGGTTCAGAATGCTAGCATTCATTCATTATCCAGCTGTTAAGTTATTAGAATTAATGTTATAATGAGTTCATATTATTTCTCCTGTTTGCTTCATAACTCATTAGGGAATTATTTGCCTCCTAAAAGCTACTAAAAGCAACAATTAACTCTTACATGGTAATGGCGCCAAGCTAATCAGCTAGATGCTACATTTACTACAGTAGCTTTTTTGGCACTGGCTTATTGGCATACATCGGGGGCCATTAGGTGTAGGTAGAGTGAGGGAAACTACAAACCAAAAAAATGAGCTAAGAGACGCTAAAAAATAACTCTTTAACTCGCCGTGTTCACACATTAGCTCCTGCTAAAAGGTAGCTTTTAAGATGTTCCTCTGGAAACACGTAAGAAAAAAATACACTGAATTCAATAGGGTATTGAATTTATTGTGTGAAGTGAAACTGAGAGAGCATGAAACACACAGTTCTCCAGTCGCATCCCATTGTGTCAAAGAAATCAGGTTTGAGAAGGTCAATGAGAACTCTATTCTTTACAATCAAAAACCACGAGCGAAGCGTCCTGAAGCTGGAGGATGTAATTATACGTCATTTTGAATCACACTAGAGAAAGTGCATTCTGACTTTGGCATGAAGAACATCTTCTCATCTCTAGCTGGCAATGTTTGTACCTACAAAGCTGTTTTATCTTTTATTCTTTTAAAAAAAGAAGCTGGGTGGGAATAATATTCATTTTTTCACACGTTGCTTCTTTCTCAGGGACATGTATCACGGTATCGGACCTTTGGACCCAGAGCGTCTGAACGCGTTCCGTACTGTAAAAGAGATCACAGGTGAGGAGGAGTGACGTAGAAAGTTAATATTACTGCTGTTGTTGGTCGACACGCATGTTTCTAATAGTCAGACGTGCTTATTGTACTGTAAGCATCCATTCGTTACCTATTAGAAGCCTCAAGGGAGGAGCGGCATCTCGTGCACGAACCCCTTTGTCATATTAAACTGCCGCTTGCAGTTGAGCCAAACAGCTAATGGGGTGAAACTGCATTTTCATAATGAAAACCCAAGCAATAAGGAAGAGCAATGGCTGCTCTATCCCAACCGTTTCCTGCTTTATCTCCTTAATGCCACTTCCACAGATCCCGATTTGATGTAATCTGTCGTTAAAGGCGAGAGCAACTGGACGGATTTGCAGAATATTACATCCGTTCTTTTAATTAGCATATATTGTCTTCTCTGAGCAAATTTTCTACAAAGCATGAGTTCTTGCTTGATCTCTGCCGAGGCGATGCAACCCCTTGACCGAAAATTTCAGCGCTTTCAATTCTTTTAATTTCCTTGCTTCTAATTCATGTGCTCCACCATGAAATGTGTGCTATACTATTTTTTTTCTCCCTGTCCGCTATCTCCCTTTCATCAGACAAAATATAATTTGTTAAACTGAACTGCTGAAAGGTTAAATATACGACGTTCAGACCAAAGGAAGCGTGTGCTTTACTCAATAAAGTTGGGAAATAAAACCTTATGTGGACAGACGTTGTGAATATCAGCTTTAAAATTAGGCAGTGCTCAAATCGTTCCCAGTGCAAAGCCCATTTTGTTCATAACCAAATTAAATTTGACGTTTGGATTGAAAGCAAAACTTTTTGGTCTTTAAATTATCTCATATTAAAAGTCTGCGCATTTTTTTCAGGATACCTCAATATCCAGTCTTGGCCTGAGAACATGACAGATTTGAGTGTTTTTTCCAACCTGGCAACGATCGGAGGCAGAACTCTTTACAGGTACGTCATTTACAGACTCCCAGACCGTTCCTGCATCATTTGTACAAACATATATTATCTGTACAACTGACTAAACCTTCTTCCAGACTGGTTCCATCTCATGTTTTGCATCTTTTACACCCAGACTGCATCTCTGTTTTTTTTTCTTTTTTTACATATTTGCAGATGACATGCTCGTATTGTCAGCAGTGTCCTTCTTGCTGTTCTCTTGTGCTGTGATGCTTCTGTTGCAGCTAATGAGCCATCGGCTGGTGCCGCTCCGTAGACAGAGAGTTCACACTGCTTTGATTAAGCCTGTTTTGATGACAGGTTCTTGCGTGTGCGTAGAAGAGACGCATCTAGGCGTGAAGCCAGCCGAGTCAAAGGAGGTTTGGCCTCGTTTTATAAATGTCATTGATGACCCGGCACCTCAGAGATGTTTTCTTCAGCCACGTCCTCTCTGCTCCTTCCTTATATATCTGCCATATTTCTGTCATCTCTTTTCTTCTCTGTGCCTTGTTGTTACTTTCCTGTCCGTTCTTTTAACATCTCTCGTCATTTTCCTTCTGCAGTGGAAGCGGCATTTCACTGCTGATCTTGAAGCAGCGTTGGATTTCCTCTCTCCAGTTTCAGTCGCTGGATGAGATCAGCGCCGGGAACGTCTACATCTTCAACAACAGCGGCCTCTGCTTCTACAACACTGTCAACTGGACATCGCTGTTCAGGACCTCAAGCCAGAAAGTCCTGATCCGCAACAACCGAGACCCGAAGGAATGCAGTGAGTAGCCAATCGATAGGATATCTAATTGGTATTTTAATTGTAACATTTTCATTTAGGATGTTTGATGATGTCAGAGGGGTTTATTTTAGTAACCAAGAATCTACCATTTGTTATTCAAATGCATGACGTCAGTGAAAAGTTAATAAAATAACATTTAATAAACAAAATCCATAGAAATTGAACAGCGGCACAGAAAAATGCCACATTTGCCCAAATTAATCACGTTTAATTGCATCAAAAGAGCAAACAAAAGCCCTGCATTGAGTCACATTTGGTGGAAACTTTCAGAAAAACTGTTGGAAAACTTGTCATTGTCAGTTTAAGCTTTTGGAAATATAAGTTTATACGACACAGTTGTTTTGAGAACACACACTTTAACATGTTGTTGGACCTGCAGGGAAATGCCTTTAAATTCCCTGACAGTCACGAACACTTCCATCTGTATCCATCTAATTAATTCCTCCTGTTCTCTTACTTCCTGTTCTCTGAGCCCGCTAATTAATTCCAAACTTGGCCTCTCGTGCGTGTCGCATCCAATCCGACCCCGGTCTTTCACACTGACCCCTCCCTGAAGCCCTTATTCAGCTCATGCTCAGAGGTGGATTAAGATCACCAGTAGCCACGGGCAAGTGGACACTCGATGGGGAGATGTGGCTGCAAATGGGCCAAAACCGGCCACATGGAGGTGTTGAAGGAGCGACAGAGAGGAGATAGGAGGATATTAGAATCATCACGGATTATAAATAACTCCATCATCTGAAAAGGCTGTTATTCAATCCGTGTGTGTTATAACCGGTTCACAGTCGCCCCTCTTGTCAGTGATATCATTAGACACTTAATGAGTGTGGTCGGTGTGAAACATCGATCCGGAGGGCCTAACACAGGGTCTTCATTAGGCTAAACCACCTGTCTACCATTGACCGTCAGGCTGTTGACAAAGGGTGATCACCCCCACCTCACCCCCCCCCCCCCCCGCTGGGTGATGCTCGACGGGAAGCGGATGTCACTCACCGGATGACGAACATGCTGAGTCTGATGAGCGGTATTGATTGTTGTGGCTGGAGTGGAAAACAGGACTTAAAGTTGTGGGTGGGGTGATCTCTAATGGCAGAGGTCTACCCACCCCCACCAGAGGTGGTGGGGGTACTGGATGATGCCTTTTGAATCACTTGATTAGTTTACACCTGCAGGAGTGACCACATAGGTATGCTGCAGATGGTTTTCCATTCCTTATCTGATTTTTCTCCGCAGCTCAACTGCAGATGGTTTGCGATCGGATGTGTTCAGATGACGGCTGCTGGGGCCCGGGGCCCGACCAGTGTCTGTCCTGCAGGTATTTCAGACGGGGTCGCACCTGTGTGGAGTCCTGCAATCTCTTTGACGGGTGAGCAATCCACTCACAAACACTCACAGGTCTCATATTATACTCTCTTCTTAAATGTGTGTTAAGGTAGCCACGCCCCTTTGTGCAGCTGTCTCCTCCCTACAGGCGGGGCTAAGTCTCTGATGATGTCATAGTCAGCTACTGAAAATCTGAATTGTGCTTCACAGGAAATGTTTTCTGATAGGATCTGCTCTTCTCAAGTTTGGAGATATATTGTTTTGTTTGTCCTGATCGGAAATCGTTTCTTAACATTAGCATTTCTCTGATTGGTCTAACCTTACACCAATAGGGAAGTCCAGACAACCACATGACATCAAATCAATTTACACCGTTTTGATGCACGAGGGCGAAGCCAAACCTTGACAAGGACTCTGCAGGATGAGTCTAATTGCCATTTGGCATGAATGTAATGTGATGAACCAATAAGGGCTTACACGCTGTAAAACAGTTAACGTGAACATCAAGGGAACATTTGGCCCTGTATTACATCCATTGTCCAAAATCAATTTAAATATATTGTTGAATGAAAAGATTTTATTACAAATTGCCCGTTTGGGCTGACAGCCAGGCTTTTTTTTTTTTAACCAGTGTGAACTAGTAAATGACTGACATTTGCAACAAAGGCCTTTAAAGCATTATCGCAATCCACTGATGTTCTGCTTTCAGTGTGAATAATTGCGTTGGGGTCATTGCTTAATGTTGCCTAAAGGCACATCAGACAGATGATTGTCTCCTCACCTGGGGAAACACGTCTTTGTGCTCGTCTTCAAATGAAGATGTGAATCACAACACTTTGAAAGCCTCCATCAGAAACAAGACAGACGGCGCTTCCACGAGATAAACATGACTTCCTTGCAAACAACGATGTCAGTTTTCCCAAAGGTGGGGGGGGTACACATATGTGTGCAAGACAAGGTGTGTGAGAGCGAGTAACCCTCAGTCATGTTGACTTGTTTCTGGTCCTTCATCGTTTGTGGGAGGGAAGCTTTGAAGTTGCCGGGGAAAACAGCTCAGAGCGAAGACTCGGAGGAGAAACGGTGAGGGGGAAGGTCTCCAGAAACGTGTTTGCTGGTAGATTTAAACCTAAAGACCACATGGACCCTCGTCTCCTTCAAGACATCATGGGTTTGTCAGGAACCCAGGTTTGAATTGAATCTGAATCTGATCGAGCCCCCAGGAGGTGCCTCTCTGTTGCTGATCCACGTTCATAGGCAGCTCTGGTCATTCAACAGGTTTCTGGGGGTGTCATTTAATGCCTTTAATGGAATATAGGCAAGGGATTTTTTTGGTTCTTTGAGTTGATACCAATGGATCTCCATGGGTTCTGGTGGACTGAGATCCGGAGGCTTTGGAGGACTTTGATGCAGTCGATTTGTTTCAGGACTCGAAGTTTCCCAGCAGAACATTCCTTGTAAAAAGGCGATCAATGGTCTTCCCATCGCCGTCTAGTTTCCATGATAGATATCTCCACAGAATTTGATTGTCTCCCCAAATTTATTTCCAGATTGGTGATTTTTAAATCCTGAGATTCCTCAGCTCATCCTCATAAAGCCTCCGTTCCTAATGAGGACAAGCGCTAATTCCCTTCAGTTTATACATCTGTTAAATGAAACAAAGGAGGAGCAAATGAGCAAAAAGGAAAACGTCTGAGATTGTGTCCACTGGGGTTGAGGAGGAGTGAGGAAGCAGATTAAGCAGGAATTAAAAATCTTTAATTAAAAAAGTTGCTCCGGTGGGTTGGCCCTGCTCTGGCTTCCTGGAGGTTTGGAGGTCCGCATGGTCGCCACAGTCCGGCTTAGATTGCTGCTAAAACAGCGCTAATCCACCATCAGGCTGTCCCCCCAATGGGACGCTGGCACACACTTCCAGCCGTGAAGGGGGCCAATCAGGAGGAACAGCTTTGACAGAATGAAAATTACCCCTGAGAGTGCCATCGCAGAGGTCTTTGTCTCCGATCCACGCCAGTTCTTTTTTCCTTCAACCAACAAAAGAGATATTTCTCAACTGCCTGGACCCGTTTCTAAAGGATCCCCCTGGACTGAGCTTCCAGGAGAGAAATCTAATTTATTTTGGAAAAAAGGGGAAAGACAGACCAGGGAGGAGTGTAAAAAAGAGCAATCAGTGTTTCCTTTGTGTCAAGCAGGAACATTATCAAAAGAAGACACACTGTAATCCTGTACATTTGTATGTTTGAGGACCGCCGCCAACACGACAAAGCATTAGGACCATTAAAGGAAATGTTCTGACATTAAGGCATGGCAGTGGGGAAAACTCGCGTTTTATCTTCCCTTTTATTGCCCTTTAATGTGATACAGTTGAACTCTGGAGTGTCGGAATATCTCTTCATTTCTGCAGCTTTTAGAAGCGCCGAGTCGAAGAGATTTCCACGGAATATTCACCACATGAAAATGCATAAAACACACAGCCGCAGGAGATCCGAGCATCTCGCTGCAAGATCACATAAAAGCTGCTCACATGCAGGAATCTGCTGAGTCTCCGTTCCACGCCGTTAGCATCGGGCGCTAAAACAAACACCAGCCAACACACACAGTCGCTCTCATTATCTCGCCGCTGCCAGAGAGAATCCTCCTCGGAGGCCGTCTGTCCTCGGCATCGGCTTGATCGATCCTTCTGAAGTGAAAAGTGGTTTTGATCAGCGGCGGTACTTATCGACAGACGCCGTCCCTGCCGGAGACGAGCGAGAAAGAGCTCTGGTTCGGACAAACAGAGGAGAGAGAAGACGCTGCCAAACCACGACCACCCCCCCACCCCCACCACCACCACCACCACCACCACCATAGGGAGGGAGCGGAGGTTTACCTCCATCCCTTCACCTGCGCAAACTGATGTGAGATTCTTAAATTGGATATTTGAAATTCCCAGCGTCATCGTCTCCTCTCCTCTCCTCTCATCCCCCCCCCCGTTCCTCGGCTTCCTCCGCCCCCTCGAGTTTGCCCAGATTTCAAGAGGCCGTTCATTATTCATGGCCGCTCTCTGTTGACATATTGACCATGCTAAGCCTTTAACTTTATCAAATAGTCTCAGCCAGCTCCCCCCACCCCCACCACCACCCCCTCTTGAAGAGAAAACGCCTCTACGGGCGGATGGAGGTGGGCACGAGCTTTATTGATGTTGCCTGTAATCAAAATGCGCCTGTGTACGGCCCGACCTCATTTGCACACATCATACTTAAAAATCCTCCCTCAGCAGCCTCCCAATCAATATTTCAATGCGGCTCCGATCTATAATACATAACGCTCAGCGTCTCCATCTCCACCAGGGAAGTGCGTGAATTCGCCAACGGATCCGTGTGCCTGGAGTGCGATGGCCAGTGCGAGAAGATGGATGGGAACGCCGCCACATGTCTCGGTCAGGTGAGTCGCTCCCGACATTCCTCCAACCTTCATTCCTTCACATAATGACGCTTTCCAGAAGAAGACCTTTCACCGTGAGATTTAAACGCCGCCGCCGTATCTTATGCGTGCCAAAGTGGGCTTCCATCTTCCTTTTGTGGGGAGTCTATCAGTCGCACACGGCTTTCAGAAGATATAAGGGCTGTGTTTGCAAAGGTGAACGCGAGGTTAATGGGAGGAATGATGAACTACTGGAGCTGCTTTAGGAGAAAGGTCTTGGCAAGTACACACAGTCACACACTCCAAACAGCACAATACGTTTCTTGAACCTTCCTGCAGACGCTTCAGGCTCTTTAGGACTGCGGGAAAAAATGACCACGACGACCCATGATGCTGCAAATACACCCAGGTCACATGATGTTTGTTTTCAAATTTGAAATAGATATAGTTCTAGATTTGCTGGCAACACATCTAGAACTATATCTGTAGCGTCTCCTATCTGCTGGAATAGGCTCCCGGCAACCCCCGTGACCCACGACAGACCAGGAAGCTGTTCAGAAATGAATGCATGAATGAACAGTTCTGGATTTTTATTAATTTAGAGTAAATGGATTTAAATCAACATTTTAGTGGCAATAAAATCTCCACACGAGTGAAAACATGAGCAAATAAAGAAGCGCTAATTTTTATTTGTCGCTAAGCCGTGTGTTTATATGTGCGCATGACAATCACTCTTTTATTTCCTCCATGTACGTCTGTTAGTTTGTGGATTTCAATGTCCTGCGTCGCCTTTTTTTTCGTTTGTTTTTTTTGTTTTTTGGTGAATAAAACCAGTTTCTGGACGGTTTCAAACGTCTCACCGTTTGGAATTGTTAAAAAAACGTCTCGGAGGCTAATTCTGTATTCAAAGCCTGACTGGAGGATGTCGTGTTTACTGTGCTGCATCACTCGTTTTTGGAGTCACCTTTCATGATGGCGAGGGAGAGAGGGAATAAGCGATTAAAGTGGTGGTGGGGTCGGGGGGGGGGGTGCTCCTCAAGGATTCTGGGGAGGCATCTGGGTTTGAGATGCCGGTCACAGTTAAGTAGTAAATAACACCGGAGTCAATCATCCGGAGCTCACACACACACACACACACACACACACACAGGCACAGGAAGCATCTGCACACCAAACGCACAGTCATGTTTATTGATGCCGTGCGTCTGGATGTGTCACAATGTGGGAGGGCGTCGGTCACGCCTAAGTCGGCGCCTCCATCAGAAGGTATCCTTCACGTTCACGGCCACCCGCCGTCTGACTTCCTCCCGTTCCGCGGCGGCCCGGCTCGTCGTCTCCACCGTCGCATTTTGATACGACCTGGTTTCCCGAAGCGCTTCGCCGCAGCAGAAGACGCTCGCCGCCGTTCTGAAACAGCGGCCGCCGCTCCAGTAGGAAGCGAGCAAATTGATTCATGATTCACCAGGTTTTGAATTTGATTCTCTTCGATGCTATTCCCTCCACAGCTCCAATCCTCCCCCCGGCGTAATCCCATTCCTTTCTCCTGACTGTATTTTTCTTCTATTCCTCTTTGCACGTCGCTATTCTTTCTTGCATCCTTTTTCCATTCCCACCTCTTTCAATCTTTCTAATTGCTTTGCTCTTTATTCCTCTCTCTTCTCCAGGGCCCAGACCAATGTGTGAAATGCCTTCACTTCAAAGATGGACCCAACTGTGTGGAGAAATGCCCCGACGGGCTGCAGGGCGCCAACAGCTTCATCTTCAAGTACGCCAAGGCCAACAACGAGTGTCACCCGTGCCACGCAAACTGCACCCAGGGGTAAGAAGGGCTCGTCCAGGTTCTAAAGCCTCCGTCCATAGCAGACAAAGGAGAGGGGGAGACGCAGCCAAGATTGCCCCTCGTTGGGGTCCCTCCAACGAGGGGCAAAGGTCGGCTGAGGAGCCTCAAACGAGCTCTGCAGCTCTCTGTAAACACAATGAGAGAGATCAACCCGCGGCTCGCTGTGCTGTCTGACAAAAGCAACAAGCCCTCACACCCCCACACCCAACCCCTAGTCTGGTGCGTCAGGGAAAAATTGTTTTACCAAGAGAATTTCATACTGGAGATTCCAGCTCCTCCAGCGTGAGGATTTATTACCATTCTGCTTCCATCATTGTAAATGAAACATATTCAGGCTTCAGACGTCTGGCCGGTCGGCGCCGAAGCAAAGCAGGACAGATCTTCAGAAACACGGAAGCTGTGGATTCCCCCCGTCCTCCAGGACCGTGCTGGGTTTATATCTTCATCCCCTTCATCTTTTAAAGTCAGCTCGGCTGTGACTTCCGACTCCTTCCTTTTTTGCTGGGAGCAGCTGGACAATGGGGAATAAAGAGTGGGAAGCTGAGACCAATCTCGTCAGTGATCTCAGCAAACAAAGTTACAGCGCTGAAACCTAGCAACGGGCTGGAGATATGATCCGAGGTGGAAAGGGACTTAATATACCATCTCTCACCTAGCAGGAGGTCATTTTATTTTGCCGAAACTATCCTGTAAGTGTTGATGATATCAAAGCGGGCTGAAGAAACAGGGTGGTGGTGTGGGGGCGGGGGGGGCTTTTAAAAATAGTAGCCAGGGTAGAAAATGGGTGTAAAGGAAGCCGGGGAGAGGAGGACGAGGTGAAGACAGATATAGAGTGATATTTTTTTGCCATGACAGCTCTCCTCACATTTCTACTTCTGACTCTGATCACTAATCTGTCATTGGCATGGCAACACCTCCATCACGTGGAGTCATCGTATCCTTGCCCTCCGATCGACAACAGACGATCGCTGAGGCGGGAACGGAGTCCCAGCATCCATCTGTTGGATGTCCTGGGGAAGGACGAGCCCAGAAGAAGAGCTGAATCAACTTCCTCCTCCCAGGTTTCATGGAATGAACTGAACGCTCACACCTTATACTTCCTGTTTAGGCCCCTCCCATTCCAGGCATGATGCCACTGTCGCTCCAAAATATTTCAAAAGAAAACCTTCCTGCTCACCTGATGCCGATTCTCCCGTGGATCGCTGGGTTCCGAGCATGCTAATTATGTTATTATTTGATTATTTATTAAATAATAACATAATATAATATTTAACATAATATTAAATTAATTTATATTAAAATGATTATTTATTTAACTAACTAGGTTTTAAACTAACTAGTTTCTGAAATCACTAGGTTTTTCTTTTACTCCTTCTTTGTTCACACCCCCCCCCCCCGTGAAACAAACACGGAGTCATTCTGACGAGCGATCAGCTGTGCTCTGGATTAAATTTTCCGCTGCCGGTTTGACGGCTGATTGACGTGAAGGGAAGACAACCTGAGGTTTACTCATAACCCTGCCCTGATGTAATGGATGCTCTCTCTGCTCTGTGCCGCCCCCCCCCCCCACAACACAGGTGCGTCGGGCCCAGGCTCCAGGATTGCGTGGGGATGATGGACAGGTAAGAAAACTCCAGAAGCGACCCCAGAAGCTTGCATTCTTCAACTGGTGGACAATTTTCCAGGTTTAATACGTACCAACAGAACCTTCATGACGTCGATCTGAAACTATTACGCATTAATTATTATCAGTGTCCTGGTTGTAATTATTATTTGGGACGTCGGAGTGATGGAGGAGACGGAATGGGGGGATTAATCCTCCTCTCATATCAGCCTGTCTGGAGCCCACTGACAGTTCATTTAGCATGAAGGCTGTATTACGTTCCCAAAGGTGACACACGTGTGTTACACGTCATCCATCATCTCATGTCCTTACCATTCGTGTCATATAATATATTAAAAAACAATTCATTTCTGCTCTTTTTTTTTTTTTTTTTTATAACAAACGTGTGTTAATAGTTAAAACCATTTCAACAAATAATCTGTCCAATCAGAGACAAACATTTTTTAAATTGAACCGAATCAACAGGAAGTGTGGCGCTCCTTTTATGGCCTTCCTGTTTGAAGCAGAAGTCTTCCTCTCCCTCCCTCTCATCCCAGACAGGTTCTCCTGCTCTTCATCCTCCTCTCATTTTGCGACCCCTTGCCCCCCCTACACACACACCAACCACCCCCCCACCCCCAAAGGGAACCTTCTCTTACTAATTAGAGCATCATCTCCCCTGTACCTCACCTATTACACCGCATCCGCCAGCGGTTTTGGTCCCTTCTTTCTCATCTCCTGAATGTAAATCCTCTCATCTTTTGTTGTCTTTATGCCCCCCCCCCCTTCCTTGATGCATCTCTTTCCTGGCTGTTGTTTCTCCTTGCCTCTCTCGCCCACCTCCAGCTAATCACTCCAAACTGCTGCATTACTATTCAGCACATGGCCATATATCTCATTACATTGAAGCCAAAAGCCTCTTTGTAGATTTCAAGCCCCCCCCCCCCCCCCAACACTTCTGTAGGGTTATCACAATCGATACGGCGAACGCTGCAGCACCTACCTCCATAGTACATGAGTCTTCCATTAGCTGCTAATGGACCCGACATCCCAGTTCTGAAGTTCAAGTATCAGTTTGAAGGAGCAGCTTTATTCAAATTCAAAAAACCTTATTAGTCCCCACATATAAAGCAGGATGGGTGGAAAGGTGCAAACATACAGTGTAAACAAAACAAAGAACATAAATAATAATTAAATAATAACATAAATATACAATTGTGTATACAATATACAATTTTTATGTTAAATAATAATCCAAAACCTAGTTACTTCAGAACCTAGTGAGTTAGTTCAAAACTTGATTAATACAAAAACCTAGTAAGTTTAGAACCTAATGTATTTACAACCTAATGGGTTTGTTAGTTAGTTCAGAAACTAGTTAGTTTAAAACCTATTGTTAGTTAATTATGTCAAAACCTAGTTAATTTAAAAACCTAGTGATTTCAAAAACTAGTTAGTTTAAAACCTAGTTAGTTAAATAAATAATTATTTTAATATAAATTAATTTAATATTATGTTAAATATTATATTATGTTATTATTTAATAAATAATCAAATAATAACATAATTAGCATAAATACTTTATTTAAAATAATTCAAAACCTAGTGAGTGCAAAACCTAGTTAGTTTAAAACCTAGTTAGTTATTTACTTCACAAACAAATTAGTTTAAAGCCTAGTTAGTTCAAAATCCAGTTTATTTAGAACCTAGTTTGTTCAAAACCTAGTGGGTTAGTTAGTTCAAAAACTAGTTAATTTAAAACCTAGTTACTTCCAAAACTAGTTAGTTAAAGTGTAGTTAGTTAGTTTAAACCGTACAGTGCGCCCTCGTTCCTCGCAGTTAATGCATTCCAGGAAACACACACGCGATTAACGAATTCCGTGATAGAGCGACAAACTATTTATCTTATTATTTACGGTAATTTAAGGGTTTATGAACCCTCCCCATACTGATATTAAACCATCTTCTATCTGTATTACCTTTTCCCACACTCTGATAGACTGCTTAAAGCACTTTTATGTCTCACCTAAGTCCGAGACTCACATAACACAGCGCACTTCCGGATGCCGTCAGCCAATAGAATGAGCTTATGGTATCACGAGACTGCCTACCAAAAATCGGTGACAAGGTGAAATCGCAAGTGTTGATGCGTGAATGCGCGAGGGCGCACTGTAGTTAGTGTAAAACGTAGTTAGTTCAAAACCTAATTAATAATAATAATTTAATAATTTTACATTAACATAAATAAATAACGTAATTAGCATAAATATACTGTTTATTTTAAACCTAGTAAGTTGTTCAAAACCTAGTTAGTTCAAAAACTAAGTAGTTTAAAGCTTAGTTAGTTCAAATCCTACAAAATAGAACCTAGTTTGTTGAAAACCTAATGGATTAGTTAGTGAGTTCAAAAACTAGTTAGTTTAAAACCAAGTTAGTTAGTTCAAAACCTAGTTTGTTAGAAACCTAGTAAGTTAGTTAAATAACATACTGAGTTTAAAACCTAGTTAGTTAGTTCAAAAACTAGTTAGTTTAAAAACCTAGTTAGTTATCTCCAAAAACTACTTGGTTCAAAGCCTAATTAGTTTAAAAAAACTTAGTTTAAAACCTTGTTAGTTAATTTAAAACCTAGTTAGTTTAAAAGTTAGTTAGTTCAAACCCTAGTTAGTTCAAAACCTAGTTAGTTGAAACCTAGTTAGTTAGTTTAAAACCTAGTTAGGTAAAAACCTGGTTAATAATAATAATTCTAACAATTGAACAGTGTTAGCATATACAGAGTAAACATATACAATATACATAAATAATAATTAAATAATAACATAATTAACATAAATACACTGTTTATTTACAAAAATAATTCAAAACCTAGTAAGTTGTTCAAAACCTAGTAAATTTAAAACCTAGTTAGTTCAAAACTAAATAGTTTAAAGCCTAGTTAGATCAAAACCTAGTTAATTTAGAACCTAGTTTGTTAAAAACATAGTTGGTCAGTTTGTTAGTTCAAAAACTAGTTAGTTTAAAACCTAGTTAGTTATAAAAGTCTGTTATAAGAAACTAGTTAGTTAGAAACCTTGTGAGTTGGTTCAAAAACCTAGTGAGTTTAAAACCTAGTTAGTTAGTTCAAAAATTAGTTTGTTTAAAACCTAGTTAGTTCAAAATCTAATTAGTTTGTTCAAAACAAAACATAGTTAATTTAAACCTAGTTAGTTTAAAACATAGTTAATAATAATAATTTAACATAAACAGTGTAAACATAAACAGTGTAAATGTAAAAAGATATTCAGTTACAGGTAAACACAGAAATTATAGAGACATTCAGCAGGAGTTTAGGAGGTTGACAGCTTTGGGAACAAAGGTAGCTTTCCTCCTCTGCGTTCTACAGATGGGACAATGGAGACGGCGTTGTGACGGGAGCCACATAAAGGATGAGTGTAGTCTGTGAGGAAGATTTTATTGGCTAGAAGTGCTTGTTTCTTGTATATGGAGGACAGGGATCTGGTTGGAATTCCAATGATCTTATAAGAGACTTTTCTGTTCTGAAGGCTGACACAGCTGAACCAGCAAGTTATGGAAAATGTAAAGATGCTCTAAATGAAGGAGTAATAGAAAGCCAGCAGGATGGTTTCGTTGACTTCAAAGGAATTGAGTTTCCTTTAGAGGTATTGCCACTGATAACATTTTCTGATGATTTCATCTGTGTTAGAAGGCAATTTCAGCAGGTTATTAAAAATAGTACCCAGATATTTGTACTCACCCACCTGCTCCACTGGCTTACCATGTATTGAGGTGATGGATGCAGCACCCAGCTCTCCCCGCCTGTTCGAAAAAGCCACTACCATCTCTTTGGTTTTGCTAACATTCAGCTCAAGGCATGAGCTGTCACACCACTTCACAAACTGCTGTGAAGCTGGTCCATGATGCTGCGAGGGACCTGAGAACAGGGACAGGAGAACTGTGTCATCAGCGTACTTCAACAGGTGGATCTGCAGTCATAGGTGTAGAGGATGAAGAGCAGAGGTGAGAGCACGCAACCTTGAAGGGAGCCAGTCGAGGTGTGTCAGAGGTTGGAGAGCTTGCCATTGACTCAAACTCTAGTGACTTGTTGGTTAGTTGGTTGGTTGGTTCAGATGCTTCATGGTGATTTTGTTAGGAATGGGGATGACTGTGGAGTGTTTCCATAGTTGAGGGATTGAGCCAGTGTCCATGGATCTTTGGAACAGGATTTGGAACACTTCCCCCAACTGCTCAGCACAAAGTTTCAGGACGCGACAGTTAATCTTATCTTGACAAGGAGTGCTGTTTTCCCTTGTCCTCCTGAGAGCTGTCACCACATCATAGGTTTTAAACATGAGTGTATTGTTACCAGTCTCCAGAGTGGATAGTGTATCTGCTATCTGGATAGAGTTGTCTGTCTCAAACCAGGTATAAAAGCAGTTGAGGTCATCGGGGAATGATGTGGGACTGCTGCTTACAACCTGGATGGTTTTGTGATTGGAGTTGGTGATGTTCAGGGCAGCCACGGATTTGAGGCCCTGCCAAGCTGAGCAGAGGTTTCCTGGGTGAATTTTTTCTCCACTTTGTTCTTGTAATATAGCTTCGCAACTCAGTGGCAATAGCTCAGTAGGTAGAGCGGGCGTCCCATAATCTGAGATCGGCGGTTAGATTCCCGCTCCTGACCAGCCATCCTCGGAGTGTGAGCTGACAGTGGGAGGTGTCAGCTCACTTCCTGAGCACTGCCAAGGCGCCCTTAAGCAAGGCGCCATCACCCCTTCAAACTGCTCATCTCGGGGCGCACCCAGAACTCTCTGCCCATCACTCTGCCTCCCACTGTGTGCATGCTTACAGGCCCCTGGTGTTTGTTGAGTGTTTGTTTCAGGGGCCTGTACTAACAAATGCTGTAAAAATGCATGTTCATACTGCAGAAATGCATCAGTAAGAGTGAAAAGATAATTTCCCCAAGAGGGATAATATATGTGTGTTTCTTCTTCTTTTTCCTTATGGCACGCTTTACGTCCTTGTTTACCTCTTTCTTTTGGGCCTCTTTTTTTTGTATTCTTATTCTGTGGTGTGGAGACCAGTGAAGACTGGAGGCAGTGAAGAATGTAAAAAATGGACTCCTGATGGGAGGGATGTGTGTGAGGTTAAAGAAAAGATGGCTAAATAGATGGACGGGATTGAGTTGTGGCAGAGGAGGAGATACAACAGGAGACAAATGTAAATGGCAAATGCATTAGTGCCTTTATTAGAGGGATGGGTTGGCGCTCCAGCTGTAAGGCCAGGCGGATAAATAAGGCTGGAAACTGCAAAATTTAATGTTTAGGTGTGAAAATGTTTAAAGCCCCCCGTTGCCCCGTTAGAGCCCAGTACGTGCAGGGAAAGTCTAAATGAATGAGAGATGTAAAATATAGAGATCCGATTAAATCAAATCAATCGACAGCTAATGTCATTATCCTCAGGGCGTTTAGAGTTAAGAGGAAATAAATAAATGCTGTAAACAGCATCATCTGTTTCAAATTAAAAGTCTGAGTTTGCACCCCAACTTAAATATGCAAGTGGAATTATTAGCTCCTTTAAAACACCAAATATTAAGTTAGATTAACTTCTAGAAAGTTTATAAAACATGAAATAAAATCACGCAGCTTCTCCCCCTGCACCCCTCCCTCAAAGGTTTTGAGGGAGGGGTGAAAATGGAGGCGCCTCTCACTCGGAAATAGCTGTGGATGAATCGGTTCGCCTGGAAATGTGATGAAGAAGATGGAACAAACAAAAAAGAGTGAGGAGGGAGAGGTTCAGAGGTCAGGAGGAAGAAAAAAATTGCAAAAACAGGAAGTGAGCAGAGATGATGCGATAGACTGGATGTTAGATTCAAAGACTGCAGGACGTTTTTCTTCTGGGGCGACAGCAGGTTGGAGGATTTGTTGGCTCAGGTTAGCACTTCCTCTCCAAACGCCTTTTGATTTCTTAATGTTCCGGCGCCGTTAATTCTTCCTCTCCTCCTCTGTCTTGACAGGACCCCGCTAATAGCAGCTGGCATCATCGGTGGCCTATTCATCATCGTCATCCTGGCGCTCAGCGTGGCCGTTTACGTTCGCCGCAAGAGCATCAAAAAGAAGAGGGCCCTGCGGCGGTTCTTGGAGACGGAGGTGAGCGGGTCGTGGCGTCTGCAGCAGGAAGTGGAAATGCCATCGTACGTCTTTTGCTGTTGCCTTGAGCAAATTTTGTAGACGACAGCGACTCAATAAATTAATAACGGCTTGTATTTTCACCAACAAATATCCAAGCTGTAATTAAATTTATTGATTCCAGAGGAGATTTAACACTTCCTCTTACATCCATGCTCTTAATTTGAAATTGAACGCTCTCTGTTGTGGTGTGTGTTTAATTAAAGCACACAAACACACAAAGGGGGGCTTTTCTTTCTCTATCCTTCACGGTCTTAGCTTAGCAGGTGGATCCTCGCCGTGAGCAGACCTTGAAGCGTTAAACCTTGGCTCCGGTTCTCCTCGCAGAGCATAAGGTTTTAAACATTATGCACGGCTGCCACAGCCCATCGATCCGGCCTTGACGGGGCTTCGTTTCTGGGAAGCGTTAGACGGCGGGGCGGACTTGATATTCAGAAGAGGAAGTCAGAGATTGGGGTGTAGGTGAGTGCGAGCATGTGTGTTCATGCTCTGGATGATCACCATTGTCCCTCCCCCTGCGCCCGGCCCAGCATGGGGTTGGATGAGTGGCCTTGCTCAGAGGACGGGGGCAGGCGGCCCTGTCAGCCTGCATTAGTAGATTTACAGGTGGAGGCAGCGGCGCTACAGACAGCTGTCAGCCTGGAGACGGGAGTCAGATGAGTTTGTGCCTCATCCCGCCGCCCACATCCATCTTCATCAGCCGGCTCCGCTCAGACAGCCTCTTGACCAGGATGGAAACGTTCGGTCCAAGAGGATCCTCTGATGCGCCGCCGCAGACGAGAAGGGGTCGGAGACTATCAGGCTTTTTTGCATCTCCGTGCTACACAGATACCCCAGGAGGAAACCGTTGAGCAGGAATTCAATTCAATTTTCCCAACCTCGAATGAGACCTAATTGGCTGCAAAAGCGATTGGATGTGATGGAAAGACGAGCCTCCAGCTTCAAAAACTTCTGCAGATGTTTGAGCGATTGTAAATCTTTTTTTTTTTTTCCATTTACACCTCACGCGTTGGCCCCCGCCGTACCATACCCATCTTAACGCTCACCCTTCATCCCCCTGCAGTCCGAGCAGAGGCTGCGTTGGGCTGATGAAAGCACACCAGAGGCTTTTGGGTGACTCGATGAATGTTGATTCTCTATTCAAACAAATGACGGAGCGAAAGCTGCAGATGGAGATCAAGCTTGTCGGGATGGTGGGATTTGGGGACATGGAAGGCTCAGGGACTCCCCCTCCCCCCAACTCTCGCTTTTCCTGTGTGCGATAGGTTTTTAAACAGCTCACCTCCCGTGTCAGATGGGGGGGAGAAGATGCCTCCAGTGCTCGCTGTCAGAACGCGATCTGAGCGTTATCCCGCATTTCCATATCAAGGACACGCGTGGAGGCTGCGGCGCCGAGTTGACTCGCTAAACAGGCGTCGCTGCTGTCGTCTTTGTTTTTACCGTTCCGTCTGCGCGCTTCCCCTTTTCTCTTTACGTCTTCATCTCTATTTATCTGTCTTTCACGCTCGCCACCAGACACCCAACTCCTGTTTAATCTCCTCGCGCCTCCGCGGCAGTGACGGCTGTGGCCGGAGGCGTCGTGTTCCACGCCGTCGGTCCGCGCTGACGTCACGCACCAGTCTCCAGTGTCTCCTCAACATCCCCTCGCTTTGGCCTGGTGACCCCAGGCTGTGGCCTTTGACCTCCTCCATTGCAGCTGGTCTAATGCCTTTGAAATGAGCTGCTTACACACACACACATACACACACACACACACACACACACACACACTCACACACGTGTTTCAGCACCGCAGGCTGTGGACAGCTCCGGCTGCTTTGACAGCTCCAGTCGTTCGCTCCTGATGTCGTTACAGACACATGGCGAGCAGCAGCGTGTCGCTCAGATATCCAGCGCTTCTAAGAATTTAGAAGAAGAGCCCAGTAATTAAAATGTAGCGATCGTCACGGGGCTTGGAGGAAAGCAACTGTCGCTTCAAAATACCAATGAGAAATTAAGGAATGAGGAATCATTCATTTCTCAGTTTCAGTCGGTCACGTTTTATTTGTGATTTGACATGACCGCATGATTTACCTCTTAATTTAGAGGATACACATTCATCAATCTGGGTTTAGTCCGTTCTCTTGGAACAAAATCCAAATAGAGAAACAATAAAAGGACAGTTTGAACCATCAGGATGGAACAGATGTGAAGAATGTGCATCCAGGAGACATCAAACGTCATCACACAGATAAACCCTGAGTCACACGGTCTCCTGTCACCATGGAGACCTGAACAAACTCACCGGAACTCGTGTTTCCTGATGTAAACGTCAGAAATATCAGTGTCATTCCCTGTTCTGGTTCTGGGAAACGGTCGGTCTGCGAAAGGTTAACGCGGGACGAATGAGCTCATCTCTACCGGACGGACTCTTTAATTCTGAGAACAAATGCCTGCGCATGCTAATCAACTTCCTCCCCTGCTGGAATGCACAAATTGCCTTAATGCGCTCTCAGTGAGTCGCGATGGGGCGCAGGAATATTTTCCACGCCTGTTTCTGTTCTGCGTGCGGGATTAAAGTCATGATCGCACATTCCTGTCATGCAATCTCACGAACGAGAAACAATATCGTCTTCAAGTTCTTTTAAAAAGTTCCATATTTGAAGAATGCAAGAATCATCATCCACCTGGCCTCCGTACGGCAACACAACAATCCCTTTCTTTTGAGTAATGCCACGCTAAAGCGGGTACCGGGTGGGGGGGGTGGGGGGCTCGAGGCGCAACTTTTGTGTTTGGGGACGTTGTTTACTTATTCAATCCAGAATAATTCAGTGAATGTATTCCAGCTCGCGGCCTGAACACGCTGCTTATTTGTCCAATGAAGCGTCTGAATCCTCTGCACTGCGGCAGCGGCGGAGCTCATTTGGCGAAGGCAGGCCCCATTATTAGCTGGTAAATAAAGTGGCGGGTGAGAGCGCGAGGGGAGAAGCGGCTCTGGATAGCTTTGGAGGCCACGGGTGTGCATCTTATTTAACACAGCCCCCTCCTCCTCATCAGGCTGGTCTGGCCTCATGCTAATGAAACAATAACAGCCAGAGCCGAGGCCATCTGCTCCGAGGACGCCGCCGCTCCCGCTTTTATTTCTCCTCACCTGCAGCGGCGCTTTCCCTTTTTTATTCATGCAGCACATGCAGCTGTTTAGCCCAACGCCATGCAAATGCGATCAGTAGTTCCCCATAATTTACGGCCATTAATACCGACTCTGGCTAAAGCCTCCAACCGAAGGTGTGATATGCTTCTTAATGGTCGCTTTTAGCTTCATGGAGGTCGCAAAAAAAAAAAAAAAAAAAAGTTCCTGACGCAGCGGAGACGTCCTTTCCATGCACAGTTGGAGCGCCATTGGAGGAAACGCAGCGTTTTTTAGCGTAATTAATACGTCGGGACGCGTTCCTCCTGTGGCGTTTCCCTCCATCCTACCGAACAAGTCTCCCTGGAAAATTTGTCTCCACGGCGAACAAAACAAAGAAATAGACGAAACTGTTTTGCCTCCGGGTCCATTTAGAAGTGATCAAAACACTTCTTCTTCATCCTCACCTTCTTCCTCAAAGTCTGACCAGTTATTGTTTGAGGAGAAAATAAGATTTTCGGAGAAAATGGGCTAAACGTCAAGCTGAGATGGAGCTTTCCAATGCTGGCTGACTATTACACTATAACTCAAGCCGTCCTCTTTCAGCTCCCTGTCCGCCGCCCCCCCCCCCCACACACACACACACACACACACACACACACACACACACACACCCTCAGTCCTTCCTGCAGTGATATCTCAGCAGGCTTTACACTGCGCCTTCAGGCGCGGCCATAACAACACTCATTAAACCACATGTCACTGCGGCCCCGCGGGCGATGTCACCGGTTGTGTGACGGCGTGGCTTTCTGCCGCCGCCGGTCCCGTTCAGCTGACGGTTTAATGTCACATAAAGTGAGTGTTTGTATGGCCGAGCCACTGATTTATGGTCTCATTATATTGTTTGATGGTCGTGGCTGAGCCGGGTGATTATGCCGCTGATAAACCGCGGCCAACAAGGCGCCCGATAGGCTGATAGGCTCATTAAGACAGGTATTGATCAGAGGCATCGACTTCCTCTGTGTGCGCGGATATGTTTGGTGGGCCTGAAATGTGCTTTGTGTGCGTTTGATGTCGTCTCCGATCCGGTCGATGCTTAACGTCCGCTACGTGCTACATGCTATCTCCCAGGCCCGACCGGCCAAGCTGGTCTTGGCGTGTTGTTGGTGGTAAACGGTCTAAATGTGTCGTTTTGTTGTTGTCAGCTGGTGGAACCTTTGACCCCCAGCGGGACGGCCCCCAACCAGGCCCAGCTGCGGATCCTAAAGGAGACGGAGCTCAAAAGGGTCAAGATTCTGGGCTCGGGGGCTTTTGGAACCGTCTACAAGGTGTGTGTGCAACCATCAGCGACTCAACGCCGCTCCACGTCATAAACGTTAGATACACCTCTTTAGAAGTGGAATATTATTCACACAAGTCTAAAACTCATTGGATAAAAGCTGGATCTCCCCCTAACACCCCCCCCCCCGCCTCTTTCCACTGCAGTATTGATGGCCTCTTTACTTTTATAGCCATATTTTACTGTTAACCTGCATCAATGTCTCTTCTCATTACAACCCTCCATCGCAGTGACTCCACGTCGATTTACAGGTCTCCATCCGTCATCGGTCGCGCCTCGACTCGAAGACGAACAGTCACAGTCGGCCTGACGCCGTCGCCGTAGCAACAGGCATTGTTTACGACAAAGCAGAGCGTTTATGTCCACGGCTTTTATTTCAGGGCATCTGGGTCCCAGAAGGTGAGACGGTGAAGATCCCCGTGGCGATTAAGATCCTGAACGAGGCCACCGGCCCCAAAGCCAACGTGGAGTTCATGGACGTGAGTAAATATCACAACTGTTTCCACAGGAGCCAGGTCGTCCCATTTTAGAACAAAGCAAAACAGCACTAATGAGGCTTTATTGAAATCCAGGTACTTCCTGTGGTTTTTCAAAATAAAGTCCACCTCAGATTTTTCACATTTAAACCTCTGCAGAGATGCTGGTGAAATAAAAACCTGGATGAATGACAAACGTTGACTAAAATATGTTTTTCAGGCCTAATCACGGAGTTGATTTCCTCTTTTCCTCCCTAATAGAGTGAATTTGTGCAACGCTTCCCTTCCCTCCTCCCCTCCTGTCCCCTGCATCCTCCCTTCTCCTCCACCTCTCTTCTCCTTCCCCCACCGGTTCTCCCAGCGGGGGTCTCCGTCCATCCAGAGCCAATATGCTCTGTCTGCCGCCTTGTTAAACAGCAATCTAAAGGCAGGCTCACGCCTCGACACTGGGAAACTAGCCACTGGAGTGTCAGCTCCAACCACACTTGCAAAATTCACACCTATAAACACACATATATGACCAAGCAGCGCCGCCTTCAGCAGCGAGGCTCCCCAGGGCCACCGTGGCCTCGGAGTGCCGCTGCGTTAGCAAATACGTGAATTCAAGCGAGCTGATTATTTCACATGTGGAACGCAAAGGGCTAAAAGGAAACTAAACACACTGTATTATATCTTTAGCATGCACCACTTTCACACGGCTCTGCCGGTCAATCGGCCGCGATCACCGAATGTGTGTCTGCGAGGGAGGCGAACGAGCCAGCTAGATGGGAAAGGAGGGTCAGCCGGCAGTAATGGAGGTCAGCGCTAAGGGAGATGAGAGGAAATATACACACACACACACACTGGTTCATGCACACACACAAGTCCTCTTAACGTTTGAAGCGAGTGCCAGAGCGAGAGTTTAGCCCGACATGGTTTATGGACGCCGGGTGTGCCAGGATCACAGAGTGAGACTAAAAGCACTCTCCACTCCTTTTTTGTCACACACCACGTCCTCCTTCCTCTCTTTCTTCTACTCTTTATTGTGAGGATGGGGGGGGGGCTGGAGGCGTGTGACGTCGGTGGTCGTGGGGCAAACAGGTGGCTTTAAGAAGTCGTTGTGTAGCGGCCCCACGTGGGGTCGGGAGGCTCTTTAAATCAGGGTGCTGATGGTACCGGAGGCCTCCTCATGGCTTCTGCACCCACCCCCCCACCCCCCCTTTCTCTCTAGGATTAATCTACTCACACTCTGAGCTCATTCGTTGGCATCTAAATTTAAAGCGGCACCTCATCTATCTATCAGCGGCCCCGGGGCCAAGCCTTGATGTGCACCTCCTCGACTGTTAGCGGAGCGTCCTCGATGATGAGTGTTTCCGAGCTCGCGTCACGCAAATGAGAGCCGGAGAGTTAAGAGGTGATGAGGCGACGGACCGAACCGAGCGTTTTTAAGCACCGACTCTGAGCTCAGCTTCTGCTTCAGCCATAACGCATAAAGACGCCGGCCGCGGCTACCAGCGCCTCGCCGTCATAACACTCCATCACCGCCGCATCCTTCTGCTTGCAGCGCCGCAATAACAATTACCCAACGAGTCCCAACTGTTCCAGACCTCAACGTCCATCTGCTGCAGACGGAGATGAGAGTGAAGACGGAAATGCGTTTACACTTCGTGTCGAACGAGAGACAGAAAATTACACGCGGCTTAATAAATCAAACGCGCACCGCTCCGCGTTCGTCGTGCGCAGAAACAGCCACGATCAGAGCGTCGGAGTTTTTAGACGCCCTGAAATATAGATGAAAAGGCCGGCGTTCCTGCAGCTTTGAAGATGCTTTTTCTGCGGGATTGGCTCTCTGGACAGATGCTGCATGAGCAGCAGATCCAGCCGTCATCCCACAAGTCGTCATTTATGCATCCGACTCCACCTCCAGTCGGAAATCTGCAGATTCATTATCAGAATAAAGATTCACGGACAGAAGCCCTGAATTCTGTTTCACGCTGAGACGATAAGGACGTCCGACTGGTGGGTTTGTAGTATTTAGAGGCGTGAACTCTGGTGTTTTGCAGTGATTTTAAATTACCTTCCCACCTTCTCACACCCCATATGAGCCTCCATGCATCCCTGGGGGGTTCCGGTTCCTCCTGAGTTCCGCTCGTCTCCGTCTCGATCGAGTACCCAACGTATGATCTGTTTTTCATTTTCTCTCCCATCTATAAATGCAATCATCTATAGTCCGTCTTGTGTTCTCCCCCCCCCACCTCTCACCCAGGAGGCCCTGATCATGGCCAGCATGGAGCACCCCCACCTAGTCCGTCTGCTGGGGGTGTGCCTGAGCCCCACCATCCAGCTCGTCACCCAGCTCATGCCCCACGGGTGCCTCCTGGACTACGTCCACGAGCACAAGGACAACATCGGCTCGCAGCTGCTGCTCAACTGGTGTGTCCAGATCGCCAAGGTAAGCCAGTCCGGCCGGGTCTGGTCGGGGGGGGTCCAATCCGGTTGGGTCGAGATCGGCCGGGTGGTGGTCTTTTCCAATTTGCCCCTGTTGATCTTAATTACCCGCGCCGCTCGACGCGTGTATCCACCTCGTCATGCCTTCACGATGACGCGTCGTTAAGCAGCCTCACTTCCTGCGATGGAAGCATGGCTCAGCGTTATTTCCTGCATGAAACGAGTGACGGTGCAGTAAATTAACAAAGCAATACGAATTTCTTCTTCTTCTTCTTCTTCTTCTTCTTCTTCTTCTTCTTCTTCTTCTTCTTCTTCTTCTTCTTCTTCTTCTTTTAGTGAGTGTGGGAGACTTGCAGTGCTCTTCACTCTTCTAACGAATGTTTTTAATCTGTTCAGTGAAAATTTTAGTGTGAGGAAATTCGTCTACGGTGCTGGGTACAATAAATCGAATCAGAGAAAGTGGCAGCTTTTAAACTTTATCTCTGGAGAAGCAAAACTCGCAATTTACGTGACCAGGAAGAGAAGAATTGAAAACAATACTGTTCAAGACGCAGCCACTGTTTTTTGCTGTAACATCAGATGTCGCTTAAAACTAGAATTTGGTTTCTATAAAATGACAAAAGACCTAAATAACTTTAGGAACATCTGGTGTCACAAAAATGTCCTATGCACCTTAATTGATGATCAACTCAATTTTGCAAACTTCCTGATATAATGCACTGATTTTTGATTGTATTTCCTCTTACTTTATTGGTTTTTAGTGTTCCTGAAGCTCTTTAGTGTTTTCATCTAATGTAAAATTGTAAAATGTTTTGAATGTGATTAAAGTGTTTTTGAAAAAGTCAGAAAAAAAAAGTCTTCTTCTTCTTCTTCTTCTTCTTCTTCTTCTTCTTCTTCTTCTTCTTCTTCTTCTTCTTCTTCTTCTTCTTCTCCTGACAGCAGTCAGGCTTGAAATGTGGTGTGTGTGGATTTTTTTTTTTTTTTTTGCTTACCCAAAGAAAAGTGTGTTTTCTTTGCAAATGAAGTTGACACAGTCAGACGGCTTGATGGGGGACGTTTGACTTCTCCAGGTTATATCTCCTGCTTGGCGTGGGGGAGCATTCCTTTTTGATATTCGTTTAGTTTTGAGGTATTTTACTTGAAACTTTTTTGGAATATCCTGTTTGGATTTGCCTCCATCGGCTGTGGTTGAAGGTGGAATATTCTCTCATTCCGCCCCCCGGTGGTGAGAGCTTTGGTTTGTCGGGATGGAACAGTTATTAACCCTTTAGTTGCCCCCTGATGGATGATTCCCAGGAGCTTTGGGAACAGGTTACTTAAGGAGGTAATTGGATTCGATTTCACCTGTGGCGCGGGCACCGAGCGTCAGTTCCTTTTCTGTAAGTGAAGAACAGCAAGAAGCAGAAGGATCATTCACAAGTCGTCCTTGGCCCCACACGCCATTGTGGGATCTGACTTGGCGAAGAGGTCGCCGGTGATTGATCGCCGTAGCTCAGATTCATCGTCGAGGGCGCGTCGAGTGCGGATGAAGATGTTGCATCGACTGATTGGGGGGAAAAAAAAGCTGGAAATGTCTTTTTATCAGAGCGAATGTGCGAATCAATAAGTTGGCGGTTTCTTACGTTCCCGTTGGCCTGTGAACGACCCCGCGCTTCCCGTGTTGCTCGTTCGACTCGCCTTAACGATGGGTCAGGGGGTTGAAAATTGAAAAGCGACATCACTTTGGAGCGCACGTGTAGCGTCAGCAGCTCCGAGTCGGACTTCATTTATCTCAGATTCACACCAAAACCCAACTGCTGGTGTTCCAAGTCAGCTTTATCCTCCACGTTTGGTCTCCACAGCTAGTCGCTAACTTGTTTTCTGTGAGTTTTGTTGTTGCGACCGTTTAGCAGCGGCAGCAGGGAGTCCATTTAGCAGCATGTGTTTTCCAGACTACACAACACTCCCAGCATAGAAAGTGGATGACTTGTTCTGCTCAAAGCACCTGCATCCTGTCGCCCCGAGCTTTTTCTTCAACACACGAGCATGAAGGTGGCGTTCCATTTCTGTGCAACGTGTCCGTCCAGGAGCAGACATGTGAGCTAAATAAATGACCCGGGGCCATCCTCCGAGTCAACTTTGCACCCGTCCGTCTGGAGAAACAATGACCGTCAGAAGACAAGATTTACTGGAATTCATCCCAATCAATTAATATCAAACAATTTGAACACTAAAATACCTTTAGTTATAAATATACAGGGTCAGCGAACCAACTGTTGTCTAGATTTATGTCATTTTTACAAAGTAAATGACATACTTTTAGAATTTGGTAAATGATTCCTGAAGTTTGTCCAGGCAGGCTGCCGTACCCTCTGACCCAATCAAGTGGAAGATCTGGTCTTATCGTCTTGGTAATTTGCCAGTTTGACACCCCCCCCCCCCCAACAACAACAGCATGAACCCCGGCCGTATGTGGGCTGTGACCCAGGCAGGTGACCGCTGGGCTGCAAATTGATTGGCCGAGGCCCGTCGCCAGGCACTGACTCTTCATCACTGAGTGTTTTGGGCATTGAGATAATGGCCCCCATTAATCTCCAGCCACACTCAGGGCTGCCTCACACACACACACACACACACACACACACACACTGACTGACACACACACACATTCAGGCTCTGCTCTCTATATCCGTGTGACTGGCTTTAAATGTTTTAGTCTAAAACCTTTCCTCTCTCCTCTTCCCTTCTTCTTTCATCCAGCTCTGCTTTTTCTCCTTCATATCGTTTCCTTTGTTCTCTTTATTTCCTCATTTTTCCTTTTTTTCCCTCTTGGACTTTCCTTTTCCTTTTTGTATTTTCCTGATTTTACCCTCTTATTTTCTTTCCTTCTCATTTCCTAATTTACGTTATTATTCTTCCTATTGATTTCATGTCTCTTCCTTTGTTTTTATTTTATTTCCTTCTCTTTCTTTTGTCTTTTCCATTCCTTATTTCCTTTACCTTCTTTTTCTCTCATCTTTTCTATTTCTCACCTTCCATTACCTTCTTTCTGTTGTCATCCTTCTCTTTCTTTCACATCCTCCCTCTCTTTTCTCTTGTTCTTCTCACTCTTTCTCTTTCCCTCCCATTATTACCTGCTACGTCTTACTTTCTATAAATCCATCCGTGTCTTCTACCACTTCCTCCCGCGGAGGTCAACAGAGGTCAAACCTGTGGGCCGTGTTCCCTTTAGTGACTCTGTCTGAATGCAGTGCAGGAGAAATTACCTCCTGCATCTCTCTCTTGTCTTCATCTCCTCTTTATCACACACACACACACACACACACACACACACACACACAGTATATTTTCATTAGGTTTTGGATTATTAATGGAATCATTAGGTTTGGGATGTATTTTAATGAACAAATCAATCATTGAATTAAATATGGGATTGGAGCTGAGTGAATGCCGGGCTCGGGGAGTCTTTTAATTTGGCTCCATCCTCACACACACACACACACACACACACACACACACACACCTCTGTCTTCCTTGTGCACTTCCTCACTTCGGGCTTGGTGTAATGAAGGAAAAATACATCCGGCGAGTCGCTGTCCCGCCGGTGAAAATGATTGGCTCTGGCAGCGCGGGCCGGGCCAGGTGCGAGTCTGGATTGGTTTTCGGGGGGGGGGGGGGGGTGACAGGTGGATGGAGCCCGGTACGTCGGCCGGCGGGGGGGAGCAGAGCGATCCGTATAAACATACCCACTGGCTAACTCCTGGACTGACATAAGCACAACATGCCCTGCAGGGAAATTCCAGGTCGAGTCTTGCCCTGCTGAGGGGGTAGGATGAAGGGGGGGGGGGGTATCTCTGGACAGTGCTTGACAGATTGACAGAGCTAATGATGGAGCTCAACGTTGACCTTAAATAATTTCTCGGAGGCGAGCTGATGCTGTCCTACATCCTGGTTAAATATGCATGGAGACATGTTTGTGCAGGCAGCGCATGCTTCCAGCGATGTGTTTGGAAAACCAAGTAAAGTAAAGCGCCAGTCGCCTTTACACACATCCATAAACACACACACACACACACACATATTTCTGGACAAATCAGCAGACATCTCCCTCCACTGCTTAGTCAGGGAAAGGAAAAGTAAAATCTCCAGACTTTTCAGTTTGACTCCTGATCTTTGTGAGCATCCGTGTGTTAATATCCCTGTACAGTGGAGTGTGTGTGTGTGTGTGTGTGTGTGTGTGTGTGTGTGTGTGTGTGTGTGTGTGTGTGTGTGTGTGTGTGTGTGTGTGTGTGTGTGTGTGTAAGTTTGTGTGTTTGCGTCCCACCGTGGCTCCCCAGAGGTGCCACCTGATGGCAGGAGATGCGATCTGGTCAGGCTTAGCGTGGAGCCTTCAGTGCATCACCTCACTGTGAACGCCGCTGTGTGCTGAGCGGACACATCTACTGGACTCATTAGCCCAGCCCCTCAACCCCCCCCCCAAACTACGCCCCCACCCCCGTCTCCCTCCTCCCTCCAGTTTTCCTCCATCTTTCCCTCCGTTGCTGGATAACCAGACGTACTTCACCTTAATACTTTATATCTGTTCTCATGTTGCGTTCAGTGACTGTGGGGAAAAAGATGGAGCGTTAGAATGATTGCAGGTTTCAAACTTGACATCAAAGTTCTTTTCAATCCTAACTCAAAGTCAACTTCCTTACGTATCATGGAGTTTTTTTTTTAATTTTTTTTAATTTTTTTTATTACCCTTCCTAAAAGTCACACCTGAGCAAACACAAACTCCGCGGCAGCAGAGACTCAGATTCATTTCTTCTGCTCGATACTAAGTGGGTTTAATCCCGTCAGCGGGTTCGGTCCACGTCCACACAGAGCTTCATTCATAATTCAATCCTGCAATTCTTTGCATCCCAGAGCTCCTGCCCCAGCGTGGTTACCAGAGAGCACATCCCATAATACCATCTGATGTTAGAAAAAAAAAAAAAAACATAACAAGCCCACCTAGAGTGGGGCCCTGCATCCCTACAAACACACACACACACACACACACACGTCCCTGCTGATGCAACAGAAAGAGGAAGCGGAGGCAGCGGGGGGGGGGGGGGCGGCCGGGGGTGTGATAAGCGGGATAAGCCCCCACCACCACCACCATGGGTGTGTAATTATCCGTGAGGATCAGCAGTGCTCAAGGATGCGTGGGGTAGGGGGGGGGGGGGTGACTGTAAACGTCACTCTTCTGCGTCACGAGGAGCCGATGGGCGTGTCGGGCCAAGAGGCACGTGACGGCCGGACGCGCGATAATTATGGTCTGTGATTAAAATTATAATGTCTCAGTGTGGCGGTGTGTAGTGGCAAATAACAGGCATTAAAATAAGAACTGAGTGCCCCCCCCCCCCCCCACACACACACACACACACACCATACCTGGCTCAACTGTCCAAGCCGCTCATGTGCCAATGAAACCCGTTATTACCGAGCCTCACAATTCACCAATCAGAAAAGAAGTGACCCCCCCCCCCTCCCCACCACCACCATGCCCCCCCCCCCCCTTCTGCTGCAGCTGCCGCAAAATTATTGACATTTGCACATGTAAATTTGCCAGCGGCGGCCTTTTATTTCCTGACATTTTAGAGGGATCTTTCCGTCCTCGAGGGAGGGGGGTTCAATGGTGTCAGTGCTTAGATAATTCTACATTTGGTTACCTCCTTTTTTTGGGGGGAGGGGGGGGGGTTATTTAAAAACAGAAACAGGAAGACATCAAGCGATGGTAATATCCGACATTGTTCGTATTGATTACCACTGATGGTGGGGGGGGGGGGGGGGGTCAGCCTCCCGTAGCTCTCACAGGTGCACACCCGCTCATAAAAACCCTCAAATTGATAATCAGGTGCATCTTTTTCTCATAACGCGTGGCTACAGAGTCAATGGACGCCGCTCCGCATGACGTCACGTCCGCCCGGTGACGCGGCGCATCAGACCTGACCGGGTTCCATTCGTCACGCCGCTATCGGAGCATATTGCTGCTGCAGGTGCGCGCCATAAAAGCGCTTTAAAAAAAGATTTATGACATGACTTTTTTTTTTTTTTTTTTTTTATGCCTGTTTCAGAATAAAATCTGAAATGAGGAGAACACGGAGATGATGAAGGAGCGGCGCGTCGTGGTTGTTGACTCATCCTCCCTCCTGTCTCACCCCAACCCCACCCCCCACCCCTCTGGAGACTGGCAGCCCCCTTGTGGGAACGTGGCTCCGTCTATCTCCGGCGCAGCAGCGGCGCATGACGGACGACCACCTGAGCGCCGCCATTGTGCGCCCCTCTTATCGCGCCGCTCCCAGCCTGCATTGCTCACACTGTCACTGCCTCCTCACCCATTTCTGTGCACCACATGCGGCGTTCTTATCACTCCCCCCCCCCGGTAACAGGCACCTCATCTCCTGGCACCAGTCTTTTTTATGAAATATAAACCCAGAAAAACCCTCTTCTTCCTTTAAACGCGCATTTTGCCTGACTATAAATACACACAATTCACACTGAATAAGTTGTTTCAGTATTATGTCAGACAAATAGAGATAATCACCTGCTGGACTCCATCGAGTCCTTCCTCTCCCCTCCTCTTCCTCCCTTTCATCTCCAGCTCCTTCCTTCCTCCCCCGCTGAGGTGCGCCGCTCCCTCCTCACCTCCACTCTTTTTCACGCTCGGTTTCATCCTCTTGTTTTCTTCCATTACGCTCAGATCTTTAGTCGTCTTTTGGTCCTGCCCGAGAGAAGGTGCTAATGGGTCACAGCCCGGCGCTGACCCCATCTGATGCGTGCTCCGGAGAACTTTTAGCCTCTGTAAACAATTTAGGACTCTGCTGAGATGAAAAAGGACCCGAGGTGGACTAAAAATCAGATGTGATTCTGTCTCAGAGAGCCGGTGTGGTGTGAGATGAAGATGAAGGCATTTTAACCACAAACTTTCCTTCAGTTCAGAGACTTTATCAACACCTTGGAGGGAATTGATCATTAAATTTAAGTCAAATAAGATAGCATTTGTTTAGAAACTAGCTGGTTGTGTTGTTCGACCACCTTTTAGCGTCGCACAAAAACGGTGATTACAGAGACATTCATGAACTTGTCCTCAAACCAGAATCGGTGACCTTTCCTTGAGTCTAGCTACCGACCTCCACAAATCTCTCGGCTAACCGGCCATTGAAAAGTTCGACAAAGTGCACTTTTTAAACCAAAAAGGGTTTTGAAGCTGCTGCAGAAGCACTGAGGGCTTAAAACATGCCCCTGTGTAATTTGGGGGTGGGGGGGGTGCGTTCTTGACCTTGATTCTGTGATGTAACATGTAGCACAGGAAGCGTTGCGTTCGCTCTCAGAAGTAGGAAATTGCTTCATGTGGCCTTTAGCGCTGGGTTTGAGTGCTTATTATGTCCACGTGAAGACCTGAACTTTTCAAACGTATTCAGGACCGCTGCTGTCGTCCACGGGGACGGTTCTCGTCTCTGACCTCCTGACAGTACCGCCACTGGACCTCGGTTCCACAAAGAGAGTGCTAACATGCCATCCAAAATGAAATGACTGAATTAACAATAAAGGGCAAATAAGTTGCTTCTATGTGGATATTTTGGATCTTGCACATTTTCATTTGGTGGTCGGTAGTAAAAAAAAAAGTTTTTTTTTTAAAACAGAAATTAAAGTTAGAATTAAAGGGAAGTGTAGAAGGAAGTTGTATAAGAGTTAGAAGTTTTCCATTAAAGCCTTGTCTTGTCCCTTCGTTTGGTAAATGAACACATGCGCTATCTGTCCTCTAAAGGTCGGCTGCAAGCAGAATCTGTGGGCGCAGCCGTGGAAAGTTCAGACTTACCGTAATGCCGCTATTCATCTCGACAGCTTTTGTTCCATCCTTAGTAAAAAAAAAAAATTTAAAAAAAAGACAGAGAAAGAATAAAACGATCATTTTGATCAAACAGGAAGCTGAGATCCGACGGATCGGAGATCCCTTTGTAAATTCCTGCCACGTAACGGTTATGTAATCACAATTTGTCCAATTCTACCTCCGTCTTAAGGACCTCCGGACTCTGGGGAGCGGAACACTTAAGCTGTGTTTAGGCGACACAATCAGTGGGACCCTCTCGACCTGAACGCGAGGCTGCCCCCATGTCCTCCATTGGGACGCCAGTGTTTACTGCCCCGAGTGGCTGGAAATTAATTGGCTCCTTGAGCTGCGGAACATTCCCCCTGTCAAGGCGATGGCCTCCCCTCATTGCCCTGTCACTTTAAGTCGAAGTGTATTAATGGACTGTGTGGCCCATCGATTCCTAATTCCTCTCGACGTCGACAGCAGGGATAAATATTGCGCTGCGTGGCCGTCCTCGGGCTTATTGTAATCAGCATTGTTATTGATTGCCTGCATGAACCTCCTAGAAGTAATCTACTTTAAATACACACTCAGTGGGGCGGTGGGGGGGGGCACTTTTGGGGGGAGAGAGGGGTACAGCTTAAGGAAGCAGGAAGTGTCCCAAACAAGTCGGTAAAAGAGACTGACAGGTAGAGAGATTGCAGGAGTCACCAGGTCCGCCGCGTGAGATATGTCTTACTCTTGCTCATCGGTGGTCTCCGGGTGGTCTCTGTCAGGATGTGTGTGTAAGTGTGTGTCCACGCATCCGTCTCCAAGCGGCCGGAGGATGATGGATGGGGGGCTCAGCCTGGCGAGCCAGATGTCGGCAGCATCGATTTATCCTCACGCGGTCGTCCAGGAGGAGGAGGCGGCGGCGGCAGCGGCGACGGGCGGGGGGTTGCCTCCACACAATGAGTATTTCCAACGCAGTGTGCGTTGATGTGTGGAACACAAACACACACACACACACACACACACACACACACGGCATTGTCATTCTGGGATTCTCTCGCACCAGTGGACGCATGAGCCTTGGTTGAAATTTCCCATTGTGTGGAGTACAATAACCTCCCCCCCCCCCTTCGCCAAGGTGTTGGTATTGATCTGCCTACAAAGTGGCGTCCTCTTATTTAGCTTCCACTTCAATCGGTCCTGCCTGCCTGGTTTGTTCAGTCTCGACCGAGCCCATTTGGGGGGGGGGGGGGGGTTTGTGCGCCTGCAAACTGGTGAATGTGTTAAGTATTTGTTGGCCGCCCATTGTTCTGTCTTGATAACTCCTCCCATCATGGGGGGGAGGGGCAGGGAGGCGCCGTGTCAGAGACCCGATCTCCAACTTCCTGCGATGCTTTAAAAGCCGCCTCACCTCCAGGCGTACAGATGAGGTATGGTAACGATTAGAGACGGAATCGAAACGTCTGAGTGGGTGTGGGGTTAATGATGATGACAGTTATGACAATAATTTTATGTTAGTGCTGACATTTACCGCATCGACAGTCTCAGACTGCTCCGATCACGGAATATAAAAAGATGAATGTCTCTGCAGGGTAGTCATCCCTCACCCCCCCTTCCCTGTTTCTCTCTCAGGGAATGATGTACCTGGAGGAAAGGAGGCTGGTCCATAGGGATCTGGCGGCCCGGAACGTGTTGGTGAAGTCGCCCAATCACATCAAGATCACCGATTTCGGCCTGGCCAGGCTGCTGGACGCCGATGAGAAGGAGTACAACGCAGACGGCGGCAAGGTTGGTGTAAGTGGAGGCGAGAGCGGTGGAACCAACACGGCAACCCGGCGACGGTGAACAAAGGTCACCAGATGAGAGCTCACAGGAGGGGATGAGCCAGGCAGACGTTCTCTTCAGTTCCTTCTTCATTTTTGTTTCAGAATGCAACAAATAAAACCTTTAAATGTTAGATTTTAAATTAAAAACAAAGATGTATTTGTTTATCGTGAGAACGCGTCCAAACTAAACCGAATTAATTTAAAAATCCGTTTTTCACCCGACCGAAAACAAAACTCAAGGCTTTGGTTTTTGTCATATTTATTGTGTTTGACAACTTTACAAATGCGAAACGGGGGATTCACTTCTAAAACTTGGGTAACATTTTGTGTTTATGACCTCGGATCAAATCACTGCTCGGCCGCAGAAATGGAAAAATATGCAAATGAGAGACTAAATCACAAGTGTGACTGTTTCCGAACAGAGTCGAGGTGATGATGGAGTTCATAAAAGGAAGGAAACAGAATAATGGCGCTGTATTCTCCCTATCTTACCAGATCTGTGTGATGATGCATCATTTGCTTTTGTAGCAAACAGAAATGTAGGAAAGAGAAAAATACATTTATTCAGGTTTTTTCTTTTTTTTTTTTTTTTTTGCTGTTTCATATCTGGATTTCAATGTGAATGGAGGTTATAAACACAAACAGACCAGAAAAAAACACATTTTGTAAAAGCATTCAAATGTAACACAAAGTCGTCTGCTTGTATTTAAACAGGAAAAATAAAGAAATGTGTTTCCAGGAAGTACTCCACGCTTTCAATCAGGCTGTTGTGTTTGGGGACCCAGACGAATCAGGAGCCACTTCTCTGGAGCCCGACCGTCCTGATCAGCTTCCTTTATTAAATTGGCTTCCTCATTGCTGCGTCTATTCACCTGCACTCCTGGAAGCTTCTTGATTTGGCGCTCGAGCTTCAATCTATGGGCAAATTACAAAAAAAATAAGGTCTTTTCAAAAAAGCAGACCAGAAGCGTGTGACACGGAGTAATTAGCTCTGTGTCGGTATTCACTGATGCCGTGATAAACGGGAGCTGTTGTCAGCACATCTACGTGTGTGTGTCGTAAAAATAGACACGGTGTGAGAGATAAATCAACAGAGATGAAAGTGACGGCGTTGCGTTTCCTACCCGAAGCGTTTCATTTCCCCTCTTTCCTGCTCATTTCCCCCCCGGAGATCAGGCGTGTGTGTGTGTGTGTGTGTGTGTGTGTGTGTGTGTGTGTGTGTGTGTGTGTGTGTGTGTGTGTGTGTGTGTGTCGGCCGCCACGCGAACACGAGAGGCTGCGTGTTAAATGACCGCAGCCTCTACATGCGTGTGCAGGTGTGCGTTCACATGCAGAAGGCTGGATAATTGTCTTGTTTGGTGGGCTCTTCGGACAAAAAAAGATACGGCTACATTTGTCATTGTCCTTGTGTGGAATGTCAGAGGGGCCGTTGTCGGAACCGTTTCACCAACTGCCTCCTCAGAAGCTTCAGGCTGTGGAGATAACAGCCGACATCCAGGTTAGAATCTTAGGGAAAGCACGGTCACTATTGACGAACTTTGTGCTGGACTGAAGCCAATCAGTACTTGAGAAATATCGAGCAAAGTAAAACGTTGATATCTGGCAAATTTTAGATTTAAGATGGGCCAGCTGTTGAGGAAGAGCATAAGAAATGACAGAAATAACGCTGGTCTTCATCTGTGTGTCGCTTCCTCAGATGCCCATCAAGTGGATGGCTCTGGAGTGCATCCACTACAGGAAGTTCACCCATCAGAGTGACGTCTGGAGTTACGGTGGGTGCTTCCATTTCCTTTATATCTGCATGTTGTTACCACCTTATTTGTTTGCTCATCTGTTTTCCTCCTTCCATTTCCTCCCTACGTCTCCAGGAGTGACTATCTGGGAGCTCATGACGTTTGGAGGGAAACCCTACGACGGCATCCCCACAAGGGAAATCCCAGACATCCTAGAGAAAGGGGAGCGTCTGCCCCAGCCCCCCATCTGCACCATTGATGTCTACATGGTCATGGTGAAATGTGAGTAACCATAAAACCAAAAGATTTGGTCAAACAGGAGACTTTTTGAAAGGTGGTGGTTGCGGTGGATGGTTCAAACAAGACAAGGAGTTCAAGCAGCTGAAATGAGCTTCCTCCTGAGGGTGGCTGGGGGGGGGGGGGTTTAGGGGTGAGGTGGGGTGAGGCTCAGCAAATCTGCATGACAGCAGTTTCTGTTTTCCCATCAAAGTCTCAGTAGGAAAATAAAGAAACAGAAGCTCAGAAAAAAAAAAAGATAAATTGGTCCTGTGTCCTGATCCAAAAACCTGCCTCTTCTTCATCACACCCAAAATTCTCTGTCCTTTCCCTTTTGCCCCGGCTGGATCCAGAACACTGGCCCTAGTTCTGGTGAGGGACCCTTTCTCCCAGATTTCCAGGACATGGTCCAAACATCCGTGCCAGACTGGGATGAGATCTGCCAGTTATCAGATGCTTGGCTTCCTCTTCCCCACTCCAGTCTGGTCACCGCTCTGTCACACCTAAACACAAAGATGGCTGAAAACTTTCTGGTCTTGCGCAGCTGAAAATCTCATCTAGTCCTCCTAACTTTTTTATCTTTTTGTACAAATATTTTCTCTGCAGTATGAATGTAGCTCCTATTATTGGCTCCTTGTAGCGCTGAGGATTTAAACTCACTCTGCGATTGTGACTCACTCCGGATGGGAACAAGAGCACAGTGCTTAAAATGCCAAATCTGTTGAAAGAGAACAATGTGATTTACCTTGGAGCTCGATATCAAACATATCTCCACATCGAAAATGTTCATTCGGTGGAAATGTCATCAGTTTTTCTTTTTCCAAATGAAAAACTGCTGTTGGGTTTTAAAGGAATAAACTATAAAAGCCCCTTTAGCCTCAAAACAGTCCCAACTGATGTCTGTTGTTGCCCTTTTTGGGGGGGTTGTTCATTTTTAGGAACTGGTTAAAACATGCCACGGACATGGACCAGGTTAGCTGCAAGCTGATGGAAAAATGTGAAAAGTTTTTCTTCCTAATGTTCAAATTGTCTCATACACCAAAAAAATGGAGTTGTGTCTTGCGAGCAGAAATAGCCACAAAAAAAAAGGTCAAGTAGTCTATCAACCCGCTAGGAGGGTCAGGCCTCCACATCTCAGAACTGGGGGGGGGCGCACAGCGACGGGGGCAGTAATCCTGATTACATGACTGAGAGCTGCTCTCTGTGATTTGGTGCGCCATTAACGGCGTATCCCTCCACCGTCACTGCACTCCAATAACGATGGAGTAGACTTAGATTGCTGGAGTAATTGCATCGCAATTAAGGTAGAGTGGTTGTGTGTGTGTGTGTGTGTGTGGTGGGGGGGTTCGAATAAAGTGAAGGAAGATGGGCAGGTGAAATGATAACACAGGGGGGTCAGGGGTTGTCTCAGGAGAGCAGCAAACAGCGAGGGGGTTATCGAGACAGGAAACACTCATTGGAGGCATTAACGTAATGAAACAGCAATTAGTTCTCCTGAGCGTAAATAAAGAGAAATTAAGAAATTGTGTTTTGACAGCTCGTTTCACCTGCAAGGGCTTGTATTTAACGTAGCCTCAGGAATAAAAGCATCCTGCTAATTGTAATAATAACACTCTCTTTAATAATTACCCCTGAGCTGCCCTCGAGCAAGGCACGCAACATTATTCAGGTTAGCTGTGCGCTTGTTCATTCAGTGAACTCTGTGTAAATGAACGATGAATTCATCTCCTCCCATTTCTCACAAGAATCCACCTGAATGGCACCTTTTGGATTTGTTATGCAGGCATGTTGTGCACATGTGACCCACTTCTCCTTCTGCGTCCTCCTCTCACCCAGGCTGGATGATAGATGCCGACAGCCGGCCGAAGTTCAAGGAGCTGGCGGCCGAGTTCTGCAGGATGGCCCGTGACCCCCAACGGTACCTGGTCATCCAGGTGCATTTCCCAAACGATCACATTCCCTTGATGGCGTCTGTGTAAATGAACCAGCCTCAGAGGGATGTCTCTTGTTTGCTGTTTAGGGCGACGACCGCATGAAGCTGCCCAGCCCCAACGACAGCAAGTTCTTCCAGAGCCTCCTGGACGAGGAGGACCTGGATGACCTGATGGACGCCGAGGAATATCTAGTGCCCCGCGGCTTCAACGTGGCTCCTCCGTCCTACACAACCAGGCCTCGCGTCGATTCCAACAGAGTAAGTAACTCACACTCCTCTACTATGAGTCAGATGATTCATAAATGAGTGCTTTAAAAGTGACAAGAAGTTATTAAACATATTGACTTTGCCCTGCATTTCTAAACTCTCCTCAGCGAGCGCTCAAGGTGGTTGGTAACTTCCTGTGCACTGATGATTCTCTGCTAATGGCTCACCTCCATCATTTCCATTCTGGTGTATGTGGCTTAAATCTGTGCTCTTTACGCTCGCGCTCCCCCAGGCCCCAGGTTGCATTACTCACAAGCTTCATAAGCAAATAACAGACGCTACCTTAAAAAGCCCAAGCTGCCGACTAATGAGTGCAGGCTGAAATGTTTGCTCTGCAACATGGCCCGCAGCTCTGCGTCTTGCGCACCTTTTAGCCCCGTGACCTACCCGTTTGCTGTTGGAGTTTTGTTCCCCCGATGAGCGCCTACGTATCTGAAAGAACACACGAGTTAATTCATCCGCCGAGGTCCTGCATGTTCAAGGTCAATGCTGCTATCATGAATTGAAACTTGTTTGATTATGCAGTCTAAAGCACCTCGATGCCCAGACAGGGAAAGGAATTCATTGTTAACACCCGCCGGCTGGCTGACTTTGCCACAGAACGTTCGGTATTCAGGTTGCACCACTGCAGGCGCACTCCAACACAGACGGATATCTAATCTATGCTCTCACGCTCAAACTTGAAAAGAGAAGCAGATAATGACTGGCTTTGAAGAAGAGATGAGCAAAGAAGTTTGGAGGACAGGAAGGATGATTGCAATGAAGGGAAAACTGAGGGAGTAGGTGGACAGATATAACCCTAGGACATCTCCTTTTGTGTTGTGTTTTGTATCTGTACTTCCTGTAATTGCTGTGGTAGCACTAGTAGCGGGAAAGAGCAGGGAGAAGTGGGCCTGGGTTAAATCGCCGGAGGCGAACCAACACAGCACCACAACAAGGCCTTTACTTCCATGTCATGTTTTGTGTTTTCTTGTGGGGGTTTTCTTTCTTTTTTGAGGTTGAGGTGTTTGAGTAGTAGCTCCGCCTGGCTGCCCCTCGTCGTCCCTGAAGGATGATGACTGCATTGGCAGAACTTTGTTGGAGAATTATACCTTTAATAGGCAGCTGTTTCTCTTAAAAGTCTCACTTCCTTTCCCTCAGGTGGCTGAAAAACTCAGATTTGAGTTCTATTATTTTCTGCGCACTCAGTGTTTGTTGTGGTTCAATTGCAGACATTTTTACTTTGGTTTATTAAATTGTAAATGTTTTTCCATCTCTTCAATCACGGAAGTCAAATATGCATGAAATTTCCCTTTGTGGTTTAAACAAACGCAACTCAAACCAACCAAGCCTTTTTCTCCTCTGTATCCACAAACTATCCCTTGCCTCAGAACCAGTTTGGCTATCGAGATGGTGGCTCTAACCCGGCAGAGGGATCTGTGGCGAGCGCTCAAGCCTGCTTGAACCAGGATGTCACAGGAGGACACGTTCCCGCCCTGGAGGACCAGTGCTGTAACGGGAGTCTGCATAAGAAGAGCCTGAGCCAGGCGGGGGTAGAGGACAGCGGGGGCCAAAGGTACAGCACCGACCCAACCATCTTCCTTGGGGAGAGGGGGTCCAGAGGGGACACTGATGAGGACGGATACATGACGCCCATGAAGGACAAGAGCTCTTCAGGTAATCGAAGTGAAACATAAATCTCAGAACTTGCAACAAGCAATTTGCTTAGAATTGAATAGATAATCTCTGTCTTGTGTAGCATTTTGTGGCGACTGCATTTTATGAGATATGATCCGCAGCATGCAACTTTTAAAATAACCTGTTCTGCAGCAATTTGTGTCCACTACGAGATCTTCCTCTGTAACATCATTTCTTGATTCCTGAGAGTAAATGTGGTCTTTTTGTTGTATGTTACACTTGTCATTAGTCCTGTTCATTCCATTGCCTTTGTTCATTTAAGCTCTTAACGAGTTTTCATCAACGGTGTATGTCGGTGACGACAGAGTCCTGTTTTCCTCTTAATCATAATTCCATCCATCAGCCCTGCTCTCCTTGCTCCAGTCTTTGAATTTTGAGCGGCTCAAAATATAACAAAGCCTGCAGCAAAATGCATCCGATTCAATGTCAAGGAGCGGAAGAGTGGGCACAATCAATAGGTTTTCACCCCACTGTTGTAGTGCCTTCGAATCAAGTGAAGAGGGGTCATTTGTTGGCATTTTCACCCCCGGCAGATGGAGTTTCCGGTGCCAAAGAACTGCTGGCAAGTTGCCCGTCTGGTCCTGAGTGGCTGCCATTATCACCATTATCATCTCATCTTCTCTCCTCATTAGCAAGCAATCTTTTTCTCTTACTCCCGTTCGATTCTCTCGTTTTCTCTTCTCTGTATTTAATTTCCTTGAATCTTTTGTTTTCCTGCCTTATTCTCTTTTAAATTCCTTTTCTCTTCCTCTCCACATTCCTACCCTCCTTTCCTTTTTTTCTGTGCTGCAGAATATCTGAATCCCATTGAGGAGAACCCGTTTGTGTCACGTCGTAAAAATGGCGACATTCACGCCTTGGATAACCCAGGGTACCACAGCACACCCAGCAGCCAGCCCAAAGCAGAGGACGAGTACATCAACGAGCCCCTCTACCTCAACACCTTCCACAGCCCGGCTGAGCTGGGCCTGGAAGCCCTGAGGAGAAACGGTCTGCCCCTACCAACCCAGCCCTCTCCTTCAATCACGACCACGACTTCAACCTCCCACCTCCCTCTTACCATCCAGACCAGTCTGACCCACTACCCTCTCCCCACTGCTCAGGCCTCTCCATCTGGCATGGCTTGCCACCATGGCCCACCAACCCACGTCCTCCATGCACACCACAACATCAAACCTGCGGGGCAACTTGGTAATCCAGGTGGGGGAGCCTCTAGCCAGAGCCAAACAGGAACTACGGTCCAAGCCCAGGTGTGCCAATCAGGTGCCCTTTCCACTTCAGCTACCATCGGTCATGGCGGCCTTCCGGCCTACCAGAGCCACACCACGACTCACCCCTCGAGCTTGCTGAAGCATGGAGGACTGACATCAGGTAAAGTCGGTGGGAAGAAATTGAAGGTGACCTTCGACAATCCTGAATACTGGCAGCACAGCTTGCCTCCCAAATCGTCTAACCAGGGGATCCCTGATGGTGCACAGGGTGGTTCTACCAATGCCAAGCTCTTCTATAAGCAAAATGGACACATACGGCCAGCAGTAGCTGAAAACCCCGAGTACATGTCTGAGTTTTCCCTGAAATCTGGCACAGTCTTGCCGCCTCCACCCTACCGGCAACGGAACACTGTGGTCTAGATTGTCCCAACTGACAAATATTCCTCAGCTTGACTCTAGCCTCCAGCAAAACTAGACATCTTCTCCGGTTCTACTGTCCCACGCAACAGGGGCGCCGCTACAACCACAGCCGCCCCCACCTCTTTCCAAAAAAACACGCCATCCGCTGAAGACTGTAGCGACAGCAGGAGGAGGTGGACCTAACCGAACCAAGCAGACCCAACTCTAGCCCATGCACCTTCACTCTCGCCGAACTGGTCCATCTCTGTTCTGTAGATACAGACTGCACTCACTGAGAAGGTGAAGGCTATGGTCATCGTCAAACAACAGACACACACCTGGCACACAGTGGACGTACCATGTTCCCCAATGAGGTAGACCACAACTGTGCCAAAGCAGATGGAGTAACCTAACGGGACGTTAACTCACTGCCAACCACTGCGGTGTCAGACTCACGAGGACAAGACGTTTCATTGTCTCTTTTGTTTCGTGGTATAAAGGTGTAAGGATGAACAAAACTCTTGTGAGACTGTCTGAAATGAGCAAGCAGACAGAGCAAACAATCTGTCTGATGTCGAGATGTCTTTGGTGAACGACCTTTGGAGGAGGAAAGGAGGAGGAAGACTGAGAGGTGTCATCCGTTCTCCAGTAATATTAAAGACGGAGCACTGAGAGCTGATCAGTCATTAAATCTTTGGTGGATTATACTGTACCTTCTCAAATTTCCCATCAAATATGTGAGATTCTTCTTTCTACGGTAACTGTGATACTGTGATGGCCAAAACTGCAGTGATCCCTCCTTTCATTTTTGTAGTTTTTAAATCACACGGGGCAACTGCTGTTTCGCTTCGCTTTATTTCTGCTTGACTGCTGTCTGCTTGGAAAAGCTGATTTAAAACATCTTTGTACTCCAAGCAAAAGGAAAAATATATTGTAAAAAGTTTTCTAAACACTATGAAAGTGGTTTTTATACACTGGGTTTCCCTCTCAGATCGTGAAGCTAGCTTAAATTGGCGAGTACATTTTGAAGAATTGCTGTATCTGCTCAATAGTGCAATAAGAACATCTGTAAAGCAGCCAAAGTCAAAATGGTGATGATGGAAACAGAGGGAGAGAGAGAGACGGCAAAGGGAATGGAAATCTAGAGCGAGGGGGGGTGGGGGGGTTCAGCAGACTGCCTAATGAAGACCTCGAGGAATGAAGAAGACAGCACAGTAACAGTCCTTCATGCGTATGTGTGTTTTTTTCAGTCTGAATGTGGACATTCACACATTAGTGAGCAAGTTTGTCTCCTAAGGGGTGCCGTAGAAGTCCAGAAGACAGGATTCACAGCTAAAAACTATACAGGAATACTAAAGAAAAGTCTGGCTTTTAATAAGGCTTTTAATGTGACTGCAGAGGCTTTTTAAGGTCAGCGACTTGAAGCGACGGCGAGTCACGTGGACTAGTCGTGTCAAATGTGGGAGATCTTCACCACATTAGAGTCACTGTTCTACGGGATCTGTTGACACGGAGGATGTGAAGGTTTCTAGAACTGTGGGTTTGTTTCAGTGAATGAACTTGGAGACGTGGATGGAGTCAATACTTAACATGTTAATCAGTCTGGGTTCAAGCATTCAGCTGACTTGACCTGCACAATTTTAACAATTATGTACCTGAATTTATAAAAGTAATCACTTATAAAGTTCATATCTTCCCAAAGGAAACACTATTGGTGCTTCTTGTTGGACTTTGGCTCCTCCGATTGGATGACATGATGAATTTTAGTATTTAATAAACCGAAGCCTTCTTGCTGAAACCTAACCGCAATCAGGCTGCAAAACCTGCCGTCCAGTTAGTTAGCATAACCCATAATTAAACGGTTAGACGTCTCAGAAGAAGTGTTCACCTGCATCATTCTTTTCCTTCCATGTGGAGTTTTAATTTCCCGTCGAGCTGTAGTGTCTCTGGTGTAAACCATCGTTTCCTCTTCCTGCCGTTGCAGCTGCAGGCTAACAGCCAGCCGGCGCCGCTAACAGCGTTAGCTGTCGCAGCCATTATTTCTTCTGCCTAGCCATACACAAAAACATGGGGGCTGAAAAACGCCACAAAGCTCTCCAAACTTTGAAGATGAAGGCATTCATTTTTGTGTTCGCCTCTGAGGTCCTCCTGCAATATCTCACTATAATCACATCTTAGGAACAAAATCTTCTATTTTCTGAACCTTTAAGCTAGTTTTCCCAACCATTAGCTATGGAACCTTATCTTTATTGCTTTTTCATTGTTTGTAACAGCTTTTCATCATCCTGCAGCATGAGCAGAGTCCTGTCCAAGCTGTTTTCCTGTGTAGGATGCTTTTATTTCATGTCTTCATGTGTGTGAAAGTGTTCCCTAGACTCCGCTGTATATGTTTATCCTCCCCGTGGAGCACTTTGATCAATCTGGTGGGTAGAAAGAAAGGATTTCCACCCATCGTTACTGAAATATTCAACGTCTTTATCTGGTTGTTTCCCACTTCAGGAAGGGGGTGCAGCTGAAGGAAGTGGAGATGTGTGGTTGAGGTGGTGCTGACCAGCTTCAAGACCGTCCTTGTTTCCAAGATTTGTTTGCTTTAGACAGGATTTACGCTACTGCTTTGATGATATCATGGTGATTTGATGAGAGAGTATTTTGTAGTCCCTTTTGGAGTTCTAATTCAATGAAATAGAGGCAACATTTAATATCAATGTGAAATATTTATGGCATTTTGGGCTTGTTTATGCAGAGTGATGGAAGCTAAAAGTGGGTTTCAAGTCGACAAAAACAACAACGGTAGAATTTTAGTAGACGGAAAAACCCATACTTAAGTTTCTCGGAAAATATGCGTTTCAATCGAGGACAGATTATCCTGATGACACGCTGACCTTGCATGACCTTGAGAGCACTTCAGATAATCTGACACTTTAGATGCACACACTTCTGCTTTTATTAATCTTGTCAAAATGTGTTTTGCCATCATGTTAGCGTTCGCAACCTTGTTGTGCTAACCTGTTTAAAGGAGCAGGTCATCCAAAAAATAAAATCCAATCTGCTGAAAGAACATCGGATCAATTCAGGAACTATGACAAAGTCTGCACAGCTTGAATGACGTGTTCGGACTCTTCAGTTAATCAAGAATCCAAACTGATTTGAACAAACAGTATTTCTGTCCTTTTTGAGCTGAAATCTGCTTTCCATCGTATGCAGATGACCGACTGGTTTTTATGGTTGTCTGGTCTTTTACAGACAGCCAGAGCTTCTTGCTGTTTCCTCCAAACCACAGTGCTGAGGCATGTAGCCGAGCTGATCCAACAGTTCCCCCCAGCAGCTGGACTGTTAGTCTAATGTAGGACGAGACACCATGCATGCTACCCAGACAGACTGTAGTGAACTTGCTGCCTTTGTATCTCTTCATATTACCTTCAAAGTTACGTCCAAGGAGCAGAAAGACTTTGTTTTACTGAATTCAGTAGCACAAACTGGGAATCCTTATTTCTACAATCTTTCTCCTTTTTACTTTATCTTCCTCGTATTCTATAGGATGTTTGTCTTTGAGGAAAAAAGACTTGAATATATGATTTCGTCGCCGGCTCTACATGACTCCCCGTTTGTCACTCTGGCTGCGGCTTTTAGTTGCTTGCATCTAATTGCACAAAGCGATCGAAGCAGAAGCCGTTCACCTGCGTCTAAATCATCAGCTCGGTATTAATGTACAGAATTTCGGGGGTTTGCTCCGAGTCGTATCGAACACACTTCAACAACAAATGTGAATAGTATTTTTATAAAGCACTAAAACAGCGGCGTGGTGTTTTTGTAAATAAGGAGGCATTGCTTTGACCTTCCTGCTGGTCTCCACCTGTACAAAAGGGGGCAACAGACTGGCTTTATGTCATCGACCGCTTTGGCAAATGGGAGTTTGAAGTGCTTGTTGATCCTTTTCTCATGTGAAACTCTGTTGGGTGGCCCTTACCCGGAGTTTTGTGGCTGTCTTCATGTACAAGTGGTCAGGGGGGGTTAGTTATGGGGTGGGAGGGGTGTCTATTTTGCTTTCTCCTTTCATTTGTTGCTCAATAATGAGAAAAAACCCACAAGTTTCTCTCTCCCTCTGTGGTATTCTCATAGAAACGATATTCCCAGACATCCAGCAATTGGGATCCATTGTGTCCTCCTGTGTTTAATCCTGGGAATACTACTGAGCCGAATACGACCCCCGGCCCCGCCTGACTGGCGCCCCCTTCCATTTCGTGTCTCATTGGTTTTGCATGCTTTCAGAGGAGACTTCACGCCTCCATATCCCCTTTCCCCCCCATCCCGTGTTATTTGAATCCACACCCAGAGCTTTATATCATACAAGTACCGTTCCTCATGTTTGTTACATGAATCTGTCAAAAGTATATTTTTAATTTAATATAAATAAAGATTGATTCAGTATAAGCTGCCATAGTTCTGGTGTGTTTCTTCCAGCATCGACGTGTCGTTAAAGAGCGGGGAAAAGTTGTTGTTGATCAAAACCTACATCCCCACAGGATCTCTGTGTTTTTATCTCCTCGGCAGAATTGGGTCCAAGCCCAGGTTCAGTTGCTCCAACACCTCCAATGACCACATTTAACCGATGGGAGTCTTTCATTTGGTCTGGGTCGCTCTAACGTTACTGATTTGACCCGACTTCCTCAGACCAGTGTCACCATGAGCTGCACTGGGGGGTGATGAATACACACCATTATGCTCAAAAGGACTTGCAGATGAGGACTGGCTACATCAAACGGTCCGCAGCGTTCTCCCAGCATCCTCCAGGAGCGCCTCACACGGGTTAATGTGTGGATAGAGCATTTTTGTTCTTGTTTTTCTGCTGTGCTTAATCTGCTCTTTACCCGAGTGCTGCTGATGGAAGTGACATGAGAACATTGTTGGCTGTGCCGCGCTCCGGCTTCAAATTCATCATAAATAATATAAAACTGACCAATAAAGGAATATACGCTTTCTGAAGTCGCTGCTATTAATACTAATCAGGCGATGGGCCGCTTTAAGTAAATACATTTAGCGAACAGAACCCCCCCCACCCCCCACCCCACCCTCGGCAGTAAGCACATTTCGTTCCATGTGCTGATTTCAAGGGGAGGTCGTTGTGCAGAGTCACCATTTCCAGCTCCGTTCACATGCAGCCACTTATTCAGAATGTATATTGCATCACTGTCAGAGAAGATTACCCCCCTCCCCCCATTTGTTGCACAGGAACATTTAATTGATGCTCTCCCCCACTAATGTGGAGCTCACATAATAGACAGATTATCTCGTACATTTAGCACCTCCTCGACAGGACTTTGCACATTATCGCCCTCACCAGACAGTGGGGGGTGGGGGGGGTCGTTGTTAATTTGGCAACTGCTGTATAACCATTTGTCACTGTGTTAGCATTCTCCTCTGTATTGCATTTACTTGCATTTGTTTAAAATGGCGTTGTTCTTCAGCCACGCCCCCCTCGCCAGCTGATTTGTACCTGCGCTTCGTTGTCGTTTTTCATTCTTCTTTACTTTCCTTTTATATCCATCCCTTTTTAAACGTGTCAGTTTTGCAGCGCAGAAGCTACGAAGCCAGCGTCTGATTACAAATCACTTCTCTGTCCTGTATTAATCTGCCGGCTTTATTCTCTTCATCATGTTAATGCTAATTCGCCGTCATTATTGCGACTTATATCGCTCTTTTGAACTTCACACAGATTCATCCGTGATGACTAATTTCTAATAATAAGATCAGAGATAATCTCCACAGGACTGTAAAAATATTAACGGCTCATTTTGGCTTTGGGTTTTAATCTCTTCCTCCTCCATTTAACCCCAGAGGAGTCGGGCTGTGATGGTTTCGGTGGACTTTTAATGGCTTTGAAAAAGAAGTCCAGGTAATTACAGAGTCGTTAGTATTCAGCTGTTCTGCTGAAGCCGTGCCGATACGGTGAATGATTATTTAATGCTGTCGGTCGTGGGGGAGAGGAGCCCAAACCAACCAGACCTCCAGACCCTACCTGCACCTTTCTGACTTCAGATCAATTGTCTGGGGTTTAAAGTCAGACCCAAGACGTTGAATCTGCTTCCAAACACGAAGACGCCCAGTCCCGTCTGGAAGTTTGGGATCAGCGTGAAGAGGAGGAAGAAGCAAGACAAGGAAAAAACTGGTCCTGAGGCGACTTCTCTGCTCAGCATCGTTTTCAGGAGGCAGGAGAAGAGAGAGAGAACAGGGCAGATCCAGGTAGAGGTTGGCCACAACAGCCCGAGGCAGACTGTCAAGGGCAGCTGCACAAAATCACCTCTGAGAGGCCGAGGATGGAACCTGCAGCCGCTATCGACTAAACAACTCCGAGTTTCTCTGGATCCTTGACTTAAACCGTGTTAAAAAGACTCACACAAGTTAAAAATAGTCAGTCACCCTTTACCTGCATTGTATTTCTTTAGATGGTAGATTCACAGTTTCCACAGGCAGGCGTCTTACAGGACCGTTGCCAAGATGGTGAGGATGTTAACCGTGTAAACAGTAAAACCGTACTGCGAATGTCAAAAATTGTGTTATGTCAAATGCATAGATGAGTTATTATGAGATATAATATGAAATTATGCTTTTAATTATCGATCAATCAACTCAATCAACTTTTATTTCTATAGCGCTTAATCACATCTGAAGACATTTCAAAGTGTTTTACAGATAGAAAGCCAACAATGCCCTCCAGAGCAAGCATAAGCGGTGTGTGTGTTATTTCTAATTGTAGGCTCTATCAAAGAGGAGGGTTTGTAGTCTACACTTACATAAGCCAAGGGTGTCTGCCCCCCGGCTTCTGCCTCCTGTTTTACTCGTAAAAACCCGACGGGTCACCAGAAATCCTGCATCCTCGGATCGAAGGGCCCTGAGGGGGTGATACACTTCAATGAGATCTTCAATGTAAGATGGAGCCTTACAGTGGAGAGCTTTATATGTAATCATAAGGAGTTTGAATTGTATTCTATAATTAATCGGGAGCCAATGTAGTGATGCTAGGACAGGAGAGATGTGCTCTCTCCTCCCAGTTCGAGTCAGTCAGTGGACAGCTGCATTCTGAACTAACTGTAGAGTCCTAATAGAGAAGTTAGAACAGCCCAATAATAAGGAATTTCAGTAATCTAATCCAGAAGTAACAAAGGCATGAATGATTTTTTCTGCGTCTTTACAGGATAAGAAATTTCTAACTTTAGCAATATTTTGCAAGTGAAAGAAGGCTGTCCGGGATACAGACTTAATATGAGAATCAAAAAAATAAAAATATTGGCAGAAAGAGAAAAAATTACTATTTGTGTGTTTGGCTTATGGGACTCATGCTCCGCCCATTCAGGAAGTAAAAAAATGTCTCATTTTACAGTGTGAATGAAAGCATCTCGTTTTGAAACATCTAATCCTTTTTTTTTTTTTTTTTTTTGCATTATCCTGCAGAGAAAGACGGCTACAACTGTCTTATTGAAGGTGATAAAGAGAGATACTGAACTGTTGCTTTATTCCTGCAGTGACCACACACACACACACGCACGCACAAACAGGCCTGAGGACAGAGATGGAGAGCTCTAATTTCCACGGGGCCTGCAAGTCTCTCGATCTCGTTAAACTCAATCTCCCTCTTTGTCTCCTGCAAAACCACACACTTGCAGAATTCCCACAAATATCGGCAAACGTGCACACACTTGTTACCAAAGGCTCGCACGCAGCACTTTAAGCAAAGGTGCTTCTTCAACGATGAATCCCAAACTTTATTATCCTTTCGCTAAATGCACCGAATGAAACTAAAATTTAATTTTACATCTCTTGTCAGATTTAAATCCCCACCGCTGTTGCACATCCAATTCCTCAAATCGCACTTGACAACTTCTGATTGTGTTTTACATACACAGTCAATTATGCTCCCCCAACTCCCAGACAAGGGGAAGGAAAGATGAGACTGATGCGTTTCGAACCATGTAATGCTCCTTTATCATGCTCAGATGTGATCTGATTGAGATTTGAATGAGAGCCTGGAGGTTTGTGAGCAGCTTTGTGATTTGTGTCTGCTAATTTAGCTTAGCATAGAGGCTAGAGTCAGGCGGGAAAAGCTCCTAAATTAGACGTGCCAGCCAAGCTAAGCTAATCCACTCCTATAGATGTGGCATGTGGCGACACAACCTGTGACTCATCTTTGCTGCAATGCATCTCAGTTTGGCTTTATCCAAGTGTTTTTCAGACATCATTAAAAAAAAAAAAAAAAAAGAAACAGAATCAAAATTAAGCGGAGCCAGATACACGTCAGATGTACATGACGCAGAAGCAGTCGCCTTTCGACGCGGGAAACTTTTGATGCGAGCAAACGGAGCAGAGGGGGCACGCGCTCGCCGCCCACTTTCATCTTTGCAGTGATGTTTGCCTGCAGAGGCAAAGAAAATCGCAGCAACAGTTACTTTTATGTGCCGAAAATCTGTGTTTAATTAATACATCAACTTGGTGGGGGGAGGGGGCGACCGCTGCGATGAATCAAGATGAGGATGCACTACTTTTCCAATCCGTGGGTTTGATATTAAGTCATAAACGTGGCCTTGTCAACCTCGTGTTGTGTTTGTGCGTTCGTGGCTTTGTGAGTCCGTCGGTGTGTGCATCCCACCAGCGCCGATCCGGTGTCTCGGGCTCCACCCGAATGTTGCGACCTCTGACCTCTCCTTGATGGCAGACTCTTTGTGTCCACAGGCTGTGGCGGCGCGGTAACATTTCCAGCCTGACCCCACTCAGAGTTCCATGCATGCTTCACCGCCAGCGCTGATGAACAGCCAAACCGCCTACATAGAATGAGGTGAGTGTGTGGGTTCGGGGTCAGACTGACAGATCAGGCCAATCAGGATGAATCGATCCTTTGAATAGAGGAAGATCCACATCGAGCGACGTCGTCCTGGTGACATCACCGCGCAAAGATGCATCACCTCCACGGCAGAACGTCAAATCAATGTGATGTCATTTTTCAAGGGTTTATAGGTGATTCCACAGATTTATGTCCCAGCAGTCGATTACCTCCTCCAGATTATAGGAGGATTCAGGATGATGGTGCCTGCAGACAGGAGCTCCAGTCCTCCATCATCATCCGGCAGAAAGCGTTTACAGCTCCATCAGCGACGCCGCCACGGCGACACGACAGTAGCGTGTGGCTTCTGCCTCACACACGCTGACAAACGGTGCCGGCCAGCGGCATCAAATCAGGGGCGGTCCAGGTGCTTCCAGTTGGAGAGACGAGATTAGAGTAATCAGATTACTTCAAGGCTCAGAAACTGCTCCGCGACGCCGCACCGCTTTGATTAATGCAGGTCAAACAGTCCAATTAGCACAATGCTACGAGGAGCTACGGCAGGAAGACACACCAGGAAATATTCTTTTGAAGTCGCTCCGCAGTCCGGGCGACGCGCCAGAACTTTCCTCACCAGCCAGAAGTCGTCTTTGCTACGCCTTTTAATTACAGGAGTTAATTCTGCTTTGCCTTCCTTGTTTTGATCATCCGGCTGGATTCTGGTTAGTTAGGTCAATTTCAGGGCCGGAGAGCTAGGTCGACCTTTAGAGCAACGCTTCAAATGTTCTATCATTCATGCACAGATCGGGCATCACATGGGTAGGGGGCGGTTCTGGCGTGACTCCCGCCCTTCTTTTTTATTGTGCATGCTTGACAGGGAGATTGCAACTCTATGTGTGTGTGTGTGTGTGTGTGTGTGTGTGTGTGTGTGTGTGTGTGTGTGTGTGTGTTCAACACGGTTGTCAGGCGCTTGAGTCGGCCAATCTCTCATCTGCGTCGCTCACATCAGCTGACATGCAGACATGAAGACGGAGCGGCGGCATCGCTATGCAGCTCAGAGCCGTTGGTCCTGACCCGTCTGGGGCTCCGCTCCTCTCCGCTGATTCTAATGAGCTCCCCCGGGAGGAGACTCAGGCGGCCGGCGTCCCAATGAGGTGCGAAGGGAGGTGGGGGGGGGAGACATCAATACATCCACACATCCGCACACAAACACTGGATCCACCTCAGCTGGCAGACACGAGCTTCTTTGAACGGCCAGAACGGCATGCTACTGTAAAATAGACTGGAGGAAATTGATTTCCATCCCCCGTGCATCCGGACACACACAGGTAGTTTTTCTAAACGTGGAACACCAGGTTACACACTAACCAATCCCCTCGAGGGTTCCCAAAGCCGAACTTTCAGCAAAACTGTTGGCTGAGATGTTATGAAAAGCAAAATAGTGTGACAGGATGAGAAAAATTGCTGGAGGAATTGTGGGAATTGATTCTGGAAATGTGCGGAATGAGGGAAAATGTACAAAAATAAGCATCCAAATCCATCCTGACAATAAGCAGATGAATAATTAATTCCCTTTTTAGTCAATATGACTGACCATTACAACCATTACACATTAAAATATCCTAAAGAGGATTGAAAGCTGCGGCCAGAGAACCAAAACAACGAGCTGAAAGGCTCTAAAATCTTCACGCTTGATTTGAATTTTGATCTTCAGCATCTTCATCTCCTCAGCAAACAATGAGAAAGTTTGAATACTAGTTCAGAACTCTTGTTTCCCCAAAACATTCCGGTCAAACCGGCTCCAAGCAGCTATTTAACGAGTTGCCTTTAAAGTCTGGTTGAGACACAAACCCTCATTCGGCAGTAATTTCCCTCGTCGGTATCAAAGGTTAAATGTTAAGAGGGCTGATCAGGTATTGTCTGAGCTAGACAAGCTCATTAATGTGTCACAATTCATTATCAGAGCCTTGTCCTCACCTTGTCAGGTGGCTAATGGGAATATCAATCATAGGCTTCCCCATCACGACCCGCCTCACATCTCCACGTCGCATCTCGCCTTTTGTTGACTCCTTATCCCCAAATACCAGCGGGCTCGATCAGATCCGTCGGGAACAAATGTCAAACAGCGTTCCGCTGAGGCTGAGGAGTAAACACCCACAAACATGGCCGACATACAAAGAACCGGTGCCATGTCTCCAAGCCGAGGCACCGGCGCCGCTGGTTTACAGATGCGTCCCTCGTGTTGAGTTCAGGTTCACTTTGTCCTTTATGACAAGGTGATGGGAAGATTTCATTAGTGTCTCTAGAAGAGGGGGAGACTCTGAACATAAGGAATATTTAGAGGATTTATATTATTGAAAGCATTTAGGAAGATGAATCAGAATTTAAGCTGAGATTGAAAATATTGGTTTTGTCATTTTTTATGCAATCTAATTCCTTATAATTTACATTAACAAACAGTTTTATTTTTTTTTTACCTAGCTGAATTTAACTTTCTTCATACTGGAGTTTGATTTAAAGACATCAAATAAATGTTACTGTTTCATGTATTTTTTAAGTTGAGCCACGCCCCTTTTGCCCACCCAAAATAAACACTTTTATTTAAAACTGAAAACTGTTTAAACTGTTTAAATCAGTTTAAATGCTTCCCAAATGAACCAAAATCTGGTAAAACACCATAGAAAAAGAAGAATTTCCTGAATTGTTTTCTGACTTAAATTAGAAATGAAACCAATTAATGCAAAAATAAATGTGATTGTGACTCACAAAGAAGCGATTTACCTAAGGAAAAGGAAAACTGAGGCAGAATACGACACGAGGCGCAACTGAGCCAGAATTCCCAGAGCATTCCTTACAGTCCTTTATTTCTCCTCCATCCCCACCTTTTTTGGTTTTGGAGCTGATAGAGAACCCAGGAGAGAGAGGAGTTCATCGACTCGGACAGCTCGGTAGCACGCCTCCGAAAGCCGCTGCTCTCAAATTGCCTGTAATTTCATCTCTGTGTGTAAATATGTGTTTCTTGTCAGGTGCGTGGCGGCGAGAAGAAAAACAGGCATGCAGACAGCTCTGACAGGCAATTACACCACCGCTTGTTTGGGAGGCAGGTTGAGATGAGCTCCGGCCTGCCGGCGGGGCAGACAATCCAATACTCCAGGGAGGGGAAGAAAGTGGCCAGAGGCAGCTAACCAACAATGCAGTGCCGCCTTTATTTTATTGTAATGATTGTGTTTTTAATCCACACATCGGGAGAGATGGTCGGAAATAAACCTACAACACGACAGCTTATTTGTTTAAGTCTGGTGAGATCCAGCACCTCTTTGTTTTAATCCCAGACAAACTCCTGAGATCTGGAGCACAAAACAGGCTGATTTTGTTCCAATGAGACGTCAGTTTCCAGTCTGGATTTTCAGATGTCTTCCAGCTGTAGCGAGATGCTGGTACATATTGTCAGCGGTGACGTATCTACCGTACAAAAATCTTAGAAAAAAAAAAGGTCATTAGAATAAAAGAGATCTCCGATCCATCTCTTCGTGGCGTGGCGTAACGCCAAGGCCACCGCCCTCGCCGCCATCTCGCCGACATCGCTTCAGCTGTGCAGCAGAGCGTGCTGACGGTGGTTACATCTGGTCCTGACCTTTTCCTGTGGCGCACGCATATGTCGCTGTCAGGGCTGCGTTGCCCCGCTGGGGAGTCCCGGGGCAAAGCCATGCCGGTCTAATGAGAGCGTACAGTTAGTCCATTCCGGGATGTTCCATTACCTTGATTAATGGCCTAATTACTGCCGGTAAACACTCCTTGGAGATGAGGAGGAGGAAGGTTGGTGCGGCTTGTTCTTCGTCGCTCACTACTCTTGTTCTTCCGTATCTTCAGACAGAATCCTTTCTGATCGTATCACCGTGAGCGACGCTCCACATTCCCACCGCGTTCTCAGGAACACAGTTGGTGTTTCGTTTTGTTTTTTTACACAATTTATTCTCCAAGGTCGATATTGAAGCGTTGACCTTCTAACCGCGAACCTATCTCTGACGGTAAGCGGCTTGTTGTAGCCGCGAGATTTCAAATCAACATCAATTCCGTTGGAGCTTTGATGCAACAATTTGGACCACGAGGTCATTCCATAGAGGTGTGACCCCCGCCATCTGTTCCAGCCTTTAGATCGAACCCCTCGCCTGTCATGTCCAGATCTGTCGATGGTTTTTAGTCCCTTTACGTCGCAGTACAGCTGAGAACTCTACCTTTTCCGGGCGCTGTTTCCATTGCGTTGGATTTCCAACGCCAGCTTCTCGCTGTTGAAGCTCACACGGACTCTCGACGCGTCTGAAGGTGTCGCTCTGAACGTTAATCACACTCGGGTGTAAAATCGCCATCAGCAGGAGAGAAACGCCGGTGTGAAGCGGGCCAGCCAATGCCCTTCCTTCCCTCTTTAAATAGATCTGATCATGAAACAAATGACCCCCCACACACACACACACACACACACACACACACACACAAACACACACACACGAAGGTTTTTGAGTAGCGTGTCTGGTGCGCCCCTCCCCTCTACATTTCCAATCGCTGTGTGGGTGGTTGGCTTCAGCCTCGCTTCCCTCTCCCCGTCTCCATCATCTACACATGTGGGCTGAGTGAGGCCTTTGCTCTCCCGCACAGAGAGGCGAGCGTTGCGAGCCTTCATCCTCCTCCGCACGAGTCTGAAACGCAGCCAAGTTCAGCGAGGCTGGCGCGACCCGCCCTGTGAAACACTTAAAGGCAGCACAGAGGCTGCTCCCTGCACCATGAAACGGAACACATGTGTGCAATTCGCTGGTAATTAGCGAAATAAGACAGTGGAAGAAGTGGAATTGATTTTGTTATGTATGCAAGACAGTTTTGCAGGATGATCGATGTCGGAGGAACGTAAACGAGGCTTTCATTTGGTGGAATAACCTCCAGGAAACCTCCTGCTTTTGCTAAAGATTGCTTCCCATATTCTGTGTCTCATTTACTCAGCATGAATGATGGTGATGACTTTAAAAAATACTTGATAGCTTGGTTGTTGGTTTTTTTGGATAAAGGAGCTAATTTACGACAATATTTTTATCGGTCCTCACAGTTGTTTTGAGGGCTCTCATTTCTTCCTTGCTTCTTTAACTCTTCAAATAATTGAGCCATTAGCCTGAAATTAATTCGGAATCCGTCTCGGACCATTTGTTGTCGATTGGCTCCGGAATGCTGACATTTTTTCTTTGAAATAAGATCCTCGGCCCTTTTCCCCGCTAACACGTATACAAAACGGGACTCTCTATATTGGTTTCATTGATTCTGTCGTGGCAGCCTTGTAACACGGCTCTGCTTCATAATTGGATTGTTTCATTGGACACAGCAGCTACAATTCCTCCGTAAAACGCTGGACTCGCCTGATTTGTGCTGCAGAGATGAGGAGTTCACGCGAAGAGCAAAGCGATGGGGGCGCGTTGAAAATAGAGACGAGGAATAAGCATCCAGTCGTGTCCCAGAGGCTTGTACCCGGTGTTTAAATCCAGGAGTTAATATTCGTATGATTAGTTTCACGATGGGTGGTTTGATTAAGGAATAATAAATGCTCCTCTCTCCGTTTTGGAGTTTTAAATTAAGCCTGCGTGGTCAGACGGATGGAAACGATCAAGAAAATCCAGATCGAGTCACTTTTAGATGTTCCCTGACGATCAAAGGTGTCACGACTTCACATCCTGAAATGATAAGACGTCTATTTTTACACAAACTGAGATATTTGGATTGAAACCTCAGCCTCAGCCCCCCTGAGTTCGTTTTCTGCTGTTGCCTTTTATTGCACCAATTGGAAAATGCATTGATAGGAGCTGAAACTTTCCGTAAATATTTAAATATCTTTATATCTGTGTCTAATTCAGAAGAAATGTTGGGGGTTTTCATTAAAAATACATCGGAGACTATCAGTGAGTACTATCTGTTGTGACAGGAGGAAGATGAAAATTGTTTGTTCAGAGGATGAAAAGAAATACAGCTTTATTCATGCAGGATTAATGTTTCGCTCCTCTCAAGAATACACAAGCAGGTTGATTTGTGCCGGCGGCTTAACAAACAACCGAGATGACAAGCTGAGTCAAAATTAATATCGCCTGCAGCCTCCACAATTATTACAAATCACTGGACGTTCGGATTGATCCGGCGCTAAAGGAGAAGAACGGGAGAGACAGGAAGTTTCAGGTCGCCACAGGAGGAGGGGAGGAGGAGGAGGAGGCCACGCCCTTCCTTCACCAGACCTTTCTTTGCTTTTTCTGTTTGGTTTGAGAAACGGAAATGGAGAGCGCCGCCACACGACAGATGGCGTCTCACCCTCCCCCCTGGAGTCCACTCAGTGGCCGGCGCCATGCCTCCACTCTGGGCACAAACACTGTGAGGCGGAATTCATTAATGGGATCAGGCTGGCAACGAGGAGGCCTGCCGCACGAGGACTTGGCCACTCGGACCCAACACTTCCTGTGCAATTTCCTTCTTGAAAATCTCGAGTTGGCGCCCCGACTTGTTGCTACAAACGCAGACGAGAAAAACAAGCGAGTGATGACCGCTCCCTCCTGCGGTGAAGATCCGTGGAAAAGGAGCCACTGATTTGGGAACTGAAACTCCTCCCTTTGATTAAGGTGGTGATAAACCGATTCCAGATGGAATAACCTTTGCCGGTGCACTCCAAACTCATCGCTGGCCGCATCTCTGCCTCTTATGTTTGGCCTTTTTATACAAATCACATTACAGCCTGTTGGCCCTCCTGAAGCAATCTCCAATTCAAGACTTTTAATTGAAATGGAATTAAAAAAAAAAAAAAGAGAGACACACTTGTGGTGCGGCGCAGCTGCATCATAAGCAGTGAGGTCGCCGGCGCTCTTGTGTTCTGACCTCTCGACGGTTCTCAGGGAGATGGTGGATGAGAGGAGCGGCGTGTCGGTGGAGGTTTGCCTTGCAGAGGCGCCGTTTGAATGGATTCCAGCTCTTTGTTTGCTGATTTTAATTCCGTTTAAAGCAAACTTTTGTTTCATCTTTTCGCCTGAGCGATGCAAGGACGCTCCCTGGGTTATACTGTCCCCTTTTTTTTCTTTCTTTTTTTTTTTTGCATGTTGTTGTGTTTTCTGTCGTCGTCCTGCTTCGTCCGGTTTAGCCAGTCTGCCTGTTTATCTGTCTGGAGCAACTTCGTTCCCAGGAAACAGGAGGAGCTGCAGCAATGTTCCTTATTACATATTCCCCCTGAAGAACTCCACACTATGTTCAGTGAAAACTCTGGCTCCTGAGACAGACTGACTGACTCTCACTCTTTTACAAACAACATGACTCCTGGATCTCCAAACCTGAGCGGAATAGCAAGAAGGGGAAGAATATAGACATGGCGGCATATGGTCTTATATCTACATTTCCTCCACTGCTTGTGTCAGGAGGGATCGCTGACCGTTGGGGGATGTCTCGTCTCGACTGCAAACGTCAGAAGACTTTAAAATCCTAACCAATCTAAGCACAGGTCATCAAAGTAACGTCGCCAACCTCGCTGACATGCTCAGCCTGCAGAAATGGATCATTTCCCTTCAATTAAACAAAGGCTGCAGAGTAAATAATGAGTGCACCTCATGCCTCCATCATGTTGGAATGTAATGCAATATGCATTATCAATTTATGACCGGGGAGCGGGGCTGCGGTTGGGGAGTTCAGGTCCAACAGCACCACCCTTTGATCGAGTTGGGATACTGCAGGTTGTCTCAGCTTCCAAGTATGACTCATTATCCCAAATTTACATCTAAGGTGTGTGTTATTTTAGCTATAGGAGGTATTAGTTAAGATTCAAAATGTTCAGGCTTCACTGATCCCAACAAGCAAAACAGTGCAGGCAGCGATCTATGGATAGTTTTATTTTAGACAATAAAAATAAATATGTCGCCGTGCGGAGCTGATAGGAGATGTGAAGTTGACGTGAAATCAAAACGACACTCAATTTCACCGGTTTGTTTCCCTGTCTTGATATTTTATAGAAGTCTGGCACTCGATCAGCCAGCGGCTTCGACAAACTCCTCAAACCTGTCTCCTGGGAGTCTCTTGGAGGCCCCGGGACCAACGACCATTGCCTCGGCGCTGCTTGGCGGTCTTACCTTGAACGCAAGAGGCCCTATAGCTGCAGACACACATCTACACAACCCTGTCTGTCACCACTCACCACTGGGGTAGCCTCAGACACACACTGACATCACAATTAAACCTAGTACGCCCTGGCACTGCACGGTCATCCATCACATGCACTGCGCGCACACACACACACATACACACAAGCACACTACACACACAGAGGAAGAGTGAATGCAGCGGCAGGAACACCTTCCCGCATGCTAAGCGAGGAGGTAGGCGTCTCACGCCAGCCGCTCCACAAAGCACCTTGATTGGTGTGTGAAAATACATTTTCAGGCTCAATCGACCAGCCTACATTATTCCTCTCGGCAGATGAAAGACGAATCTTCTTCACCCTTCTCCGTCTCTTACCCTTCCTCTCCCTTTCCTCCCTGCTGTTAGGAGAACAGAGGAGGTTAATATCATCACTCCTTCCCTGCTAATGCTCCCCTCACGGAGCCACAGAGGTGAGGATAATCCTCCAGAGCATGGAGGATGATGCCTCCTTACGGGGCCCTCAGTAGGCAAGCAGCCCCCCGAGTTTGATCTCATCAAGCCAGCACGTCCGCCTCCATTAGTCTCTTGCATTGTGCTCAAAATTGCTCTGACTTGTTGGGCGATTACCTCAGATGAACAATTAGGCGGCTGGCTGTCACAATAACTTGCTCCCTGTCTATGAACTGGATCGCTGATTTTAATGCCCGGCGCCACCGCCATCACGGCGCTCCAAATGAATGATCCATCCTAGAGGGGGAAATGTCAGCTCATAGCTCTCATTAGGAATTGATGTGCAGCATCTAGTCACATTTAATGTAATGGGATGATGAAAGAGATAATGCCTCTGTCGGGCAGCGAGAAGTTCTCGGGTGACCCGTGAGGAGATTGTTTTATGGTGAATTAATTTTCCGGTTGCGGGAGGAAAAGTGACTCATGTAGTGTTTGAGTGAAGTGTATATGATGCTAGCTGTGTGGAGCAGGGTAAACTTTCCCCTTTGTTAGCAGGGTTAGCATTGTATATCCACGATGCTGGCATTCGGAAGTTAAGTTAAAGGTTCAAAATGATGCAGCACAATCGTTTTCATCCCATACCTTGCCCAGAAAGCCCCCCCAAAGGGAGGCGCCCCGAAGGCGTACTGACGGTGGGAAACGCTTCATCCGACTCCTCTTGATGTGAAGGAGCTGCAGCTCTCCTCTGAGCGATGATGCAAAGCCTGTATTACTGCTAATGCTGCGCCAGAACCGCCTGTCTGTACTACGCTCCATTTTCCTTTAATTTGTGAACAAGACCTTGAGATGCTTAAATTCTTCTGGGAAGCAACCTGGGGGGGGTCGTTCCGGCAGAGAGGCGTGACCCCATACTCAGAGGCGGCTCCATATTGCACAATCACATCCTATTTATTATAGCAGATTGATTGTATTTATTCTCTGCAATACGCAGCCCCGGTCAAGATAGCGTAAGCTAACATAGCCCCGAGCGTTAGCTCTCGGGAAGAGGTGGTGATTGGGCGCTTTCCACTGTTTCCTTCATGCATCCTATGAAAATAAATCAAAAATCAATTTCACACCTGGAGGCCAGTATTAGCATCAGCGTGTGCAGAAATGATGCTTCGTCTCGCCTCAAGGTGAGAAGCCTTTCGAAGCGTTGTTTGGAGATTCGCGTGATGGCTTTGACAAAGCTTCCTGCTGTGATTGTAACGTCACGGAAACAGTAAGTAAACTACACCAAAGAATGAATGAAAGAAGTTCTGTCCATCACAGGTCAACATTATGTCAAACTCTTCCTCCCTTCATCATCATCATCGGCTCGCCAGCGGCAGCTCGATATTCATGCTTTGTCTCTTCCCTAAACCCCCCTGCTGAGATTTGGGAGCAGATCTGATCTGTTTCAATCGGTCTCAGTCACGGCGGGCGAGGAGTCAACGGCGGCAGTTGTTGGTGGCTTCAGGAGAGCCCCCGCTTCCCCTCCACATCAAGGAAGTCCTGCATCAGCGGCGGCCAGATTACCGATCAGACCGTAACCCATGTCAGGAGGCACAGAGCGCAGTAATGCGGCCTAATGGTCAGAAAGGCTGGGGACTCTTTAATGGTAATGAATACACAATGTGAGCCCAAGGCGAGGTGGGGGGCCGGGGTGATGGGGCGGGGCAGGGCAGGAAGGCGTGACCTGACTGGTGAGGAGGAAGGGATCACCACAGTGTGTGGGAAAGCAGAGGGAGGTGTAGTCGTGTGTGTGTGTTCAGGTGAGGTGAGAAGGAGCACCGGATAGCATGACGTAAAGACTAAATCCCCCTTTTTATGACCACTTTAAGGTCAGTCCATTAAATGCTACAGTTGAGGTTTGGTTTGAATTTGAAAAAAATTCAATATATGGATTCTACTCTGGTATCCCGGTCTGTTGTGCACAGCTTTCCTCTGCCGTCCAGTGTGTGACGAGGGTAAAGACGGGAATTAAACATGATTGCCTTCTCTTCACCTTTGCCCATATCCTCTTGTGACTCTGCGCCGCCGGGCCTCTCGGTCTTTATCGTCCTCTCTTTTCACTTATCTTCAGGGCATGTTGGGGTCTGCACCATTTGTTGTTGGCATTTCCATTAGGGAGCTTGATTGTGGCCGTCGGCGTGAGGCCAGTGGCTGTGAGGGGAGTCTGGAAGGAACAGGAAGAAGGAAAAGCTGTTTGTCCTAGCATAGATAGCAAAGACAATTAGAATCATAAAGCAGACAAACTATGTACAGCAGCACCTACAGTAGAACCTCGAGATAAGAGTTCAATCAGTTCCGTGACTGAGCTCTTGTCAAACATTGTTCCATTCAAAATAACTCAAATCATCTTAATCTTTTCCAGTCGTGTAAAATAGCCCCAAACCTCCTAAGTTATATTAAAAACAAAAACATGCTCAACCGGAAGATATTCAGACTTTATCCGTGTATACTTTATTACAGACGCTCCTCAACTTCCGTTTTAGTTACGTTCCGAACAGCCAAATGTAATGTGAAAATGAACGTAAGTTGTTACTGTACGTTCCAGTAATGTGTGACCGTTCATACTGTATGTACATCCATAAATTCTATTACCGTATCTTAAAAAACACTGCTTCTTTTGACTACCACTATCACTTGTAGACTTATGCTTGTGGCCAACCAAATTTGCTTAGGGTTACAAATACGCAAAATATTGTATATGTAAACACAGAGATCACAGATACGACATCCTTAACACAAGGGTAACACGCGATGAACTGGGCAGAGGCAAGGCACATTCAGTCTGTCGTTTGCGCCATGTAAACAATGGACGCAGTGTCAAACGTAAGATCGTTTGAACGTCTCGTGCTACGGAGAGCACGCTAAACTCAAAAATTCACTCACAAAAATTTTTTTTTACAAAATCGTTTTGCAGTCAGTTCAAACGTAAAATCGAAAAAACATAAAATGAATGAATGGAAGTAGAGGTGCGTCTGTATATGTAAGTTAGGTAAACAATGATAATGAATGAAAAGAGTACGCACAAGCTACGGCTTTACTCCACCAACAAGAACGAGATCCGGTCTCACGGATGTTATATGCATCCGCCAACACGTGGTAAAGAACAAGATCCAATCTCAGCTGATGTTGTATTGTATCCATCCGCCACCACGTGGTAAAGCACAAGATCCGGTCTCACTGATGATCCATCTTCAAACCAGCGGTGGTGTCCTGAAACACGTCTCGTATCTCATATTTTGCTCGTGTCGAACAAAAAACAAAAATAAGGACAGAGCAACAGCTCATCTCTCAACTGCTATGTGGAGCAGCTCATATCTCGAGGTTCTACTGTATAAATGACACGGGAAAGAATAATAGAAGACAAGTAGACAGGCCCAACCGGAGGTATCTATAACACTCCCTTGGGCAGATTGTTAAAGCCTTTGAAGGTGGGTTCTGATAAGACTATCAATACAAAAATGATATCGTGGAAAAAAAGCTGACTCCAGATAGACAAAGAGATCTCATTTGTCTCTGGTCCCTGTGGAAAATCCACGATTTGGATTCTCCCCTCCTCCTCGGCCACAGGGAAGCTCAGCGACAGCAGTCAAAACAGACTCGCATTAAGATGCAGCTCAAAGTCTGTGCAGTCTATTGGATCCTATCAGGTGGTGAAATCTCTCAGCCAAATTGATCTGTTTCAACACGTCCCTAGATTACATTCTGCAATAGATTAGAGGACTGTGAGGAGAAAAGGCATTAGCAGATATTCCCTTTTGTCAGCAGAAGCCGTTCACGCAGATTCTGTTTAAGTCTGACAGTTGATAGCTTTAAAACCGCAAAAAAATTCAATTTGTTTTCGGTATTTGGGAGACAGAAAGTACAGCACGCATACAGCAACCCATTAATTTGAAAGATAGAAGTTTAATCTGCCCCGATGTCAGTTTTGAACAATCTTTCCCAACCGGATATGGAGGGAGAATCCATCCAGCGTGGAGGAGGAGGGAAGACATCTGTGGTGACATGTACAACATCTGTGGTGTTGTTGTTAAATTGATGTTAAAGCATTTGTTAGAAACGGTTCAACCTGGTTAAGTTGATAGACTATCAGCCCAACCTGGCAGAAGAAGGTTGCCAGGAACTCAAGAAGTTCCAGGGCGTCGGTCTCCTGATGTCCCCCTTCTTCCTGCTAGAATTGTCTTTCTTAAATATAATTAAGCTCCGTCTCTCTGGATCCATGGTTCACCACTGCTACACTCATGATTCACGGACTCCAGGGACGTCAACACTAGAACCAGAAATACATCCAGCTCTGAAAACCAACGTTCCACTTTTGAGCCACTTGAAGGCACTGCTTGAGACGTCGTGGGACTGTCATGCCACAAACATTCAGTGAGTTTTTTTGCACTGACCCTATAAATTAAATTCATTTGCTGTAAATCAATCAACCTTTTTTTGAAAAAGAGAATTTAGCACCATCGACTTTTTCTGACCTTCCTTTTTTTCAAGAGCTGTCTCCATTTCAAGCCGTCGCTCGCGAGCATGACTAATAATGTCTTTTCCTTAACTGGGGAGGAGAGATAAGTAGAGGAGCATCTGAAATCAATGGTGGAGGATTAAGTAGCACCCTGGGGCTTCCACCTTCTCTCTTCTGGCTGCTGCAATGAACAAATGCTTCTTTTTGGCCCCCTGAGGCCAAAGAAGTGGAATTCCTTTAGGGTACCGCACCTTAAAAATCCAACCACCAACGGACCTATTTTGATTCTGATGCCCGGTAGCATTTATTCAAACCCAACTACAGCCATCGTTTGTGTTTATTCGACATCGGATAGTGTTCCTTTAACCGTCCCGCACAGGTAGGACCTTGTACACTGACATTTCAGTTTCAGGTAATGTATGCAGCTGATCATCTGAGGAATTCAAAAACTGTGCCATCTTGGAGATACTCGGGAATTACAGAAATGCAACCTCAGCAAGGAATTGACTGCCCTTAGCTAGGATATTACAGCGCGACAAAGTAATTAAAAGCCATGTCTAATTTAAATACATGCCTCTACTCTTTAAAATACTCCCCAAACCCTTCGGTGCAAGTCTGGAATATGCCACCTCCACAGGTTTGAAAGTAAAATCCACCTGCAGGCGTCTGTGATTTGACCTTCCTTTGAAACATGTAATGGAAAAAGAAAATAAGACATGGCTGCTTTCGCATAATCAAGACGATTCCTTCCTCTTCATGTGTTTGACAAAGAATAGGAAGAGGAGAGAGGAATGGAAATGGAAAAGAGGTGTGAATGCAGAGAAAAGGACACAAGCAATGAAGACGATATAGGAGGGTTTTTCTTCACAGCACTCAACATGTAGGCACTCTTAGGTCTCTCTCTCTTGAGCAATCCATGAATGCACATTCACGTCTGAAGGCAGGAGTGCCATCATGAAGCATTATCTCAGGCCTCGCTGACAGCACTCTGTTCTTTGTGCCGAGATTCAATTAGACCGCCAAGCAGTGGGGTCTGCATGGAATGAGGAGTTAGAGCTTTGTCAGATGGGACCGACAAGCCCCGCTCCATCTATGGATTGTAGAAGCCTGATGCCTGCGGGTACCGGTAGCCCGCCCCCGATGATGCTTTACACAAAAACAACATCGTAGTGAACATCTTTGCTAAATGACATTCGAGTATTTGCACTTTCCTGCCTGAAGAAAGACACTCTTTGTCCTCTGAAGTAACAGAATGAGCGTGAGGTTGCTTTGTGAATCTAATTGCGCAAAATTTACTGGATACATTTTTATGAAATGTTGGGTCTTGGTTTAGGATGTTTGTTTAGGATATAATGTAATGTAGCCACAAGAGGACAAATGTAGCCACAAGAGGACACAAGCCAGTGTCTTATTGTGCCGGTCCCAAGCCCAGATAAATACAGAGGGTTGCATCAGGAAGGGCATCCGGCATAAAACTTTTACCAAATCAAACATGCGAATCAAACCTATGATGTCCATACCGGATTGGTCGAGGCCCAGGTTAACAATGACCGCCATCGGTGCTGTTGACCTACAGGGTGCCGGTGGAAATTGGACTACTGTTGGTCGAAGAAGGAGAGGAGGAAAGTGTGTTCGTAGGAAGAGAGAGAAGAGGAACGCCAAGAGTATAGGACTAAGAGTAGGGACGTTGAATGTTGGAACTATGACAGGAAAAGGTAGAGAGTTGGTTGACATGATGCAGAGGAGGAAGGTAGACATACTGTCTGTCCAGGAAACCAGGTGGAAAGGTAGCAAGTCTAGGAGTTTAGGAGCATGGTTCAAGTTGTTCTATCATGGTGTAGATAGGAAAAGAAATGGAGTAGGAGTTATCTTGAAGGAGGAGTTGTTAGGAGTGTCCTGGAGGTGAAAAGAGTGTCAGATAGAGTGATGAGTCTGAAGCTAGAAATCGAAGGTGTGATGTTCAATGTTGTTAGTGGTGAAGTGATGCAGAGCATACCTAGAAGTGAGAGAGTTGTCATTGGTTCAGACTTCAATGGACACGTTGGTGCAGGAAACAGATGCAATGAGGAGGTGATGGGCAGGTTTGGTTTCCAGGAGAGGAGTGCAGAAGAACAGATGGTAGTTGACTTTGCAAAAACGATGGAAATGGCTATAGTGAATACTTTCTTCCAGAAGAGGCAGGAACATATGGTGACCTATAAGAGTGGAGGTAGGAGCACACAGGTAGATTGCATCTTGTGTAGAGGGTGTAATCTGAAGGAGATCAGTGACTGCAAAGTAGTGGTTGGCGAGAGCGTAGCCAAACAGCATAGGATGGTGGTGTGTAGGATGACTCTGGTGGTGAGGAAGATGAAGAGGGCAAAGGCAGAGCAGAAGACGATATGGTAGAAGCTGGAAAAAGAAAAGTGTTGCATGACTTTTAGGAAAGAGTTAAGACAGGCTCTGGGTGGTCACCTGTCTCCCTAATGTGATCAGGGAGACAGGTAGGAGAGTACTTGGTGTGTTATCTGGAAGGAAAGCAGATAAGGAGACTTGGTTGTGGAGTGAGGAGGTACAGGAGTGTATACAGAGAAAGAAGTTAGCTAAGAAGAAGTGGGACACTGAAAGGACTGAGGAGAGTAGACAGGAGTACAGGGAGATACAGCGTAAGGTGAAGGTAGAGGTAGCAAAGGCCAAACAAGGAGCTTATGATGACTTGTATGCTAGGTTGGACAGTAAGGAGGGAGAGACTGATCTATACAGGTTGGCAAGACAGAGAGACAGAGATGGGAAGGACGTGCAGCAAGTTAGGGTGATTAAGGATAGGGATGGAAGTCTATTGACAGGTGCCAGCAGTGTGATGGGAAGATGGAAAGAGTACTTTGAAGAGTTGATGAACGTGGAAAATGAGAGAGAACAAAGACTAGAAGATGTGACTGTTGTGGACCAGGAAGTAGCAAAGATTAGTCAGAATGAAGTGAGGAGGGCATTGAAGAGGATGAAGAGTGGAACGGAACTTGGTCCTGATAAGATACCTTTAGAGGTTTGGAAGTGCCTAGGAGAGGTGGTAGTAGACTTTCTGACTGGGTTGTTCAACAGGATCTTAGATAGTGAGAAGATGCCTGAGGAATGGAGAAGTGTGCTGGTGCCCATTTTTAAGAAAAGGGGAGACGTCCAGAGTTGTGGCAACTACAGAGGAATAAGCTCATGGGCCATACAATGAAGCTATGGGAAAGAGTAGTGGAAGCTAGACTAAGGGCAGAAGTGAGCATGTGTGAGCAGCAGTATGGTTTCATGCCAAAAAAGAGTACTACGGATGCAGTATTTGCTTTGAGGATGTTGATAGAGAAGTACAGAGAAGGCCAGACGGAGCTGCATTGTGTTTTTGTAGATCTGGAGAAAGCTTATGACAGGGTGCCCAGAGAGGAACTGTGGTATTGTATGAGGAAGTCTGGAGTGGCAGAGAAGTATTTTAGAACGGTGCAGGACATATATGAGGACTGTAAGACAGTGGTGAGGTGTGCTGTAGGTGTGACAGAGGAGTTCAAGGTGGAGGTGGGACTGCATCAGGGATCAGCTCTGAGCCCATTCTTGTTTGCTATGGTGATGGACAGGCTGACAGACAAGGTAAGACAGGAATCTCCGTGGACTATGATGTTTGCAGATGACATTGTGATCTGCATTGAGAGCAGGGAAGAGGTGGAGGAGAAGCTAGAGAGGTGGAGGTTTGTCCTGGAAAGGAAAGGAATGAAGGTTAGCCGCTGTAAGACAGAGTACGTGTGTGAATGAGAGGGACCAAAGTGGAGGAGTGAGGTTACAGGGAGAAGAGATCAAGAAGGTGGAGGATTTTAAGTACATAGGGTCAACAGTCCAGAGCAATGGAGAGTGTGGTAAAGAGGTGAAGAAGCGTGTACAGGCAGGATGGAACGGGTGGAGGAAAGTGTCACGTGTGATGTGTAATGGAAGAGTTTCAGCTAAAATGAAAGGAAAGGTGTACAAAACTGTGGTGAGACTATGTTGTTTGGTCTAGAGACAGTGTCACTGAGGAAAAGACAGGAGGCAGAGCTGGAGGTAGCAGAGATGAAGATGCTGAGGTTCTCTCTGGGAGTGACCAGGTTGGATAGGATCAGGAATGAGTACATCAGAGGGACAGCACATGTTAGAGGTTTTGGAGATAAAGTCAGAGAGGCCAGACTGAGATGGTTTGGACATGTCCAGAGGAGAGGTAGTGAATATATTGGTAGAAGGATGCTGAGTTTTGAACTGCCAGGCAGGAGGCCTAGAGGAAGACCAAAGAGGAGGTTTATGGATGTAGTGAAAGAGGACATGAAGGTAGTTGGTGTGAGAGAAGAGGATGCAAAGGACAGGGTTAGATGGAGGCAATTGATTTGCTGTGGCGACCCCTGAAGGGAAAAGCCGAAAGGAAGAGAAGAAGAAGAGGAAAGTTGGGTCTTGGTTTAGTATGGACTCTGTTAAATTCTGGTGTACATCCGGTAAAGGGGTGGATGTGCTAATCAACCTTTCCACAGTTTACTTTGGATGCTCCATCTGGTTGGATGGAAGCAATGCTTTGAGTTGACTTGAATAAGTTCCTGTTGGGGACACAATGCAAGTTACTTGGGATAAACCTGAGCAGATTGTTCAACCCACCATTCTCTATATCGGTGTATTTCCTGAAACTCCATTGTTGGCCTCCTTTAACCTTCATCTGATTCTGACACCATGCTGGACATCATATCTCCTTCCCGTGTGAAGCCGTGTCTTCAAGCCAGACCAAACAACTTTTCCAATATGGAGGCCCACTCAGAGTGTAATGGCTGACAAAGCCTTAGCAGCACACCCCTGTTTCAACACACTCAATATGAGCAACGTAACAAGGTAGAACTATTCCTCGCCATCGTCCCTGCCCATCGCCAAATCCAGAGCAAGCAGGATGGTGGCCCCGCTTTCACAGACGCAACATGGGACAATCAATATGGAGCCGCCGCCGAGATTGAAATGACGAGGGGAGAGCTAGGAGGAAGGCCGATGGCGAAAAAGGTGACTGTGGTTCTGGGGAGGAGGGGTTGCTATCAGCAGACCCAGCGTGGGACGTGATAATCACTGACCCGCCACGGGCCCCAAGCCGGGCCGCTAACCAGTTATCATCGAGTGCAATCACGAAAAGGAAGGCCCAGCAGAGTAAGAGAATCAAAAAGACACAGCAGTGTCTACCTTTCAGCCAAAAAGAAACTCTTTAGTTGTGAAAGAAAGAAATGGTGAGGGAGGGGGCTGCTGTTTCCTGGTTCTTAACAATCTTGTGAGATTTGGATGTTAGGTTTTTTTTGGTTGTTAGTGGATGTTAGCGATTAAAAAACTCCAAAACCAGTTAAGACATGATAAAAAAGAAAATATTGAAAACTTGTTGTATGCAATTTTAATTTCTTGTTAGCAAGCTAAGTAGCATGTGCAGCCTTGTTTACCTAACGGCAAGCAAAGTTGAGTTACGGTGTGTTAACTCAGGCTTGTTTAAACTTTGTTGTTGCTTAAAATTCTTAGGAAATGAGATCTTCTAAATAAAAATAGGAAGTAAGATTTATCATTCAGACACAGAGTTTATTTCTTACTCTTTACCTGGAGATGTTCTGCAGAAACATTAGGATCATAACCAGAGCTTTTCTCTTTTAATCTACCGTGTTGCTTTGCTCTTCACAAAAGAATGCACCAGATGAGAGCCATTTTGTTATAGCGACTGACAACATGTAATTACAAGCCCTATTAGCATCCTTTTGAAAGGAACATTGATACACAAAGAAATTGAGTGAATGCATGAGGCGAAATTACAGACAGTCGATACCTTTGTGCATCGAAGCAGTAGATGTTAGCGGGCAGGAAAAGTGTTGGGGTCATTTTAAATCACACTGTAATTCAGATGAAGATGACAGCCATTGTGAACAAGCTTTGTAGCAAGTTTAATCCCTGAAATAGAGTAATTTCGTGCCCCGGTATGCTCTGGTAGATGATTCGCTGATTGTTTTATTCATCGTAGTTGGAGGCCTTAAAAGTTGTAAATGTGTTTGTCTTGTGTATGAAAAGTGTTTACTGGCTGGGCATGAATATATAAAGCAAATAGAAACTAAAAAGAACAAATCATACTATATAAAGTTAGTCTGTCCTGAGCTGTAGCGAGATAATCCCCCCCATTGGAAGCCAGACACTGGCGGTGGCGACGGCACATGACTCTGCTGAGACTCATGAGATCGCTCAGAATCCACTTAAGGGCATTTATTTAACACACCTGATACGACTAGGGACAGTCTTTTTTTTTTTTTTTTAGCTGAAAATTCAGAATCACTTTCCAGCCTTGCTCATAAATAGCCTTCAAATCAAATATTCCTTCCACATTTTTCAAATGTATTTACATGCTTTTCAAAAAATGCAACTTCCTGTTCAGGGCCAGTCACGCGCAATAGTTGTGAAGACGGTGGCGAGCGAATGACAGGATGGCAGCTCATCCCGCTCATTATTCATAGAAGGTTTGTGTTCGGACACGAGCGCGCAGCGCAAAGCCGGAGTCCTGATGTGAATTTGGAATGAAAATACAGAGTGCAGGTAAAGCAGCCTGGCTAATGAGAAACTCTGTGTTCCATCATCGGTGTTTCCCACATTGTGATGTGTTTAGTCAACCTGCTTGAGATATGCATAATTGGGCGAGTTGTTGCTCGTGAATAAAGACGTCTCCTGCTGAGCTGCTACCACGCCACCGATGAAAACAGTTCATTAGCTAACGTAAGAATTAATTTTAACGGAGTATCATCGCTTTTGTTCTAGCTTTTTTGTCGCACTGTCATGTTAATTTTACAGAAACAAGAGTGTAAAACATACCTGTCAAATTACAGGCCGTGTATTTCTGCACAGCGAGCCAGCGTTTTTCATTTAGAAGCATTTTTCATGTTTTGCTCTGCATGCTGCTTAGCTTTGTGAGAAAATGTGTCATCTATGGCGGCTAAAGCCTCCTGCTGCTGCCAAAAGGACTTACGCTGATTTGCCAGCACAAACCCAGAAGACAAGTGAGACATTATAACACAAGAGTTAAAAACCACACATTCATCACTTACTCTTTTATTATTAGATTGATTAATCCTTATTGGTTTGCTGATAGATTTAATTTAGATTTCTCGTCTTCCCAGTAAAATGTTGAAGGAGACTTTATTAATTCCTGAACTAAAACTTAAGAATCATCTGAATTATTCATTTCAATATAATTTTGGTGCATATAAATGGGCCTATCAAAAGCGCATTAATGAGGATCGTTATAGTAAAAGTTGCAGGTTGTAATTTGCATTCAAGTGTTCCTGGAATGCATGGAAAACACAGCACCATCCAGAAATTGCTCCTGTTAACTATAATTAAAACTCCACATAAAGTAAGTTGGGATTTGGATCCATCCCTGAACTTTGAAGCTAATTGTATTTTCTACTTGGAACCTGAACACACCTCAGAGGTTCTCTGGCTGGTGCTGGACTAGCAGGGGTCTCCCCCTCCCCACCCCACCCCCATCCACTCTCTGTGGGAGAGAAGGTGTAGGCGGAGGGTGAACTCCCCTGATTTACGATTCCATCCACGTTCCTCTGATTTCCAGCCACTTGCCGATCAATAGCAGTCTTTGAGCAAACCAGTGGTCCTACCGTGGTTGCATTTGCCGGGGCCGGGCTGCAGCCGCCGCCAGTGCAGCGGAACCGTGACGGATTCATCCCGGGCCCGGTTCTCCCATTAGCGAGCCACCGTGGAGGAAAACGTAGACCTGAGGTCCCCTAATGGGAATTTAATGCACTTCAGTTTACCTGCAGCCAAATAGAAAGAAAGCGGCCGCTGTTTTTCCCCACAGATGATGACTCATAGTGGGGATATTAGATCTCCATACTCCGCTGGCCTGACAAGTATCATAAGTGTGGTTTCTGTTCCTGCAGAAGTGGTTCCAAATTGGTATCGGGGTTGTGATTGCACCCGTGTGTCCCTGTTGGGTGTGCACAGCTCTGCGGAGGTGCTTGGTTCACACATGTGCATGGATTAAAAAACAGAATGCATGCTTCCGATGCTCAGAAGGGATTCTGTTGAGCACCGATCATCCTTTTCCATCCGGTTCTTGTTATTTGACCAGGAAATAAAGTCTTGAAATGCATTACTGGTCTTTTCTCTGCTAATAAGCCATCGTACTGAATGCCAGAGGAAATCTTTCATTGCCTGTGGCCATCAGGCTGTACAATGTCTCACTTTAACATGCAGTGAAGGTGATAGGAAGCAGCAGTTACTGTTACTGAATGTACCTGTACATATGTTTGGATTTAATTCTATCTATTTATTCTGTTATTTATCTGCTCTTTTTAATTGTAATTTATCTACTCATGTCTCTCTTTTTTACTTTGTTCTATTGAGGAGTAATTGTAACAAAATGCAATTTCCCCCTCGAGGGGATTAATAAAGGATTCTGATTTCGATTCTTATAGGAATTCTCCATTAGGCTGGGTCCATCGTTCTGTGCATCTACACACGCATGGTTAGTCTCTTTTTTCAAACAAGCGTTTAGCTTCTGCTTGGTCGAGGCTTTAATTGATGTAATTAGCTGCTCAATTTGACTTTCCAATTGGAGCCTCCCCCTTGAAGAACCCTCTCCCCCGGCTGTGTCCTGGTTTCAGCTCCAAGGCGAGAGCAAACGCTGTTTGTAATGCTAAATGCTAAGCTGGGCGCAGGAAGTTTTTCACGCGCCATCGTTTTTTTTTTCTGCCGACTGCTGCAGTAGCTCGTCTCAACAGACCAGCATCATTTGCATTGTATGCTTCAAAGCCTTTAATTTTGTCGAGTGTTGTTTTTTGTTGGATTTACCAGTTTGCTTTACACTTTTTGTGGATGTTTTTATCAAGTTTTTGCTCTTCCACTTCTTCCCCTGCTTTATCAGCACGTCCAGCATCTATTTGCTGTGATTTCTGCTATTCAGACAGCGAACACATCTCAAAGGGACCCGTAGCCAAAGTGCTGGCCCACCAGCTTTCCAGCCATCGCCCTGTGAACCCTCCCTTGGTTGCAGACCCATGGGCACGCAGATTCTTCTGGGACGAGTATAAACCATGACAGAATTGGCAGGTTCCGGCGTGGCCGGAGCTCGTCTGCCTCCGCGAGGTGTTGGGATTCATCATGACCCGTAAGCCTCTATCGGACGCTCTCTGAGCCCTTGTGACACATGGAACCGCCGTGGCATGGTGAGAAACACCCGCTGTCAGCCCACATATGGGCATCAACAGATTTAAGCATGGATGGGGGAGAGGGGGAGGCAAAGGCCAGAGTAAACGGCGTGATTCATGCGCCTCCAACGGGGTCGGGCTTTCGCACAAACAGGGTTCTGATGCGATGCTTGAGCCCCGATTTTGCGTCGACGCTACTGGGTGTTCACAAAAGACGACACAAAGGCAACCAAACTTTCCTGTCTGGGGGGGAAACTGTTGTCGTGTCAACAGTCCCATTGTGGTCAATCAAATAAAGTATGAAACTAATGCTGTAGATATATACAGGATTTCCCACACTATAAGGCACACTGGATTATAAGGCGCACCTTCAATGAATGGCCTATTTTAAAAAATATTCATACATAAATCACACTGCATTATAAAACACATCTGAGAACTCATATTCAATGAATGGGCTATTTTAAAACTTTTTTTCTTATATAAGGCACATTGGATCATAAGGAATTGAGAAAATTACAGGCTTTTAGGTGCGCCTTATAGTGCGTAAAATACTGTCATAGAATAATAAAATAATAATATCAATAAAGAAATAATAAAATAATAGAATAAAAAGATGGGTAAAATAGTAAAGGTCGATTGCTTTTACAGCAGATGAATAAAATAGATATAAAATAGAATTAAATGATGGATGATGAGATAGAGCTCTTTCCTGGTTCTACTTTAAGGAACAAAAGATGTTTCTGCTGCTGAACAAACAAACGAAGCTCTAGTTTTCTGTGCGTTAATAAAACGCTTTGCCACAGGCTGTGCGTCTAATTTAACAAAGGCTAAAACAGGAAAACAGCCTTTGATTTTATTTTCCTTCCACGGCTGCGTTGCTTTCAGGTGCGGCCGACTAATGTGATTTTGAGCGATGAGATGGGCCCAGCGTGTCTTCTAATTCGCGGAGGGGTTTCGGGTAGCTGTAGACGTTAACCGACAGTTAGCCTAACCGTCTGAGCCCGTTTCCCCCCGCGGTGAGGGAGGAATTTCAGCTCGGAGGGAGGGATGGAGGGAGGGAGGAGGGAGGCTAATAGAATCGTGAGCCGCCTTATGATCGTGTCATCAGTGTGTGGAGACGAGGGAAGTTTGTTAGACTGTGGCTGCTCCAGTAGGCCTCGATACTCTGTGAAACGTGACGCGTCGCACGTGACGACTGGCGGCCGCCGCTTTTTTTTTTATTTATGTTGTCATGGGAAAGTATGCAGGATTCACTAAAGCCTCAACGCAAAGCTTTCTGGGAACATCAGGTGTTTTCGGGAGGAGGAGCGAGATTTTGACCAGTCAGAAATGGGCGGGGCTTAATTGCAGAACAAGGTGATGTCCCTACTTGTGCCGGTAAAGCAACGATAAATAAATGTGATGAAAGTGTTCGGTGCGATCTGCTGACATCAGTCAAAACGTGATCAAACATCAACAAGCCAGGATTATCTTTAGGTTACTAATGTAACTCAGGTTCTCTGCACGGCTCCGGTCACGCTGACGCCGCATCGCTTTAATAATCCTTCCTGATTCCAGAACACAGGCTATGTGGCTAATTAGCGATCAATTGCACACCAGTAGCATCGTGTGTAGTTGTGTGTTTTTTTGTCGTTGGGAGCGCTGGGAACACAATCTTAATTTCAACCCCCTCCCCGAGGGTTTTTTTCCTGGAGCTTATTTGTGTCTCCCTTCACGTCGGAGGCCCTCCTCGGTTGCTGACCGTGCAAAGTATGAGGATTAAGTTGCATGGACATGGTAGTTTTTTATTTTTATTTTTTTGTGTGTGTGTGGGGGGGGCAGGGTCGGATCCCTTGCGTCTGGTCCCTGGTTTTCATGATGAGCCTGTTTAATAAGTCTGGGAGGTTTCATAAGCGCTTAGCATTTGCTCTCTAATTAGGGAAGCTAAACAGTCTCTGCTGAGGATCAAGCTTTTGGGGGAGAAGGGGCGTTCGGCCCGGGGTGCACTCGGGGTGCAGCCCGGGGTGCCAGGCCAAATTCTGGAGGAAGGAGGAGGAGCAACAAATAAAAATGGAGATGTTGACATTGCAAAGGGTGCTGAAGCGTGTCAGGGATGCAAGGAGTCCACCTAGTGGACATTGAAGGAACTAGGTGAAGACGTGGACCCAGTCCTGCCACAGCTCCGTTCATCAATACGGGAAACGCCTCCCCGATTAACACGGCCCCCGTCAAGAAGACATGTTTAGATTAACACCCTAATCAAAGTGTTCACGACTATTCCGAGGCGAGACGGACGTGTGTGTCAAGACGTCATCAGCTTTGCTTTCATTGTTGGCGTCTGTTTCACGTTGGGGTTTGGGTTGGGGGTGGTTGTGTCATCGATGACAAGTCTTTCAAAGGCTCAGGCCGACTGGAAGCCAGGATTAATCATAACACTGTTACTTTTGGTTTTAAAGGTCTGACAGCGTGAGAAACACATTTTCCAATAATAAAAATTGTTAAAAATACCTCGCTGGCCTTGACAAACATCCATCCATCCATCTTCGGTTCGTCCATTGTCATGGGTCATGGGGAGCTGGGGCCTATACCAGCTGGCTGAAGCAAGCCACACCCACATCCAGAAGGGGGCGTGGTTATCTTAACCAGCAGACCTTTATTTGTTTCTATCAACACATGGACTGACAGTTGAGGAGAATAAGGAGGAGGAATAAAACTCCGAACCTTCTGACGGCGTTACAGCAAATAAATATACATCATGTGACTCCTGTACGTTTCAGACCAGACCATAATAACCCTCGCTGGCAGTTTCATTACTCCAGAGCAAACAATCATTACATCAAGTGTGGTATTGCCGTCTGATCGACTCCCTCTGCATGACCTTTAAACATGTAATTACTTCTTTCCGTTGGTTAAGAAGCGTTTAATGTAACCCCCCTCCCTCGTCTCTCTCTCTCTCTGCTTCAGCTTCAGATGCTTCAGCTTCTATCTGTCTGCGTGTCTGTCACCTCTCCTGCACTGCCTCCCCTTTTCCTCCCCCAGACGGCGGACTGGTAACGGCGACGCTAGGCTCCGTGTATTTTTAGCTCCGCCACAGATGGGGCCGCGGCAGCAAGTCAGGGACCAGAATGTTCTTTATCTCAGCTGTCAGGAGGGACCAAAAAACCGACCCCGTCCTCTGGGGGAGACGGGAGAGAAGAAGAAGGAGAACTCCCTCCTCTTCCTCCTTGTCTCTTCATACGGAGTCTTTTGGCAACTTGTTGCAGCTGGAAACACAATAGTGTGTCAGGAAGGAGACGAGAGAACAAGAACAGCGACATCTGCTTCTGTCTTCAGTGGGAAAGGGTTTAATTAGCGCTCGCTCCACGGGGGCTGTTCTCTGATGGGAGGGGAACACAATAACCAGGTGGACATGCTAATCCTGTAGCACCATGCTACAACCTGTAATTACGTTCCTGGTGCAGGCGGGGGGTTGAGGTTCAGGGGGTAAGGATACCGTCGTCGAATCAAAAGAAGTAGGAGATATTAAGAAGGTGACTCTGATCTTGTTTTTATTTAGATTTAAAGTAAGCCATGGCACGAGGGAACAGTTCCGGGTTCAAGTCACTTCTTTGTGCCCCCCCCGTCTGCGTGGGTTCTCTCTGGGTTCCTCCCATCCCCGAAAACACGCACTTCAGGTGGATTGGTCGGTTCCAAATTGTCCATAGTGTGCATGAGTGATTGTTCGTCTTTCGTGTGCTTTCGCGATGCACTAAGCAACATGTCCAGAGGGTCCGTAACTCCACTGGGATTGGCTCCAGCAACCCCTGTGACCCACGAGAGCGGAAAAAGCAGTTCGAAAAAAAGAATGAATTAAAATTAAGATACTTCCTGTTCCTGAATCTTTTGATTTTCTCACATCCTCATAGAGGGAGTAAAATAAAAAATAAAAAAAGAATAGCTATAGGTGATGACTGGGGGTCAAGCGTTGGGCTGGGGAGTCTGCAGAGACTCTTTTGACACACGTTAGCAGCAAACCAGCTGTCCAAGCTAATATCAAGGAGGGCCGGGAGGAAGACGGGGGCGGGGGGTGATGGGAGTCAGAAGTGATGTGAAGTTGTTTTGTCAGGTTAAATCTCAGTGGAAAATGAAATGTTACTAAGACACATGGGAGTTGTAGTTTCAGTCATGCTAGCATTATGGACAGCATTCATCAGGAGAAATTGCCCAATGGTTTCTGTCTTTTTGTTTGTGTGTGTGTTTGTTTTGCCGGTACCTGCATCAGAATCACAAGCGACATCCAGAATGACCACAAAAAGCTCCGGAGCTCCATATGTCATGAAAATTGAGCAAACGACGTGCAGCCTTTAATTTGTTGACATCGGGAGACAAGGTTGAATATCAACGTTTTTTTTTTTTTAATTCTTTCAAAGCGATTCTACCCTCATTGTGTGCTCCAGTCGGCATGATGTGGCCTAAGCTCAGATACTGCTCTGAGCTCAGAGCGCATGATGATCGATATTGCCTCTAATTAATATTTTTTTCCTGTGTGAAGCTTATTTTCCCAGCGGTGCCACAGGAGGCCGACCCGGCTCGATAATGTGTCCCTCAACAAGGAGCTCTAATCAAGTCCGAAGGTCTCCCCTTGAATCTGGTTTGGTTCTGAGGCTCATTTCCATTCCCCGTCCCTCAAGGCAAGGTAAAGCAGTCCCCAGGTGTGGGAGCAGGGGGTTCTGTTCTGACCGGCCTCCACCTGCAGCGCCGTCAGCCCATATGGAAATGATGGGAAGTCCTTCCAGCTGAAGAGCTAAACAGAAAAACAAAAGGGAGAGCAAACGCTGCTGCCTAATTGCTTCATTTGCACTTTTTAGCGACAAGGTTGCACAAGTCATCAAGATGAGGAGCACCTAAAAAAAAATCAGCAGTTATAGGTCAGGAAACAATGTTTTATTGTTCCACAAAACATTTAGAATACTCTAAATATGGATGGAGGAGAATAGATTAATTGTTTTGCTTGTTTCCGTCACTCTTGTGGGACCCTATTAAACTGGGATGAACCGGTCCACGTTGCTGTTTAATTAGGACTTGATTTTGATGGAGACTGAAGAATATAAAACTGGAGAGAATTGGGATGAAATGTGCAGATAAAAAGGAAAGTGGAAGTGTTTGAGGCGTATTAACAAAGAGAACAGGAGCCTAATCAAAGCCCTCCGGAGGATGCATCCCCCTGCTCTCTGTTGAATGTGCGATGTCTTGCTGCCACAACAATGTGCTCTTTCTCTCAAATGGTGCAGCTCATAAAGAAGAACATTCAAAGGAGAGATTACAGCGCTGGTGCAGCTCCAATCCCTGTGGTAAATGAGAATGTGGAGCACCGGCAGCGAGACTCAGAAATGTGCCAATCAATACCAGTCCGGTGTGCTCCATGACCACAATAATTATCATCGCCATTCGCAAGAATGAGCTGTCATTACGACTTCTGCAAGGTCAACAGCAGATTCCCTGGCGCCCGTGTGTGGAAATGGCATTCCTTCTTGTGATGATGGATTTCTCTTGATTTCTCTGGATGTAAACAGCATCATATCAGTGAGACTGTCACAGAAAAACATCAAAGTTTAGCAGCAGATGTAGGTATGGCTGTGTTTCATAAAATTTATTTGATATTCAAAGCGGCTCAATAATGTGGGATAAAATATAATTTGAAAGATGCTGTTGGAAAATAAATATCTCTGATTCGGGGAGAAATTGTTTCACAATAAAGATAATCATTGGAAATAATATCAGAAGCTCAAGGTCCATTTATTTTCTGCATGTGTTGAGATTACTCTGTGGAAAGTGAAAGTAAATAAAGCCTCTGTATAATGAGACTCAAAAGAAGAGATTTTAGTTTTTTAAATGTATTCAGTGTTTGTTTGTTTCTTCGGGTGGTTACGAAATATTTTACAACTGTACATTTTTGTGCCTTATTTACAACTAGTCGATTGTTACCTGTAGTTTTACCTCCCGTCCACCAGGGGACGGTGGGGCGCTGGTGCTCCCTATGTTGACATCAAGAATATCGACTGACGAAGAAGAAACGACAACAACAGGGCAGCATTAGCAGAGGTACAGTCCATGTAGCCTGCCAGTTTTGTTCGAATCTAAGCTAATTTTTGGACGTTTTAAATTCATAATTCGTGTTGCACCTGTCATATAAACGGAGTTTAGATGCTGATCTTTAGCGGCGCAGCTAAGCTAACTGAGCGGCCTGAGCTGTCGGTGCGTGTTGGTGTGGGAGTGGGAGTGGGAGTGGAGCCCCACACGGGATCGAATGCCCTCGGTTGTCTTTTAGGTTCTCTTCCGTCACATCTGGGCTCATTTCTCCGCAGATAGCGCCGTAAAAACAAAACCTGGCTAAAATGGAGTCCAGGGCCCTGGCGAACCCTTACGGGGACTACGATGGGAGCCCCGAGTCCACGCAGATGTTGTTTGACTCCCATGGAAAGGTAACGAATGTGTTACGCAGTTTGTTTGTGATCCACCCGGAAGCCCCTCGTGTTTCAAACGTTCCTGTGTCTCCAGATGACGTCAGAGTTCTCCGAGCGGCTGACCAGCAAGATCAAGGAACTCTTGACTGTGATGGAGACAGGCTTGAAATCAGCTAACCCGAGAGACTGCATCACTTACACCGGCTGGGCAGGTGATGACGTTGTGACACAAGCGGTACACGTGACGTCACGTCCACGTGACGGTTTACCCCCTCCTGTGGTTCCTCAGGCATCGCTCTGCTCTACCTTCATCTCCACGACGTCTTCCAGGACCCCGCCTTCCTCCAGAAAGCCAAAGAACAAGTCGAGCGCAGCCTGAAGTGTTTGACGCGGCGGCATGACGTCACCTTCCTGTGCGGGGACGCGGGGCCCCTGGCAGTAGGGGCCGTGGTCTACCATCGCCTGCAGAGGCCGCAAGACACGGACGACTGCATCAACAGGTCGGCTGATTTAAAATGAATCGATCGACTCTCGTGGTGATCAAAGATCCCAGGCGGGTAACTTTTTGTGTTTCCTGCCCCAGACTGCTGCAGCTGCACCAAGCCGTGACCAAAGGCGCTGCTGGGCTGCCGGACGAGCTGCTCTATGGGCGAATGGGCTATCTCTACTCCCTGGTCTTCATCAACCAGCAGCTGGGGCAGGACAGGATCCCGTTGCAGTACATCCAACAGGTGAGTCAGCCCTGAGGTCGCGCCGGACCCTCCGTCCCAGGCAAACAAAGGCAAACAAGGGGCTTCGCCGTCGGCACTAAAATGCTCACTTTTCCACGCGCTGGTGATCAAATTGCTCTAATTCATCTCCATTGATTTCCTCCAACGCTACAGATTAGGTGTGTGTGTGTGTGTGAAACGGGGTGTGTTGTTTCCTTCCTCAGATCAGCGAGGCTGTGCTCCAGTCGGGCGAGCACACCAGCAGGAAGTTCAGGATGCAGAACCAGACCCCGCTGATGCACGAGTGGTACGGCGAGCAGTACGTTGGCGCCGCTCACGGCCTGGCGGGCATCTACTACTACCTCATGCAGGTGGGACGCGTCTCAGAGTACAGATGACAGCTTACAATAGATCCAGAAGTGAAATATCTTTCCATCGCAGCCAGGCTTCGTCGGGGCGGAGGAGCAGATGCACCGGCTGGTGAAGCCCAGCGTCGACCACGTCTGTCGCCTCAAGTTCCCCTCGGGGAATTACCCCACCAGCGTGGGAGATGATCAAGATCTGCTGGTGCACTGGTGCCACGGGTCGCCCGGGGTGATCTACATGCTCCTGCAGGCACACAAGGTAATGTTACGTTCAATGCCGATTTGAGAATGGAGCCACAGCGCCATCTTGTGGTGACGTTCAGTTACTTCCTGTTTTAGTTTTTTTTTCTGGTGAAAAATACAGGTGAAAATGTTTTGTTTTAGCGCCACCAGGTGTTTTATTTTTAAAACATAGGACCTCCTATAAATACACCCACGTTTCCTCACTAATGTTGTATTTGAGTCCCATTTGTGCAGCGGTACCACCTGTCGCCATAGCGATAGCTCTAACATCTTGTCTCAGGTCTTCGGCACGCCTCAGTATCTGGATGACGCCCTGGGGTGTGGTGAGGTGGTGTGGCGCTGTGGCCTGCTGAAGAAGGGTTACGGGTTGTGTCACGGCGCCGCGGGTAACGCCTACTCCTTCCTGGCCCTCTACCGACAAACACAGGACCCCAAGCATCTCTACAGAGCCTGCATGGTGAGTACGTCAATGGAGCGACAGGGAAGGCGTGCATGGAGGGGACAGGAATGTTTACAGACGGTGTTGGCGGCCATCAGTGCGACAGGTAGGGGACTACTGGACGTGGTCCAGGTGGCTCCGGTGCCGTACGTACGATCATTAATACGGTTCTATTCATAGTGGATGGAATGGAGCCTTCAGATGTTTCCATAAGCTTCGCTGCGCGTACCGGGGAGGCCGAGCGACGGGCATCATCCGATACCCCCCATACATGCTGGAATTTCACCAAGCCGGGCACAATGTTTAGCAGTTGTTGACATTGCTCCGTTGTTCTCCTGGGACGGTTCGGCCAATGTTGTGTGACTCCGCCTCTCGTTGTCCCTCCAGTTTGCAGATTGGTGCATGAACTACGGCAAACACGGATGCCGAACAGCCGACACCCCCTTCTCACTTTTCGAAGGTAACGTGTGAAGACGTTCCCCAGAAATTAAAGGTCGTGATGTCATGAAGCCGGCTTTTATTTTGAAATACACCACATACTTCCTTTCTGATCAAGTTAAATTGGGGCATTTAATGATACCTTGAAATTTGGTTAATGCTAATATGCTAACACAGAAATTTTAGTTTTATTCCTCCATCTTAAAATGTTACACAGGATGTTTGCTGAACATGTTCTAGCATATACAGTATTTGTGTAAATTCTGTGACTTACTGTTTGCAGGCATGGCCGGTACCATCTACTTCCTGGCCGACCTCCTGCAGCCACTGAAAGCCAGATTCCCGGCCTTTGAGCTGTAAAGGTTTTTCCTGCAGGTCGATCTCCTCAAACACATCGCAAGCAAGTTCCTAACCGGAAGAAGAAACACGCCCCCGGTTCCGTCGCGCTTCGTTTATCTCGATTAATTCAATTCTGGGACTGATTTTTTTCTTGCTCATTTTCTTTTGGGAACTCGTCTGTCTTTACGAGCTGAGGATGTGTCAAAGGCTAAAGCTTGTTTTTGTGCATGAATTAAGTGGAATTTCTGTTGAAAGCACAAGTTTATTTTGCAGGGAATTAGTCGGTGCTTTGAACATCACTATGTAAAAAAAGAGATGCTCTCGTTTGCTATCACGCAAGTTAACAAGCTAGTTACACGTGCTAAATATAAATGAGTTCATGCTGAGCTATGCGGTAAAGGATTAGCCTGTAGGTGTGAACTCCTCAGCGATAAAACCTTTGTCTTCAGCTGTCGCTCCATCGATATGCAGCACCAGAGGAAGCCCACCAGGGGGCAGCAAAGGTGTCAATGACCGTCTTCACACTTGGCAGAAGAAGTGCATTCATTGGCGCCGCAAAGACCGTTGCAAAGTCAAATTTTGAGGATGAAACGTGTTTACCGTCTTTTAAGGGATAATAAATAGACATTTAATGTTTTTTAAAGGCATTTGATTCAAAATATTTCCGTCACAACCATCCTAACTGTTCATCTCCTTCCTCCTTGAGCCGCTTGGCTTAGGTCTGGTCCAAATAAGGTTCATGTAAACCCCCCGCCACCCCCAAAACCAAGCGACGACACAATACCACCGCTCTTTTTTAAGCCCCCTATGCATGTTCTTTGCGACCCGATGCCAGCTGGAGGCCAGAGGGTCGACGGACGGGGGCGGGTTGTGATTACTGTCATTGAGTCTTGAGGTGCGGGGCTGCTCACCCTCCCCCCACCGTCATAGCTCAGGTCCAGCCAGCATAGGAGAAACCAAAGACGAGGGGCAGGAACGGGGGTAAAAATAGAGTTCATCTGTGCGGCGGTTTGGCTTCCTCGCCTCCCACATGTCCTTTAGCTTGTTTCCTCGCTGTTCTGTAGCCGTGTTCAGCGTCGCCACACTGATGACAAATTACAGCCTTGCTATTCACACCCTCAGAGGATTATTAACACAACTTCCTGTCATTTACAACCAAATTTAAACTGGACAAAAGGGGGCGGGGGTTTGCTCACCGTTACTTTATAGTCATATAATTGTCAGTAATAATAGTCCTGGAGTACATGTGGAGGATATGAACAACTTGTTTCATTAACTGAATGTATTTTCTGTCTGTCCGATAAAAGTAAAAGAATGATTTCTGTCCTGTTTTCCTTTCTTGGAGAAAACAGTAATAATGGGGACTACAGATGAGTATTAAACTTGATTTGATCCCATTGCTCTCAATTCTCTTGTTTCTCTTGGGAAATAAGTCCAGCAGAAAGGAATGATGGAGAATCATTTTTATTTCATCCTCAGCATTAGCAGTCGATTTGCTCTTGATTGCCGTCAGCACCATGGAGAGCTCTGGTGAAAACAGGAAGCTTGGTGAAGCAGCTCGGCGCTCAGGACGTTTCACCTCCATTATGCAATTCTATCTTTATGATGTGAAAGTTGACCTGGTCATGTGGTTAGATTCACTTCTCCAGTCAGCTAAATGAGATTTTTTAATCTTTTTTTAATGGTAAAGAAGCATCAATCATACAAAAACAATTTTAGAATGTTTCTCTTGTGTTTGGCTAAAATCTGCTCTGTTGTGAGAGCAGGTTGATTCTGTTGTTATCCTTCACCTCAGAAGAGTTCTTCACCAAGCTGCATCTCAGAGTTGATTTTTAATTCTTAATATCTTCCTGAGAGTTTTCCTCCCGCTTTTATTTAACCATAAGAGGAGGAAGCCGTCTCGTCGCATTTAAAAATACCACCCTGTCAATGAGCTCTCAAGGCTTCAAGCCTTTCCGATTGGGCCTCAAGGTTGTTGACTTTTCCCAATTTTCCCACACTTGACCCGTGTACATCTCTCCTCAGAGAAAGCTTTAGGGCCGCAAATCGATTGAAGGGTTTAAACTTTCTAGAAGATAGTAGAAAAACTGTTTGACATGCAAGACGCAGAGTCGTCTAAAAATATCCCTGTCCCCTTCTAAAGGCTTACTGCTGCTGCTCTCCTCTCCGTGTGCCCTAAGAAAGTTAAAGATGTTCCAATGTGTCATCTGATCCATCCCATTAGCATACGTGACATCACATGCCTGGGATAAATAAGAGGGGGCTTCGACCATGGCTCAGGACCACTCTGTCTTGGGACTCCAGCTTCTCATCTCCTTTCTTTCCTCCAGCTCCAACTCTCCAAAATGGTGTGTACAAAATTGTGTTTTGGACCTTTTGGGAGGGGGAGGGAGGGCGTTGCTGATGGAGTTACTTTTTTTCTATCTGTTTTTTGGCATGGGTTCGGACACCATCACTCCAAAATATGCCCGTAATTGGGACTTTTCTTATTGGCAACACTGAAATCACGCTGTAGGGAAGAGAACGACAAGACTTCATATGTTGTGACAGAAAGTTCTGCCTTGAAATACATCCACATTTCTGCAGGCTTCTGTCGAACCCATAACTTCACTACATATATCTGTTTCTTTTGACGGTTGAAAGAAAATCTTCCATCCTAATTCTCTTCATTCCTTTCTCTGTGTCCCGTGTCTCTGTTTTTTGTAAATGTACCTTTTGGTGTTTTTCTACGTGGCAGACCGAGTTCTCAGCGGACCAGATTGAGGGTAAGTGAGGAAGACAGATACACCCTCGTGCTGTTTAAATTACTTGCCAAATTCCATGCTCATCATCATGCAGGGTGGTGTTTACTTGGCCATTACCAGCAGGAGAAAGTTCGCCGTCCAAATGTTCTTCCTGGAGCTCAGTCTGTCATTTTTTTCTCAGCATGCTGGAGAAAGTCCGAGTCACTGCAGGCGTGAACCTTTAGTCCAAATTAACCTCTGAAGTATGGAAGAAAGGATGAAGAAACATCCAAGATGCATGCCATTCCATAGACTTGGCCAGCTGTCAGGGAGATTTGAGCTCTTTCTATTATAAGCCTGGTCTTGCAACCCAGCAGTAGATGTGATAATGAGCAGGCCAAGGTTCAAGATGCACAACCGTGATCCCCTTAGCATCCAAAAACCCTTTTGTTCAGCGCTGAGCGATGTGTCCTTCAGAAACATCACCCTGTGTTTTGGCCGTTCCAGGCAGTACAATCGTTCATTCTTGCATCATATGTTCATCTCAAAGTGATGCGCTGCTTGGCTAACTCAAAACTAGCTCCCGCTGCTTCGGCACATTCCGTCCATTTCCACCTGAGGCTCGTCGAGGTGTTGATTACGTCGCCGTCAGCATTCTCGTGTTTAACTCGAGTCGGGCCGTGGAGGCATGACTCTATATGGCCCGGCGTATTCTGTTGCTGGGGTATCAGTTTGCTCCTGATGTCGCCTCCAAATTCCTCCCAAATACAAGTACAGGAATGTAGCGGGGTCCAGGGGGTGGGGGTCTGCTACAGCTGTTCTTGCTGCTGCTGCTCAGGAGCCACACAAGACTATTAATCTGCCAAAAAGGTCACTCTGAGTCGGCCTCTTGGTTGTATTCATAGAAATAGCTCACCTTTGTTCAGGCAGTACCTTCCTGTGTTCGCTTTGGTACAGCTGTCGCCTCCTGTAAGCTGGGAACAGTGCCACAAGTACAAGGCTTTGATACCACATATCTGCCATAGCTCAATAAAGTCCCTATGATACATCGCATTATAAGCATTAATGTCAACTGTGCACACCATATGTAACTTGAATGTCAACCATGGAGGTCTTTCTCCACCTAATCCCACCATTAGCCTGAGAATTTGTGTTCTTAGCCAGTGAAGTATTGTTAGCACGGTAGCTTCCAAATCTTTTTTTAATTCTTGTGTTCTTGTCAGTTCTTTATAACTCAGGGTTCTCTCTTGACTCTCCCTTTCTGACCAGACTTCAAGGAGGCTTTTGGTCTCTTTGACAGAGTTGGTGACAGCCAGGTGGCCTTCAACCAGGTGGCTGACATCATGCGCGCTCTGGGCCAGAACCCCACCAACAAGGACGTTGTGAAGATTCTGGGCAACCCAACTGCTGATGGTAAAAGTCCATTGCATGTGGAACACATGTAGACACATCTTAAAAGGCTAAAAAGATGGTCTACTTTCATGGTTAGATCAGTCAGATTTGTGAAAAAGCAGCTTGGATAAGTGTAAAAGATGTCTGCCGTTTTCTCTAAGAAATTGGCAGACATCATGGATGACCGTGACATATCTCCACAGACATGGCCAACAAGAGGCTCAACTTTGACGCTTTCCTGCCCATGCTGAAGCAGGTCGATGCCCTCCCAAAGGGTACCTACGACGACTACGTTGAGGGTCTGCGCGTCTTTGACAAGGAGGGCAACGGCACAGTTATGGGCGCTGAGCTGCGTATCGTGCTGTCCACCCTGGGTGCGTCTCAAATCTCCTTCCCTAAATATAGAAGCACACAAATATAGTTTGCTTAGCATGCACTGTATGTGAAATTGATCTCGACACGGATCGCTGTGACTCTACAGGAGAGAAGATGAGCGAGCCCGAGATTGATGCCCTCATGGCCGGCCAGGAGGACGAGAATGGCAGTGTGCACTATGAGGGTAAGCGTTCATTTCCCAGGATACCGTCTATCTTTTTTCCACATTATTCCAAAGATCTTGACAGATCTCTTTGTGTTTCCAGCTTTTGTCAAGCACATCATGTCTGTGTAAGAGGCCAGCAAGAGGAGTGCTGAAGGAACTGTAGTTCCCTACAGACAGCCCAACGGTGTTTACCATCTCCACTGTGTCAAAGACCAACCAAGGAAAGACAAGGACTATGTACAAGGGATGTTGAAGCAAACCCATCTTGTTGTTTTATTTTGTTTTCCTTCCATTTTGTCTCACACCCTCCTCTCTCGGGACATCGTCATCAGCTCGCCGCCGTAGGAACCCCCCCACTTGGCCTCCACTCCACCCGGGGCACGTCTCCACTCGCCGCATGGGGTGAGGAACGGGGGACAAGGGGTGACCGCTCATCAAGTGAGGGTAGATCCCTCCCTTCCCACCGCCACCCCATTCAGTCACACCATCACTGGCCCAGCAATGCCAAAGGTGCTGGAGAATGGTTGTGGATAGACCGCCAAAGGTCCCCCACTACCCTGAAAAGTTTTATTTATTTCATCTGTTCATGTCAGAATAAACTTTTCCAACGTACATCCCATCTGGGATGATTCTTGATCTATCATTGCTCACATACAGTTGTAGATAAAGTCAGAGCCTTCTGAAGGCATTCATTCACTTAAAACAGAGTATTGCATATACAATAGTAAAATTTCTCACACACAATAATAAGATACAGTGATCCCTTGTTACTCGCAGTTAATGCGTTCCAGGACCAGCCGCAAATAACGGAATTCCGCGATATTGTGACAAACTATTTATTTTATTATTTTCACTAATTTCAACATTAAAGAACCTTCCCATACTGATATTAAAGTGCCTTATATCTGTATTACCTATTCCCAAACTCTTAGAGATTGTTAAAAACGCTTTTAAGAGTTTCTTTAATACATTGAAGTGCGCTGCGTTCCGTGAGTATAAGAATGCAGCGCACTTCCGGATGCTGTCAGCCAATAGAATGCGCGTAGGGGGTGTGACGTGGCTACCTACTAAAAATCCGCAATGCGGTGAAGCCGGGCTTCTTGAAGCGGGAATGTGCGAGGGATTACTGTGTTCTCAGGAACCGTTTTATCTAAAAATGACATCTTGCTTTTTTTGCTGATATGTTTTTAATTAAGATTTTAAAGGCGACACTTAAAATTTCATGTGTGCTCTATACTCAGTTAATTTATTGATTATTTTTATTGTAACAAATATAATAAAATTTAATAATAAATATTAATAATAATATATAATAATAAATATTAATAATAATATTTAATAATAAATAAATGATAATATATAATAATAAATAAATAAAATATAATAATAAATTATTTATTATAAAAAAAACACTTCCTGTCCAGTGGGCATAGACAGGAAAGCCCACTTCCGCCTTAAACATAAGTTGCCAAAAAAAATTGTGTCAATTCCTAACTCGTGAATGTTTACTTAGTCCAACATTTCTGTTTTTAAATCTAAATTCTTAAAATTTACAAATTGTTTAGTTAATTTTTGATGGTGACATTGACAATTCATCCTTCGCTAACTACAAACCGCAAAATGAGTGTTTTTACTTTGAAAATCACGAAGCGGAAGTCACCTTTGACCTCAATGTTTAGGGTGGTTTGACGCGTTAGTCGTGTCCTGCGAACGTGGATGGTCTGTAAAACTCGGGATTTAGCTAGTTTCTGCTTTCTTAGCCGTCTGTTTGGTTTTAATTAATCGGTTTATATTTTAGTCTCTAACTGGAGGGTGTCCTCTCCCCCCGCGGTGGAAGTGGACCGGCTGTGGTAGCCCTGAACGGATTGAGGTAGGGCAGCTAGCGTTAGCCGCTTAGCCATGGAGGGAGTCAGAGGAGCTCTGTTAGCTTCTGCCCGGTGAAACCAGTCGATGCTAGTTTGCATCATCGACCAGAACTGTTCGGTCCGGTCGGTTCATTCTCGCTAAAGCCCACCAGTGCTACTCTGCGCACACGCCCAGAAATGTCAGCTCTCGCACGGCTACCGCAGCTGGTTGACTCGGAAGCCGGATGTTTCACCTTGTAGCTGGACGCACCGGCTCGACGGGTCCCTGACATGTCAAACCAGATCGCTGCACAGAGTTAACCATCCGAACAGTTCCGTTCACACCTACTTTGGCCTTATCTGTCATCTCGCGTACGGTAAGCTAGCTCCTCCCGGGTTGCATGGGGCGTCTGTGCCGGCTGTAGGTCAGCGATGGGAGGCTCTGTGTCCTGCTGCATCTCTCCTGGGGAGAGTCCCAAGGTCCACAGGAGGGATGTGGAGCTGGAGGAGTGTCCCATCACCACCACTGAGGACCTTAGTGAAGACACCGGGACCTACCTGCAGCACATCAGTGACAGGGAGCTCCCTGATGGTGGGTGAAGACAAGCTTCTCAACCTTTCTACCCTCCCTGATGTCTCTGTAATCGTGACTTTTATCGTCTTGCAGAGCTGGCCCAAGAGGCCAATCCCTCCGACCACCCCAGAGCCAGCACCCTGTTCCTCAACAAGTCGCAGACAGATGGTCAGTACGCTGGCAGACACGTGTTCCACTCCCATGAGCCTCCTGATCTCACTGTGTTGTTCCGCCTCTTCTTTTCAGTGCGTGAGAAAAGGAAAAGCAATTACATGAATCACGTAAGTGTTCCCAAAGAACGAAGCGCTGCGATCACGGCTGACGTGTTGTGCCTGACAGTTATCGTCTCCTCTCCATCAGATGTCTCCAGGCCTTCTGACGAAGAAGTACAGCTCGTGCTCCACAATCTTCATCGACGACAGCACCGTCAGCCAGCCCAACCTGAAGAGCACAATCAAATGGTGACTTCCCACGTCTCGTCCACAAGTGTTTCTAACATTATTGCCGGTTGCTGACGTGAGCGTAGGAGCTAATTGTTTGTGCGATCACACCCTGTGGTTCACTGTGTCGGTTTCTGTCTGTTCCAGTGTTGCGTTGGCAATTTACTACCACATCAAGAACAGGTGGGGAGTGTTTGATTTCCTTCTGTCCTCGTTCTTAGTGGTCTTTGTTCGTTGTTTTGTTGAGTCATCCCTTACTCCTTCCTGCAGAGACTCCAACCGCTCGCTGGATATCTTTGATGAAAAGCAGCACCCGCTATCGGTGAGTGGAAGTGTTTGATTGCAGGTAGCGGTCTTACCTGTTGCTGTTTGACGCATGACGACCGACGTCTTCTCAACAGCGGGAAAAAGTTCCTGATGACTACTCCGTGGTCGACCCTGAACACAAGCTCATATACCGCTTCATCCGGACACTGTTCAGCTCAGCGCAGCTCACAGCGGAGTGCGCCATCGTCACGCTGGTGAGTTCCTCCCGCGTCTCGTCTAGAATAAATGACGAAACAACTTCATCACCGCGGGTCTGTTGCTAGATCTACCTGGAGAGGCTCCTGACGTACGCTGAGATGGACATTTGCCCCTGTAACTGGAAGAGGATTGTCCTCGGCGCCATCCTGCTGGCCTCCAAGGTGTGGGATGATCAGGCCGTGTGGAATGTGGACTACTGCCAGATCCTGAAAGACATCACAGTGGAGGACATGTAAGTGTCCTGCAGTCTGCTGCAGACGCTCGCTGTCAATTCGCATCGACCTGAAGGTTTCTCACCCTCCTCTGCAGGAACGAGATGGAGCGGCACTTCCTGGAGCTGCTCCAGTTCAACATCAACGTCCCCGCCAGCGTCTACGCCAAGTACTACTTCGACTTGCGCTCACTGGCGGACGACAACAACCTGAGTTTCCCCTTGGAGCCACTCAGCAACAAGCGGGCCCAGAAGCTGGAGGTGAGTCCAGCACCACGATCAGCAAACGTCTCGTGTCTTGTTACGTCGGTTGTGATGGTTTTTGTGTTGTTCCGTCTCCAGGCCATCTCCAGGCTGTGCGAGGACAAATTTAAGGATCTCAGTAAAGCAGCCATGAGGCGGTCCATCAGCGTCGACAATCTCGTTGGGATCAAGAACTCGCAGGCAGTGCTGTCTTGAGTCTGACGGCGTTCATCTAGAGACGTTTCCAAAGTAGCGTTTAAAGAAGCTCTGTTAGGAAATATTATTTGTGAATTAGGAGGACAAAAACCAGAGGGTGAAAATATAACGAACCGGCCTCTTCATCTTTATCGTTGAGCATCTGCTTCTGAGGCATGATCATCCGGCAACGCCTTTTGCTGATCGTCATGTTTTCTTTGGAGTGTCAGACTGCTGAGGGAGGGAATTCCTTCTTCACCCGCCGCCTCCCATCTCCTCCGCCCACGGGGCGACAGACTGTCCTGGACTACCTTGTGGTGCAGTTCTGCACAAAGAGTAGACTTTGTTTTGCTTACTGTGTAGGCCCCTATAGCTGTGAAATGTACAAGACGTTATTTAAATGGAATAAATTTCAGTCGCTGTTTAAAGTCTCCTATTTCTTGGTTTTGATTAAATTTAAGTGTTGACTGGCACAAATAACTGGCTGAAAGTTTCAAGGATATGAAAAATCCAACAAATAAACAACCTTAAAATACAGTAATGTCATTTTTAACGAGTTAAGAGCGCCCTCTTGTGGTGATGTGGGTAACTTCATTTTAAATTGATTTTCCCAGCATTTAACGTCACATTAGACTTCGTTAATTGAAAGCTTTGTTACTATTAAGGCAAACGTAAGCAATAAATCCATTTTTTAAAACAATGAAGGCACAGAAGCTTTGCAGCAGAAGGAATCACCACTGGTGAATCTTTGTAGCGCTAAAGCTAATTCTGCTAACTCGGTCTGGCACGTCATTGTAGTCTTTGCTGCAACAATCGAAGTTATAGTAGCTTCAGTCATGCAAATTGCTAATTTTTACGTTTGTGTTGTTGACAGAATTTAAAACATCTTAGTGTCTTAAAACGCATTTAATCATAACCATGATTGAAATGATAACTAGCAGTAGCCCACCTCTCACTTCTTACTAGTTTCCTAAAGTTTAAGTAGATGATTGTTCGTATGGGTTCGGAAACGAACTCCAATGTCATAGTTAGACTAAAACTAAATTGCGTAATACAGCCATTAGCCACAGGAGGGCAGTGTAGACATAAAATACATAAAGTTGGACATAATCACCAACACATGCTAATTTCCGGTGGTCGCTCAAAATAAAAGCATCAAAATGATATTTTATTCGGTTTCATGCGGCGCGGCGCATGAAGCTGATCAGGTGTTAGTTAAAGGATGTAGGATCAAATCCCAGCAGTGAGCATTTTAAGTTCTTTTGTCACATAAAAACCTGAAATGTGTGGAGTCAGGTAGCTCAGCCTGTTCAGGTGTGGAGCATGTGTAGACATTATAGGTTCAAATCTCACTCCTCCCATCATTTTTCAGGCCGTTTCCTGAATGACTAAGACAAATGCGCACGGAGAAAAGGTTCGAGTGTGAAGGAATCGGTAGCGTGGTGGGTTAGTTCCAACAATGAGCACTGAGTGCCATGTTCACAACCCAACCCGCACTCGCTGCTGGTTCTGGATCAACTGAGATAGACCCACAGTCGTGAGACCAGGAGGGGGCCGTGGCCCCTTCTGGCCCCCGGGAGATACAGAAGGAGGGGGTTATGAAGCCCCCCTTCTCATTTGGTCATACAATTTTTTTCCAAGAGCCAAATCAGATGTCAGAACGGATCACACATGAAGACACAACAGCTACCTGTAATGCTATATACGGCCAACAGCTGGTGTCATGTGCACATGAAGCATCAAGAAATTAACCATTACAAAATGGTTTGAAACCTCATGAGGCTTCATGTCGCCGGCACAGTTACCTGTTAGCCACTTTATCTTCGAAAACCACTCCACGTTAAATCTTCCACCGTGTTTTTCCAGGTATTTCCTGGTTTCCAGCCACCAAGACGCTTCCAGTCCATTTTCTCCGGCTCACTAAACTCCGACCTGCCCCGAAGCCAGAAATCCATCCTTTTTATTTTGTGGTGATGTCAGTGAACGTCTACTTTACCTTTAGGAAACTCTAACGAGGAGGGAGCGGGGGGGCTACTGCTGGTTAGCATTTCAAGCAGTTTTATGATTGAAGACATTTTAAGACAGTAAGAACTGTTAAATTAAACTTTCGATCAAATATTCAGAAAGCTCTTGATTGTAAATGTTTGATACCCCCTGTGGCCAAAGTGAGGAACTGCAGATTCTTTCATTTTTGATCAGATGCGATGCCAATGCGTCTAGCTGAAATATTCTAAATAGAACTGCACAAAATCATTTCAATATTACTTCAGATATACTAAGAAATCAATCATCATCATGGAGTTTTGTTTAAATTGATAGAAGTCAAACGTTTTGTTAAGGGGAACAAAAGTCTGTCCATCAGTCCATCCGAGCTTCAGCCTTCAGCCCCACTGCCCCTCCTGTTGGCTCAGGAGTCACCACTCAGAGATCAAGAGGCATGTAATGTCATTTTTATATTAAAAAATATGCATATCAATATACTTATTATGCACAAAAAGCTGCCCGGCTGATGTAAAATGATTTATGCTTTCAAGAAAATCAAAATCAATGAATACATAAACAGTTACACAAAAAGGCCAGTTAAAAAAAAAATACAATCGTTCATCTTCACTTGACACATGAAGTCAACTGGATCCTGATGTGACATCTCAGAGTCCCTTCTTTTTCTCCCTAGTGTGGACGGACGAGTGACGCGTGAGATGCTTCTTGCGTCTAAATCTTTTACTACAAACAGAACAACAAAATAATTTCTTACCAGAATGAATTCTCATGTGCGAGGATAAATTACATGAGTACCTGAAGCTTGCTTTACAAACAGAGCATCTGAAACGTTTTAAACGTTTTAAAAGAGACCAATGTTCCACCGTGGTCCCACAAACAGGACAATGAAAAGGTCTCCCTGTGTGGACTCTCTTCTTTCGTCCCACAGCTCCCTGTCGTGTAAATCTTTCATCACACACTGAGCGACTGAGGGGTTTAGCGCTCGTGTGGATCCTTTTTTGTTGTCCCAGATGCTCTTTTCCTGCAAATGTCGTACCACAGTTTAAGCAACTGAAGGGTTTGATCGCTGCTAGACTCCTCATACGACTCAAAACATCTCCTCTCCATTGAAAAGTGTTTTTACCAGCAGAACAGCTGAAGCGTTTTCCGTGTGAATGAAGCCTCATATGAGCTGTTAAAGTGTTCTTCTGGAGATACGTTCTACCACAAACCGAGCAATGAAATGCTTTCTGTTGTGTTCGGACTCCACGGCTTTTCCGCTGCTGCTCCTCCTGACTGAAGCTGGCGACACATTCAGAGGAGCTGACTGATGTTCTTCCAGGATTGCGTTCCATATCGCTTACAGGTGCTTCACGGCTTTGCAAAGGCTTCATCCCTGACTGAGACTCCCTGGTCTGGTGACCGGAGCGGTCATCAGTCTCAGCTTCAGAGGAGTTTGGAATGTTTTCACCATTGTGCGGTTCTAAACCTCCATCTGAACAGACGTTCCTCTCTGGTTCTGATCCCTCACAGTCCTCTCCAACAGATTCTGTTTCCAAAGGCTCCCCCTTCTCTTCAGTCTGGACCTGAGGAAGCTGTGACAACTGGCGACCAAGACGCTGGTGTTTTTTGAGCTGATAAAGCCACGTGAACCTCTTACTGCACATGCTGCAGCTGTATCGTTTCTCCCCCGTGTGGCGAACCATGTGATGCGTCAGCTGCACCTTTTGAATAAAACTCCGACTGCAAAATGTACAACTGAAGGGCTTCTCACCTGTGTGGATTCTCATGTGTCTTTTTAGATTTCCTTTTTGGCTGAATTGTTTGCCGCAATCAGAGCAGCAAAAGGATTTCTCACCACTATTACATCTACTTTTATTTTTCAGAGACTTTGAATCTGACTGAAGTTCGCTGCTCTTCCAATCATCGCTGTCGTCGGTGTCAGGTTCAGGAAAGTCAGAGGAGTCATCATCAGACTCTGGTTTTGAATGTCGGTCTGAACCAGAGGTTCTGACGCGTTCCGATCCACCACAGTCCTCTCTACCAGCTTCTGCTTTCAGGTTCTCCACATCTCGGTTCTCTTCAGTTTGCCGTTGAAGAGGTACGTACTGATCACTTCTGGATGGATGACAAGCCAATCCCCTCTCACAAGCACTCCAGCTGTCACGTTTCTCTCCGGTATGGAGGGCCATGTGTCGTGTCAGCTGCACCTTTTGTATAAAGGTTTTATTGCACACCGAGCAACAGAATGGTTTGTCTCCTGTGTGGATTCTCATGTGTTGTCTCAGGATTTCCTTTCGCGCAAAAGTTGTACCGCAAAATAAGCAGCTGAAGGGCTTCTCTCCTGTGTGAATTCTCATGTGTCTCTTCAGATTGGAGGTCTTGCTGAATAGTTTACCACACTCAAAGCAGCTGAACGACGTATCCCCACTTTTACTGTGTAGAAAGTTCAACCCCGTTGGAGGGTCGCTCCTCTTCTTCCAGTATTCAGCCACTTTTGTCTCAGGTTCAGAAAAGCCTGAAGTGTCATCATCAGCATCTTTTTGTAAACGACTGTCCGGATTCAGGATCCGGTCTGGTGAAGCTCCTCCGCCGTCCCCTTCATCAGCTTCTGTTTTGACCTGTGAGGACTGAGGCTTGTCTTCATCTTCATCACTCTTCACAGGGACAGGAGTGAATGCAAACTTGGCGATATCACCATCCCCCAGGACCTGAAGCTGCTGCTGCTCCTGACTGGTCCAGAGTTCCTCCTCCACCTCCTCCTTAATGTGCAGCAGCTCTGGTGGGTCCACCTGGTCCCGACTGGGACTCCACTCCTCTTCTTTATGCACCAACAGCAGCTGGATGTCTGCACAGAATAAAGACAAACAATGCTTCAAGAAAAACAAATACTCAACAAATGGGATTTTTATGAAAAATATTTTTACATTTTTTTTCTGCTAATTATTTTGCGACTTCATGTGTAATTTGAAGTTGGATTCTGATTAATCTCCCCCCCCCCCAGTTGGTGAAAGTTCAGTAACAGAGAATATTTCTAATTGGAACACATACTACAAAATATAATATTAGACATATCACACATTTATCTACTATTTGATAAAGATGTCACACCGTTTATCATTATGGAAGAACTTCGTAAATCCATTCAAGCACCAAATTATCTGCGTGCCCACACACGCAAAAGTGGATTTCATTCAAAAATTGAAGATTTTTTAAATTTTTCTGTACACACATCGCTGTGCAACAAGTAGACTTATAACTCGTGGTATTGTGCAGCAGATTCTTCCTGGATATTCAATTCTGGTATGTTTGCATGCATTTTAGGAGACATGTAGAGGTTTAATCAACCGTAGGGGTGAAATTCAAGTTCAAGATGATTGCAGTTGTATCAGATAAAGCAGCTAACACTGAGCAGCTTCTCAACACATCCACTGTAAGAACACGGAGCTCTGAGAAGAACTCATAATGTAGATTAATATTAATCCTACTGGTTTAAACAGGGAATAACAAAAGCAGAGCACCGACCTGCTTTGTTGAAGCGGTCCAGCAGTTTATTGGGCATTTTGAGCGGATGACAGCAGCAGCCTTTTCTCCAGAAAGGCTCTTGATGAACAGTTAGCTCAGGCTAACACTACATTACGACCAATCTGTACAGTTAGCAAGCTAATGAACTCCATAACAGCACGAAGAGAACAAAACGTTGTTCTCTCAGCTCTACGTGAACATCCGGTCCTTTTGAAAGCTAATCCGACTAGCATAACCCACTAAAATCCGAGTCTCCTTCCTAGATTCACGTTATTCCCGAACGGTCCTTAATCTGCGGTGCGACGTTACGATAATTTAGCGAAAGCCCATCTGATCAAGTTAACACAGACATGCTGTTAGTCGTATTTTACGGTGACGTTTATGCCACAAAAGCAAACACACTGAAGCCTGTTAGCAAAAGTTCGTACGTCCTGTTCCGGTACGACGTCATTACTGACTTTCAAAATAAAAGTTACCAACCTTTTGTTTTTCTGCGAGGCTAAAAAAAACATGTTTCAGGTACAACTTCAGATTCTAAAGACGTTTCTGGATATCAAATCTAGTTCAGTTGGATGTCAAAACATTATAAAAGGGTAATATCTTGAGAACAAAAACGTCCCCCTCATTCCAGGCATCTAGTAACCTGTGTGACTCAAACACGATTCAGCAGCTTGAGTAAACCTTCTGTCCCAGTGTCCCAGTATAATTATTCTGATTGCTTATTTTGTGTAATATCTTTTCAAATATTTTCAGTTAGGAATGAATAAATCACTCACTGACAGTACTTGTGCCACAACTGTGGATAAAACTTTCGTCTGTTTATTTTTTTCTTCAGGTATGTTATGACCACAGACTTCAAACACATTTTTAACATGAACATAAAAAAAATGCAAAGGTTTAACATAACTCAACTTTAAAATAACACTCATATGATTATTATTTATCTTTAGATTTCCTACACCAGCAGTTTTGAAACCTATGTGTTCAATCTTTTTTCACAATGTTAGTCATTGTTTACATTCATACATGGGATATAAAATACTTTCACAATCAACGATATGTAACACAAAAACAGTTTCTACAAAACTAAATTTGTACAATAACTTTGTTAAAAAAAGAAAAACAGAAGGAAATCAGTGGCTTCATCTTAACTTGGCCTGAGTCTTGTCAGAACTTCAAACTTTGACATCTGGAATAGTAATTACGTAAACTTCTCTATCACATTTCTTAATTTGTATCAGAACATCTAAAACCTTTGACAAACATGTTTCGAACAAATGTACTACAAAAGGATAACGGTGAATTATCTCTCTCCAACGTGAGCAAACGTTTTCCAGACAACGCTTCTGAAAAAATGCATCATTGCATAATCTACAACTAAATTAATTCACCGTGTAATGAATCTTTCTATGAACAGATAAATTGGAAGAGTGAAGGAACGTTGCATCACATATTTTACAGACAAAACGCCTTTCTCTTGTGTGATATGTTGTATGTTTGGCCAAAACGGCAGCATTCCTACATTTTTTATTGCACACAGAGCAAAACACAGGTTGTTCCTCGGGGTGGCTTTTCTTGTGTTTTGTAAGATGCACTTTACTTGGAAATATTTTATGACAAACTGGGCAGGTGGGGCTTTTGACTTCTGAATGAAGTCTCACATGGACCTTTAAGCTCTTCTCCTTCTTGTATGTTTTCCCACAAACTGTGCAGGGAAAGGATTTCCCACTGGTCTGACCTTGGCTTGAGGTTGATGGATTTTCAGACGGACCTGACGTGTCTCTTTCACATTCCATCTTATTGAAATGTGAGTCAACGCTTTGGAGAAAATTTGCACCTGACGGAGGTTTCCTCATCTCTTCCCAGTCATCGCTGTCATCCGTCTCCTGTGCAGGTGAATGTAACATTGTGTCACGAACGACTCCCAATCCTCCATCACCATCTTCTTCATTACCTTCATCTGTTGCCAAAGACGCTGCTTCTTTGTCCTCCACAGTTTTGCTCTGATGAAGCTGTGACGACTGACTTCCATCTTCTTGCATTTGTGTTTTGATCTCAGAATGCTGAGGGAATCTTCTTTTGTATTTTTTTCCCCCCTTTGAATGGCGTGCCATGTGATTTTTCAGTTGGTAATTTTGTGCAAAACCTCTGCTGCAAACTGAGCATCTGAAAGGCTTTTGTTTGCAGTGGAGTTTCATGTGTCTGTTTAGATTACTGGTATTGCTGAATTTTTTACGACACCCAGAGCAGCGTAAAGACTTCATTGAACTCTTCGTCACGTTAACAATGTCTTCAGTCTCCGTGTCACTATAGTCTGAACTATCCTCAGTTTCTTGGTCTAAACAGTTCCCTGACTCTGATTTTAGTTCTGTACCGTCTCCAGCATCACCTTTTTCTTTTAAACGCTTTGCTTTGCGGCTTCTTTTAGCTGGGTTTTGTTGAGACAATGAGGGCTGAGGCTCCTTTTTGTTACCACTCCCTGAAGCAGTGCTGAAGCCCTCCTCTGGGCCCTGAAGCCCCCCCACCTTCGGTTCCTCCTGTGAGTCCGGTCTGGGACTGCACACCTCCTTTTCATTACCCGCGTCACCTGTAGTGAATGATAAAATGCATAAACACACTGATGAATTTTTAAACAAATCGGCTGGGATAGGCTCCAGCAAACCCCGTGACCCGCGAAAGCGGGGGGGGAGGGGGGGGGGGCTCAGGAAATGAATGGATGGATAATCGCGCTTTTTTTCTCGTGTCTCTCGCGAGACTTGCCAAATATTTCAAGTGTGGCTTCATGTTTTCACTCAGTTTACAGTCAAACTTCAAGAAGCCCAACTTCAAGTTGAGTTACACAGATAATGTACCAACTACTTCCCTCCATTACTTTGGGGACAAAGTAAAATGTACCCACCTTGATCGTGAGGCGGACTTCTGGAATTGAAAGCGTTTAATTGCTGCCGTTGTCGACGCACTTCCTGCTCGTATTCTTGCATCTTGATACAAAACAGATCCACTATGTCGGAAGCAGCCGCGATGAGCCGCTGGCTCACTAAAGCCTTCAACCTTTCGACGCTCGACATTTCTACCAACGCGCACCACCGACGTGAAGCGAAAGGTCCAGCCTGAACTGCATCCGCAGACCGAGTCACATCCCGCGTGATCGTCTGGGCTCCGAGGACACGCCTACCGCACTTTCTTCCGGTACCACTTTGCTGATTTTCAAAACAAAAGCATACGCATGTACAGGCTAGCTAGATAAACGGAATAAACAGATTACAATTAGAAATATGTAAATTTATTTTACATATATCAGTGACTTCGCAGCTTCACACTTGTTTGCAATACACCTACAAAAAATTCGAGAGATTCTAAATTGGGCACATAACATACATAGTTCAAGGACAGGTAATGTATAGTTCTGCATGGATGAAAAGATGTTCTATAGTCATACCCACACAGGAGAGAAATTAGTCAGCTGTTAAGTATGTGGTGTTCAGTATACACCACAGTGTGTGTGTGTGTGTGTGTGTGTGTGTGTGTGTGCGTGCGTGCGTGTCAAGGTCAGCTTTATTGTCAGATGTACAATATATGCACGACATCAGATGAAATTGCAGTCCTCGCTGACCCACGGTAAACAGGCAGTACAAAGGGCAGTACAACACAGGCAGTACAGGTCCTTCTCAAAAAATTTGCATATTGTGATAAAGTTCATTATTTTCTGTAATGTACTGATCAACATTAGACTTTCATATATTTTAGATTCATTACACACAACTGAAGTAGTTGAAGCCTTTTATTGTTTTAATATTGATGATGTCGGCAAAAAAGTAAAGAAAAACCAAAAATCCCTTTCTCAAAAACTTAGCATATCTCATCCAACCAATACAAAAAAAAGTGTTTTTAATACAAAAAAGTCAAACTTCAAATAATTATGTTCAGTTATGCACTCAATACTTGGTCGAGAAAACTTTTGCAGAAATGACTGCTTCAGTGCGGCGTGGCATGGAGGCAATCAGCCTGTGGCACTGCTGAGGTATTATGGAGGCTCAGATGCTTCGATAGCGGCCTTAAGCTCATCCACAGTGTTGGGTCTGGTGTCTCTCAACTTCCTCTTCACAACATCACACATATTCTCTATGGGGTTCAGGTCAGGAGAGTGGGCAGGCTAATTGAGCACAGTAATACCATGGTCAGTAAACCATTTACCAGTGGTTTTGGCACCGTGAACAGGTGCCAGGTCATGCTGAAAAATGAAATCTTCATCTCCATAAAGCTTTTTAGCAGATGGAAGCATGAAGTGCTCCAAAATCTCCTGATAGCTGCATTGACCCTGCCCTTGATAAAACACACTGGACCAACACCAGCAGCTGACAAGGCCCCCCAGACCATCACTGACTGTGGGTACTTGACACTGGATTTCAGGCTTTTTGGCATTTCCTTCCCCCCAGTCTTCCTCCAGACTCTGGCACCTTGATTTTCAAATGACATGCAAAATTTGCTTTCATCCGAAAAAAGTATTTTGGACCACTGAGCAACAGTAGCCCTGCTTCTCTGTAGCCCAGGTCAGGCGCTTCTGCCACTGTTTCTGGTTCAAAAGTGGCTTGGCCTGGGGAATGCGGCACCTGTAGCCTATTTCCTGCACATGCCTGTGCACAGTGGCTGTGGATGTTTCTACTCCAGACTCAGTCCACTGCTCCACAACTCTAGTTGTTATTAATTCCACAGTGAATGAATTTGAAAGTCACGTCTTTTTGCTGTTCTGTTGACACAACCGTTCACCGCACAGGTAACCATGATACTTTTGGTGTTAATCGTGTTTAGAATTGCATTATTTCTTATGGCTGCTAAGCTATGTTTGGCCCCAGTGACGTATGATGCCCACGTGACCACTGAATACGGAAGCTGCTGCGGCGCAGATTTTAAGCTTTTTTGACCAAACGGATGATGCTAAACATATAAAATTTATTTTTTCTTCTAGTTTTCATAATGATGAATAACATATATGTCACTTAAAATTAACTTTACTGTCCTTTTAAGGGAGACACCTTGCTAATCTCAAGTGAGTGTTTTTCATGGCTCCTTTGTTTCTCCTTTGGAAGAAAAATGAGCAATACTGGAGCTACTAAGGAGCAATTATGAGACGCTCACCTTCTCTCTCATATCCGCACACACGCATCCACCCCTGTGATACTTAATAATAATAATAATAATAATATCAAGAGACATTTAGTGATGAACAAAATATGAATTTGAAACTTTATTCTAATTCAACACAGTAGTACTTAGTTTTCAAGTAAAATGACTGATTAGAGTATGTCAAGTAGCTGCAATAACATTAATAACAATAACACCAAATTCAAAGAGTTTTTAAAGAAAGTAAAATATATTCTAACATAAAATCTGTGCATGTGCATTTTTTCAGCAAAACTTTTAAAAACAGTAACAGTGTCTAACAGTTACACAACATCGAACAAATCTTTCAGGTTAACATGAAAGTTTTTGAGCAAGATTTTTGGACAGTATAATTTTTAAAAAGTCAGTATTTACAGTATTGCGGCCCTCATGAGGCATTTGTTTATGAAGGCCTTTTTTGAGCGTACTCTTCTCAGCCGGTGTCCAACCATCCAGTGTACTGCAGCGCATGATGTAAGCTGCAAGAATAAAAAACAAATTACAAATTGTATAATGTAACAACAGTTACCACAACAACATGAAGACCTTTATCCTGAATTCACACTTTAATATCTCGACGGTTCACAAATAAGGACATTCAGTAAAACTGAAGGAACTGAAACAATCCAAACATTTTTTTGATTGTTTCCAATCATTGTTATCACAAGTATTTATAACATTATTTATAATCACATCTGTAAAATGTCTCTGGCTGAATTATGCATTATGAGTATCAGTTTGAGGAGAAACATCAGATTATATCTCATTTTAATGTTCTAACCATGTTAATTTATTTTAGTGACCTCATTGGACCTCACACACCTGCAGGTTGTAACCTATAGACGATTTTACAATGTTTGTTTTGGCAGATCATAAACATGATTAAAACCTTCACGGTTTAATGTCGTCATATCACACACCCCTATCTGCCTGATTAGTTGAATAATAATCGAGTAAAATTATACTCTAGATTGACCAATCTAAAACTGGCAAAGCCATCTGTGCTAAAAGGGGAAAAAAAGATCAAGTTGAATAATTGAATGTCGACCTTAAAAAAACAAAAGTATGAATTCAAGCATTTGGAGTAGGGTGACATGTGTACAGCAGAGAACAGCAATTGGACAACTTCTGATCCGATGAATTGTGTCATGAGTTACACGTGATGTTTGTTCATTTATTTCTCTACAAAATAAAACCTGATTTAAGAAAAATAAGTCAGAAAATAGTGAAGGGAAAGTTAGTAAACTAAATGTCTCGTCTTACACAATGTTCTTACACATCTTACAACATGTTTGGTAGTCTGGGAAAACCTGTCAGAAGTCAATGACCTTCATTTATTGCTAAGAGCCCAAACAGAAATAGAAAGATTGACATTTTTATGAGTTTCGTACTTTCAACACTGTACCAACTGTATCATGGTGAATACGTATTCCAAGAAAACAAAAAGGCAAAGTACCGTATTGGCCCGAATACAAGAGGACCCTGATTATAAGACGACCCCCTCTTTTTCAAGTCTCAAGTTTGAAAAAAGACTTTTTGAACACCAAATTTAATTTTTATACAGAAAATAATTACAGTACATCTGAAACAAATGATTATAACAACATCTTCGAGAGAGAAAAAGCATGTTATTTTGCCTCATTCAAATCATGCAAAAACTGTATCATATCTTGGGCATCCCGTCCTTTCGTTTCTCGTCCACGTACGTGCACACTCTCCTGTCGAGCTCTTGGAAGCGGCCGCTCTGAGGACCACGGAAAGCTTTTCTCTGACTGAGCATTTTTTCGGCTATCTTTTTGAGCTCTCCATCTCCGTACATTACACTCTGACACCATATTTCACAGCCGCTTTGCAATTGTTTGAAGACTCTGCCTCATTTATCACCATCATCTTGAAGTTTGCATCATAACTTCTCAACTACCGGTTAACCTGGCCGACCCAGTTCCACCCACTTTTCTCCAGATTCTCGCTACGTTTCTCCATTTTCTGTTATCTCTTCTCTTATTTTCTTCTCTTTTTTGCGCCCTTCTGTTCAGCTATCCATCAGCAAATCCATTGAAAATGATCGCACATCCAATCATGTTATTCCTGGGTCATAAGCTTTTTGTATACAAAAAACTTTACTTATACCATCCAGCACATTCTGTAGTTTGGCTTTCTCCTCGAATTTTTCCACCTCTGCCCTGCATGCCCCACATGGCTTCCATGATCTGTTTCAGGCGAACTGAAACATGGTTCTCCACATTCTGGAATTGGATCATGCTCCAGGATTAAAGTATCTGAAGATGAGCTTGGAGATGTCTCATGTGTAGACATACTAGTTTGGATCTGGTCCTCAAGATCAGTAGGTTGTTGTTGTGTAACAGGACTGTACAGCATTTTGAGAAAGCCGTCTTTGGCTGTTCTAGTAGGAGATGGTGGCTGTCTATGCTGGTCCAAATCTATCAAAACAGGCTGCTGTCTGGTCTGTAGGTCTATGACGACGCTGTGAAGGGTAAAATTGGTGCATATGTGCAGATGAAAGAGAAACTGGAAGTTGGTACTGCGGCCGGGCAATTATGGGCTGATGCTGTGGCTGGACAGGTAGCGATGATTCGGTAGATGGAGGTGGGTACACTGGCCAGGCAGATGGACATTGGATGACACCGTGTTCCACAGCAAGTGGGGGATCCTGTGCAGAGGTGGACTGACCTGCTTGAGGTAAGAATGGAAGGTTGTAGAATCTTTGAGCTGCTGCATTACTTTTTTTAATGTCCTTCTTTGTGAGCTGATCCAATGAAGTCCACGGTGGCACTGTAGAACCTGTTGTCAGACCATCTTGCAAGTACTTCTTTCTCCTGGCTTCAGTTCTCTGAGGCAAGCGATGAGTTCATCATCTTTGCTTAGTATATCACAGACATTAAAATTTTTTGCCGTGTATCCATCCTCAAATGTCAAAAATACTAAATGTCCTAAAAGTGAACACAAACGTAAATAAAGGAGATTTTGAGTAAACCAGTGCAGGCTAAAAACCAATCTTAAACATACAACTATATCTTATTCGTCTCATTTCTAATCCTTTCAGACCTTAGCAAAGCCAAAAATCTATCTCTTCACATTTGTCTTTTACTTTCTTTTTTGCATTTGTGTCACACTTCTTTTCTCATACAACTTTTTGAATTATGCACTCTTCTTTAACTTTTTTTCTATTTCATTATACAATGATTATGCATTTTATCATATTTTTAAAAAATGTTCTATGAAGCACCAGGTGCTGGAATTCTTTGTTGTAAAGCACTTTGAGTTGCAATTCTCATATGAAAGGCATTTTACTAAGTAAGCTTGCTATTATAATTAATTTATAAATCAATAATCTGCTCAAAATTGGCTCGGGTACAATAGGGCAATAAACTGTGCGCAGTTGTGTTGTGGAGAGTATTTTATCACTTTTTAGTATTTTACTATGTTATTAGAAGCATTGTCAAAAGTATCTATACTCAAAGTATTATTACCCAATCACTGTATCTGGATACAATATTAAATTGCAAAAGTATTGATACTGGCAGCACACTCCATCACAACACCTCTTGAATATGTGTGCTGTGCCAGCAGCATCCAGCAGACTAAGTGCACACACTGTTTCTCTCAAAGTCACAGATTGAAGCTGAGAAAACATCTTACTTATGTAACCCTGGGTTCTCTGATTACACAGTGAGGTTGATTGAAATGGGCATCCTGTTATTATTTAATTTTGGGGCGGGGGGGTCATTGATGTTACACTTGTGATTTTTATTTTCCGCACAATTGAAAGTGGAATCAAGTATTGAGTATTTTCCTAGGTATCAGTATTGGAAATTCTAGTATAATGACAACCTTAGTTCTTAGATGAAAAAACTTAATATTTCAGCATTTTAATGTTGCTTCTCCTGGTCTTGATGTTTTTGTGGAAAAGCTGTTTGATGAGTTTGATTAATTTTATTTAAATATTATTAAATGAATTTTCCATCTCCAGATGCAGTAATAATCTGACCAATTGAGTTGCAAATTTCTGAAGTTTCAAGTGAGGGTTATACGCTCTCTTGACATTTCTTAAAAAACAAAACAGTATAGCAGTATTTGTGCCTTAAGTTTGCCAACATATTTATGATTAAAAAAAAACTCAATGACACGACACCAGAGAATGTCCAAGATTTCAGTGATAACAGTGTCAAATGTAAATTAAAAATAAATAGCTCATACCATCTCATCTCTGGGTGAGCCGGGGTCTGGTTCATAGAAACCCATTTTCTTTGGTGGGTTTCGCTCTTTTGGGGGTCTTTTTTAAATTCTGCTGGGCCATTCATCCTGTTAAATACATAAAAAGTACAACACATTAATTATTTAAAAAGGTGGTTCAGTGTAGAATTATTTTGTTTAATCAAGTAATTTTTTCTTCATAGTTTGGTGCAGCAACTCATCTATGGATACACAGATTGTATTAATTTAACTATATCAGGCCACTCAAGAACTGAGAAAGATGATCTAAAATCCACCCGACCAGCAACAGTACAACACAAAGACATTAAAGGAATGTTACAGTAAAACTCCAGGCTGTGATTTATGTAAGAATTGCACTTTTCTAGCGTAAGTTGTATGGCTCTTTTGTTCTGGACACTGCTCATAAACCCTGCTTACCGATAATATATCTTGGAAATATGAACCTTCTCAATTCCCTACGTCTCGACTATATAATGATAAAAGGGTGACCATATGTTGATTTCCAAACAACGAGGACACTCAGATCTGACTTCAGATACTAACAAAATACTCAGTTTGCTCAGCGATGCATGCAACATCAATGCATCGTCCCAGCTCTGCTCCATGACAAGCTCTCCCAGCTGAACGTGCCTGATTCCATGTGAAGGTGGATTACGGACTTCCTGACAGAGAGACGGCAGTTCGTGAGGCTGGGGAAGCATGTCTCCGACACCCGGACCATCAGCACTGGATCCCCTCAAGGCTGCGTTCTTTCCCCTCTGCTGCACATCTGGTCACCAGTCTGTCAAACTCCTGAAGTTTACTGACGACACCACCCTCATCGGCCTCATCTCTGATGGGGATGAGTCGGCCTACAGAATTGAGCTGGACTACCCGGTATCGTGGTGCAGCAGGAACAACCTGGAGCTCAACGCTCTCAAAATAGTGGAGATGATAGTGGACTTCAGGAAAGGTCCTCCTGCCCTCCCCCCCGTCATTATCTGTGACACTCCAGTGACCGCTGTAGAGTCCTTCCGCTTCTTGGGCACCACCATCTCCTGGGAGCTCAAATGGGAGCAGAACATCAGCTCCCTCACCAAAAAGGCTCAACAGAGGATGCATTTCTTGCAGCAGCTGAAGAAGTTTCATCTCCCTACGAAGATGCTGGTGAACTTCTACACTGCCACCATTCAGTCAATCCTCACATCCTCCATGACAGTGTGGTTTTCTGCAGCCACGGCCAGGGACAAGGCCAAGCTGCAGCGTGTCATCCACTCTGCGGAGAAGGTGATCGGCTGCAGCCTTCCACACCTTCAGGAACTGTTCGACACAAGGACCCGCAGACGTGCAGCCAGGATTGTCACTGACCCCTCTCATCCCGGCCACAACCTGCTCCAGACCCTCCCCTCTGGCAAGACGCTACGGTCCATTCGGACCAGGACCTCATTCCACAAAAGAGCTTCTTTCCCACCGTAGTCAGCCTCATGAACAATGCCTCATGAACAAGTTTTTCAGTTCACAGATCTACAGATCTACCGACAGATCTGTTAGCTCTGTAGGCGAAATGGAGAGGGTCCAGATGGTTGCCAGTAATGTCCTTGAGGTGGGTCAAGACAAGGCGCTCAAAGGACTTCATAACCACAGATGTCAAAGTCTGTAGTCGTTAAGTCCTGTGAACCTTGTCTTCTTGGGGAGTGGGACAATGGCTGAAGTCTTCAAGCACGCTGGTACGTGGCAGGTCTCCAGTGAGGTGTTGAAGATGTGAGTGAACACCAGAGACAGCCGGTTGGCGCAATGCTTCAAAGTGGAGGGAGAGACGGAGTCTGGGCCTGCAGCCTTGCGGTGGTTTGAGTCGTTGGAAGAGACTCCTCACCATTCTTTCTTTGATAAGGAGAGGTGTGGTAAGGGGGGGTGGCGCTGAGGTGTGGGGCTGTGAAGGACCAGATGAGACAGTGGGGGAAGGGATGAGGCTGCTGGCCGGTGGCTGGTCGTTAATAGTGATGGGGTGTCAGGTCTGTCCCATTGTCTTTCAAAATGACAGTAATAGTCGTTAAGGCTGTTGGCCAGACGTAGGTCGTTGACAGAGTGGGGGGCTCTAGGCTTGTAATTGGTGGTAGCCTTGAGCCCTCTCCAGACAGAGGCAGAGTCGTTAGCTGAGAATTGTTCTTCCATTCTCTTACCATATGCAGATTTGGATCTCTTCACCTCCTTACCAAATGTGTACCTGGCCTGTATCTGTCTCTGTCACCATTTGTGAATGCTGCCTCCTTCTCTGACTTGAGCCTTTTGAGTGTGGCTATAAACCAGGGTTTGTCGTTGTTGTAGCTAACCCTGGTGCATGTTGGGACGCTGTCCTCACAGAAGGTGATGTAGGATGTCACAGTGTCCGTGTACTCATCTAGGCTGTCGGTGGCAGACTTAAAAACATCCCAATCCGTGCAGTCCAAACACTCCTGAAGTTCCCCCACTGCATCACTGGTCCACTTCTTAGATGTCCTCACAACAGGTTTGCAGAGCTTTAATTTCTGCCTGTAGGCAGGAATCAGATGCACCATGATGCGGTCGGACTGGCCCAGTGCAGCGCGGGGAACAGCGTGGTACGCACTGCTGATGGTGGAGTAGCAGTGGTCCAGGATATTCCCTTCTCAACTGTCTAAACTTTTGGGAGGTGTTGGGAGAGATTATTTGTCAAAATCCCCGAGGACAGTAACTAAGGCATCCCGGTGTGTGTGTTCTGCTCCCAGTATTTTGTCGGCCAGTGCGTGCTGCGCCTTTCGCACTTTGGCTTCCGGCGGATGTAAACACCGACGAGAAGGAATGAGGAGAACTCACGGGGCGAGTAGAAGGGCTTGCAGTTGATGATGAGGGCTTCCAGGTCTGGGGAACAGTTCGTACCGTCACATCGTTGCACCAGTCATTGTGGATGTAAAAGCAAATTCCACCTCCTTTCGTTTGCCGGAAAGCACCTTGTTCCTGTCCACTCTGTAGAGATCGAACCCGCTCAGGTGAACGACAGACTCCGGAATGAGATCACACAGCCACGTTTCCGCAAGCACAAGACGCCGGACGTAGAAAAATCCCTGTTGGTGTTTAGCAGCAGGCTCAGCTTGTCCATTTTGTTGCAGTGAGCGCACATTAGAGAGAAATATCCCAGGGAGCGCTGTGTGTAGTCCACGCCAGCGGAGATGCACCAGCGCACCTGAGCGCTTTCTTCTTCTGCGGCGTCTCACCTTGCTGTGAGGCTTCTTGGCCAGAATTGGCATTAAGACTACAGCTGAGGCCAGGAAAGTCAGAAATAAATCCTCCGGAGTAGAAGCTCTGATGGCCATGACAGCTTCCCTGGAGTAGTAGCCATCAGAGTGGCAGAAAGCTCAATTAAAGCTCAAAAGAAGAAAAACAAGGGCGCACCGAAACACCGAGGGGGCCATCCGCGGCGCCATCAGTGATCGACTGACAATAACATTCAATTATTGTTTATTTTATGTCAAATCCCAGTAAATTTTTCATAAAGATTTTGCTTATTGTACATTGAATACCCGTAAAATTAACATTCAAATACTGTTTATTGAACATCAAATGTCAGTAAATTTAACACATTGTTCTGTAAAGTTATTTACATGGACTGTAATTTTAGCAAAATTTCTCTGGCAACCAAAGCTGCCAGGTTTTTTTTTTTTGTATAAACAACGGATATTTTTTTTACAGTGCTGTGCTGACATGACTTATGAAAGTGTGTAACCCTTTCACCATCGGCTCGTAAATGAGAAGCCCTTTATTTAACTATAAAGACTAAAACCTATTCAAACTCAAATATACACTCATATGGTGAAAGAGCCATCTCCGGGTAAATTAACAGTCTAGGAAATAATTATGATTCTCACTTTCTAAAATAAATATCGAGAGGCACTGGGAATACTTTTGGAGTTCAACCCTTAATGATAATATAAGCTCCACTAAACACCATAAACAAGAAGCAAAAACACACAAAGACTTGATATTAGTTTCGAAAATATATTAACAATATTTACATACCAACACCAACCCTATAATGTGAAAAATAAAGAAAGAAAATAGAATATAAATACCAACACAAATACCCGGGGTTTTATATTAATTAGTCTTAGTCTCGAGTGCACTCTTTAGTTCAAGTTACTTTAGCAAGCTTGCATTTGTTTAGTCGTTGGCGCGCTTTATTGTTTTGAGCTCCTATATTGTACGTCCGTGTGGGATATCACTCAGCGTCCTACCGCAAAGAAATCCTCTTCTGGTTTATCCTCGAAACCAGCGCAACATCCATGAAACTGGAGAAGTAGTGGCCTCCACAGCTTTCCTCAGCAAGAACTACCACGACGTCTACTAAAGCCCTCAGCTCCTACATCCGTCCTCCGTCCGTGCAGTTCAAGAATCCGTGTCTCCCTCGATGGCGGCGGCTAAGCTAACCCAGCTAAGGCGTTTCGGCAGACTACAGACACGCTCTGTCAGCAACTCAGTTTCTGTGTTAAAAGCGTGTTGTCTGGCGAACCATTTAAGTCCAACAAATCAAAAGTTAATCCACGTGGTAGTCACCTACACTCGCTGTCATCACACTAACTGTCATCACACTCGCTCCACTCACTCGTACACCTGTGCATCATTGCCGGCTTTATGCCCTCCTACTTCCTGTCACACGCAGGTGAACTGGGAGTTAGTTGGACAAATCAATACCGTTTTACACAATGTTTAACAGTTTTAAAGTATTTAAACAGCAATGAAATAGTTTAAAGAGCATATTTTAACTATAAATTATTAATATATCATAACCCCTTCTTCTTCTTTTCCTTTTTGGCTTTTCCCTTCAGGGGTCGCCACAGCGAATCAACCGCCTCCATCTAACCCTGTCCTTTGCATCCTCTTCTCTCACACCAACTACCTTCATGTCCTCTTTCACTACATCCATAAACCTCCTCTTTGGTCTTCCTCTAGGCCTCCTGCCTGGCAGTTCAAAACTCAGCATCCTTCTACCAATATATTCACTATCTCTCCTCTGGACATGTCCAAACCATCTCAGTCTGGCCTCTCTGACTTTATCTCCAAAACCTCTAACATGTGCTGTCCCTCTGATGTACTCATTCCTGATCCTATCCTTCCTGGTCACTCCCAGAGAGAACCTCAGCATCTTCATCTCTGCTACCTCCAGCTCTGCCTCCTGTCTTTTCCTCAGTGACACTGTCTCTAGACCAAACAACATCGCTGGTCTCACCACAGTTTTGTACACCTTTCCTTTCATTTTAGCTGAAACTCTTCTATCACACATCACACCTGACACTTTCCTCCACCCATTCCATCCTGCCTGGACACGCTTCTTCACCTCTTTTCCCCACTCTCCATTGCTCTGGACTGTTGACCCCAAGTACTTAAAATCCTCCACCTTCTTGATCTCTTCTCCCTGTAACCTCACTCTTCCACTTGGGTCCCTCTCATTCACACACATGTACTCTGTCTTACTGCGGCTAACCTTCATCCCTCTCCTTTCCAGGACAAACCTCCACCTCTCTAGCTTCTCCTCCACCTCTTCCCTACTCTCACTGCAGATCACAATGTCATCTGCAAACATCATAGTCCATGGAGATTCCTGTCTAACCTCGTCTGTCAGCCTGTCCATCACCATAGCGAACAAGAAGGGGCTCAGAGCTGATCCCTGATGCAGTCCCACCTCCACCTTGAACTCCTCTGTCACACCTACAGCACACCTCACCACTGTCTTACAGTAATCATACATGTCCTGCACCGCTCTAACATACTTCTCTGCCACTCCAGACTTCCTCATACAATACCACAGTTCCTCTCTGGGCACCCTGTCATAAGCTTTCTCCAGATCTACAAAAACACAATGCAGCTCCCTCTGGCCTTCTCTGTACTTCTCTATCAACATCCTCAAAGCAAATACTGCATCTGTAGTACTCTTTTTTGGCATGAAACCATACTGCTGCTCACAAATGCTCACTTCTGCCCTTAGTCTAGCTTCCACTACTCTTTCCCATAACTTCATTGTATGGCTCATCAGCTTTATTCCTCTGTAGTTGCCACAACTCTGCACATCTCCCTTGTTCTTAAAAATGGGCACCAGCACACTTCTCCTCCACTCCTCAGGCATCTTCTCACTATCTAAGATCCTGTTGAACAACCCAGTCAGAAACTCTACTGCCACCTCTCCTAGACACTTCCAAACCTCTACAGGTATATCATCAGGACCGACTGCCTTTCCACTCTTCATCCTCTTCAGTGCTCTCCTCACTTCATCCTGGCTAATCTTTGCTACATCCTGGTCCACAACAGTCACCTCTTCTAGTCTTTGTTCTCTCTCATTTTCCACGTTCATCAACTCTTCAAAGTACTCTTTCCATCTTCCCATCACACTGCTGGCACCTGTCAATAGACTTCCATCCCTATCCTTAATCACCCTAATCTGCTGCACGTCCTTCCCATCTCTATCTCTCTGTCTTGCCAGCCTGTATAGATCAGTCTCTCCCTCCTTACTGTCCAACCTAGCATACAAGTCATCATAAGCTTCTTGTTTGGCCTTTGCTACCTCTACCTTCACCTTACGCTGCATCTCCCTGTACTCCTGTCTACTCTCCTCAGTCCTCTCAGTGTCCCACTTCTTCTTAGCTAACCTCTTTCTTTGTATACACTCCTGTACCTCCTCATTCCACCACCAAGTCTCCTTATCTACTTTCCTTCCAGATGACACACCAAATACTCTCCTACCTGTCTCCCTGATCACATTAGCTGTAGTTGTCCAGTCATCTGGAAGCACCTCCTGACCACCCAGAGCCTGTCTTAACTCCTTCCTAAAGGTCATGCAACACTCTTCCTTTTTTAGCTTCCACCATTTCGTCTTCTGCTCTGTCTTTGTCCTCTTCATCTTCCTCACCACCAGAGTCATCCTACACACCACCATCCTATGCTGTTTGGCTACACTCTCGCCTACCACTACTTTGCAGTCACTGATCTCCTTCAGGTTACATCGTCTACACAAGATGTAGTCTACCTGTGTGCTCCTACCACCACTCTTATAGGTCACCCTATGTTCCTGCCTCTTCTGGAAGAAAGTATTCACTACAGCCATTTCCATCCTTTTTGCAAAGTCAACTACCATCTGTCCTTCTGCGTTCCTCTCCTGGATACCAAACCTGCCCATCACTTCCTCATCACCTCTGTTACCTGCACCAACATGTCCATTGAAGTCTGCGCCAATGACAACTCTCTCACTTCTAGGTATGCTCTGCATCACTTCATCAAAGTCCAACCAGAATTTCTCCTTCTCCTCCAGCTCACATCCTACCTGTGGAGCATACCCACTAACAACATTGAACATCACACCTTCTATTTCTAGCTTCAGACTCATCACTCTATCCGACACTCTTTTTACCTCCAGGACATTCCTAACAAACTCCTCCTTCAAGATAACCCCTACTCCATTTCTCTTTCTATCTACACCATGATAGAACAACTTGAACCCTGCTCCTAAACTTCTAGCCTTGCTACCTTTCCACCTGGTCTCCTGGACACACAGTATGTCTACCTTCCTCCTCTGCATCATGTCGACCAACTCTCTACCTTTTCCTGTCATAGTTCCAACATTCAAAGTCCCTACTCTTAGTCCTATACTCTTGGCGCTCCTCTTCTCTTTCTTCGTGCGAACGCACTTTCCTCCTCTCCTTCTTCGACCAACAGTAATCCAATTTCCACCGGCGCCCTGTAGGTCAACAGCGCCGATGGCGGCCATTGTTAACCCGGGCCTCGACCGATCCGGTATGGAAGTCATATGTTTGATTCGCATCTTTGATTTGGCAAAAGTTTTACGCCGGATGCCCTTCCTGACGCAACCCTCTGTATTTATCCGGGCTTGGGACCGGCACAATAAGACACTGGCTTGTGCCCTCTTGCGGCTACATTTAATATATCATAACCCCTTATTTATCTTAATTTTAATGTAACCATGACAATCGCATAGTAATCAGGCATTCTAAATGACAGGAAAAACAATATAAATATTACTGATATTTATACATGAGCATTATGCATCATTATGAATGGTTGGTCCTCACATAGAAACTGTGGTGCACCAACCTGCTCTGCACAAGTGGACTTCAGGATTTAGACAAAACATCCAGCAGTTTGCCCTGTTGATCGATCGCTCCTCATATTCCGCTATGGTTCTTTTAAACAGCTCAAATATCTCTTCAGCATCCGCAGCGAGTCGTTGTTGGACAAAAGCACCCAGTGTGTTGAGTTTAGACATTTTTATTAGGGCTGTCACTTTAACACGTTAATTAGATTAATTAATTATGCTGCAAATTAACGCGCAGGTATGTGCAGTGGCATGTACCTGCGCCACTAGTCAAAAGCAGGGCGATTGACAACAGAGATGGACGCGACACAGGAGAGCGAGGCAAGCACACTCGGACCTTTGGGCGGAAAGTTTATTTATACAAAGAACAAAGACCAACAAAAACGCAGTGATTCTGCGCTGCCAATCTGCGCTGTAGACGCCTCCATCAGTCTGCCCCAGGGCAGCTGTGGCTACACACGTAGTTTACCATCACCAAGTATGAATGAGGAGTCAATGAATAATGGATCCGATGTAAAGCGTCCTTGGGTGTCCAGAAAAGCGCTATATAAATGTAATCCATTATTATTATTATTATTATTATTATAATAATTATTATTATTATTATTATTATTTGTACCTTTTGTAAAAGACAATTTTCATATCACCGAAGCAGCTCCAGCCTAACGTATCATTTAAATGCAAAACATGTCAAGGACACAGAGTTGAATCTTAGCTTATCCTTTTAAAGGAAAAGTCTGTTGGCATCTTGCTATCGATAGAGTATAACTTTATTTATCCCTTATTCATCCCTTGATGTTCCCTTATTTAGAGGCATGTTATACTATTCATTTTGAATTGCTGTATTGAGTCAGCTTTAGTATTAATTTTGATTGAGAGTCTGCTTATGTGCCTATTTGAGACTCAGCCTTATTTTTTTTCTGAAATCTATTTTATTTAACTGTTTTTGTATTGCGTTTTTGAGAAATGCACCTGGCCTAATTGGTTTGCTGATGTGCTTGGCCTTTTTTCTTTTGAATTTCATTTATAAAGCACACTTAACCAATAAAAATGTGGATTTCAAATCTTCTCTTCTTGGTGCATTCTATTACCGTATTGGCCCGACTATAAGACGGTGTTTTTTGCATTGAAATAAGACTGAAAAAGTGGGGGTCGTCTTACATTCGGAATCTAGACATCATACCCATTTACAACGCTAGATGGCGCCAGATATCTTTAAAGCGAATGCTGAAGTAAACTCCCCAGGCCAAATCGAACCCGTCACGAAGAAGAAAAATAAAAATAGCGGTAGCACGAAGAAGAAAAATTTTAAAAAAGCGGTAAGAAAGAAAAGAAGAAAATAAGAGAAGAGATAACAGAAAATGGAGAAACAGCGAAAATCTGAGAAGTCAGTGAAAAGCTTTCCGTGGTCCTCAGAGCGGCCGCTTCCAAGAGCTGCACAGGAGGGTGTGCGTATGTAACGGAGTTAAAATGTGGTTTATTTTTGAGTGTTTTGTTTTTCATTATGTGAATTTTATCGAAAGATTGTTGTTCTTATTTTCTTTAATTTTTATTGCGAAGCTTGCCTTGTGCGCGCTTCCTTACTTCTGTACCTCCTGTGCTTCCGTAGTCCCTCCCGTCTGTCCCCCAGAATGATAACTGCATTGCTGGGGGTAGATTGTGTGGGAGCGCTGCTCCGCTCTTTTTCTATTTTAATGTAAAATGTGAACTGTTTGCGCTGTAACCTCAAGAATGTTATAATTAATTATAATTTGATGTTTTGAATAGTTTTGTTTTGTTTCTGGCATTCTTTTCGAGTTTATTTTGTTGCAATGAGGTGAAGTTTTGGCGCTAACTGGGACGCAGTTCCGGGTCATGTGACCGACGGTGACGTGGAGAGGCGGGAGAGTAATATTTGCATTTTGTTTGTTTAGAAGCAGAGGTGCAGAAGGGAAACGTAGGGAGATTAATTTACTGTTGTCTCACACAGGTACGTTTTATTTTTGAATGATAAAAATCATTTTGGTCTTTCTGTTCGGCCACATGATTCTTTTTGTTTTTATTTTATTTCAGTGTAATGTATGTGATTGAGGACTGTTGTGATCCTCTGAGAATGATAACTGCATTGCTGGGGGACACAAAATAAAGAAAGGAAAACACTATTCGAGTCATCATTTGCCAACCCGTTCACGACTGTTACACGTACATGGACGAGAAACATCAGATATGAAGATGTGATAGACAGGTTTTGCATGATTTGAATGAGGCAAAATGCATTTTCTCTCGAATGTATTGTTATAATCATTTGTTTCAGATGTACTGTAATTATTTTCTGTATAAAAATTTTATTTGGTGTTCAAAAAGTCTTTTCAAACTTGAGTCTTGAAAAAGAGGGGGTCGTCTTATAATCAGGGTCGTCTTATATTCGGGCCAATACGGTAGACATGCACTACCATTTTGTAATGTCCTAGAATTCAAATTCTTTATTTGGGGGCCTTTGGCAGGTATGAGATTAAAATGCAATTAATTAGATTAATTAATTACAAATCCTGTAATTAATTGGATAAAAAAAATTTTAATCGCCTGACAGCACTAATTTTTATTGTTCCTAAGGTGCAGATTTCCTCCAACAAAAGTTTCCTGCCTCTGACGGAGCTGTTGGTAAAGTAGAAGTCGGTGTATGGAGGTACAAAATTACAAAATAGTTTTCAAATAACAAAAGTTAATTAAAGGTAAATACGTTCACTTTACAGAACTGAAGAATCTTCTCTGATGAGAAGTAAAACGTCTCCAACCAACCCAAAGCAATCCTGAAGATTTGTTTTCCTCTCCTTGATTTCTTTGCTTAAATTCAGAATAAATATTTTGTTTATGTGCTCATCAGTTTCTTGAGGTGTGAAGGTCCTTGGTCATTTTGTTAAAACAGACGGTGGTGGAATGAGAAACTATGAACACCTGAAACAGTCATGTTTTTATTTGTAAAACCACTACAGTACAGTATTACCAATGCAGATCAATTTTAATAATAAGTAAAAAACATAATTAACTGTATATTAATATATATACAACACCAGAGGACACCCTTTTACCACGGTGATCCCTTTTAGCCATATTGAAACCTGATCCAAATGCCAAATATCTGACATTCAAATTGCTCCTTGCAATGTTCAAGAAATGTTAAATGTATGAAAAACAAGTGAAAAAAGAATCACCCTAATTTCTGTGTACCGTGGATAAGAAAGGAAGAAAATGCCAATTCTCTGCATTTCCTGTATATGAATAAAAATTGACAATAATGCTGATCTTAACTTTATTTGCAGATGATCCAAAATTCATTGCTTCCCTGTTTGACGTGAGACCCAAACTTTATTGCTGTGTATAATCCTGATAATAAACAAATCAACCACCCTGCAAAGAAAAAAGAGAAAGGTGAAACTTAAGCTTCTTGGCAGGGGTAACAAAAGCAATATAGCATCAACATTGTAAGGTGCCTGTACAAATAGAATTAATACTGACATAAGTAGCATGAAGTAAAAAAGAAAAAAATCACACTAAAGCACAACACCAAGAAAGTACTGGAAAAAACACTACATTCTGTCAAATTGCTGTCTATAATATATGTGCAGGGATTGGTACAACTGTAACCTCAGTAGAGTGAGAAAAGAAGATCTCAGACAGATGTCCGTTCATACATTAAAGGTCAGAGGTCACATGGACGTGTGACAAGAAAACAAGTCTGAAATCCTCAAAACTGCAGAAAAGAGCATTCTGTTTCTCCAGAGCGACTTCGAAACACCAACAGATCCTCAGATCCAACAATAACACATCAGGTACTTGTCTTTTCTTGAATAACTTCACTTAAAATTTGGTTTTAAAGCAATTCTTTGAGACATTGAGCATTTTCCTGTATTTTTCTCAACACAAATTTCTGAAATGGGAAAAAATATATGATATTATATGAAGAAAATATAGGATATGAGTTTGGTGTCTTTGGTACAGTCTCTAGCAAGGAGCGATTTACAGTTTTTTTCAGTCGCTAACAAGCATTTGTCCAAACAGTAGTCACAATTTTAAAACTCTAAACACAATTAGCACAGCATTGGTCTTTTGTGGCCATACCGTTCACACATTTCATGTTGCTTTCACACAATATGCAGTCAGTGAACATATTACCACAATGCTTTCATTTTCTTAACATACAAGCTATACCTCCCAACAAAATTATGGATTGTTTTTATATTATTTACGAATGTTAACACACAACATCCCACAATAGCAACAACAATATTCCAAACCTTAGATACAGTATAAAACCCTCTGCTTCTGCAATGATATCAGTTCAAAGACAATATATCGCAGCTGATAAACAAACGAATATTTTCTTTTAATTTTTAATCTTTTTTTAAATTCTATATACTCAATTAATCCCAAAAGGGAAATTAGTGGCACCCTCTAGTGTGTGGGAAGATGGAAAGAGTACTTTGAAGAGTTGATGAACGAGGAAAATGAGAGAGAACAAAGACTAGAAGAGGTGACTATTGTGGACCAGGATGTAGCAAAGATTAGCCAGGATGAAGTGAGGAGAGCACTGAAGAGGATGAAGAGTGGAAAGGCAGTCGGTCCTGATGATATACCTGTAGAGGTTTGGAAGTGTCTAGGAGAGGTGGCAGTAGAGTTTCTGACTGGGTTGTTCAACAGGATCTTAGATAGTGAGAAGATGCCTGAGGAGTGGAGGAGAAGTGTGCTGGTGCCCATTTTTAAGAACAAGGGAGATGTGCAGAGTTGTGGCAACTACAGAGGAATAAAGCTGATGAGCCATACAATGAAGTTATGGGAAAGAGTAGTGGAAGCGAGACTAAGGGCAGAAGTGAGCATTTGTGAGCAGCAGTATGGTTTCATGCCAAAAAAGAGTACTACAGATGCAGTATTTGCTTTGAGGATGTTGATAGAGAAGTACAGAGAAGGCCAGATGGAGCTGCATTGTGTTTTTGTAGATCTGGAGAAAGCTTATGACAGGGTGCCCAGAGAGGAACTGTGGTATTGTATGAGGAAGTCTGGAGTGGCAGAGAAGTATGTTAGAGCGGTGCAGGACATGTATGAGGACTGTAAGACAGTGGTGAGGTGTGCTGTAGGTGTGACAGAGGAGTTCAAGGTGGAGGTGGGACTGCATCAGGGATCAGCTCTGAGCCCCTTCTTGTTCGCTATGGTGATGGACAGGCTGACAGACGAGGTTAGACAGGAATCTCCATGGACTATGATGTTTGCAGATGACATTGTGATCTGCAGTGACAGTAGGGAAGAGGTGGAGGAGAAGCTAGAGAGGTGGAGGTTTGTCCTGGAAAGGAGAGGAATGAAGGTTAGCCGCAGTAAGACAGAGTACATGTGTGTGAATGAGAGGGATCAAAGTGGAAGAGTGAGGTTACAGGGAGAAGAGATCAAGAAGGTGGAGGATTTTAAGTACTTGGGGTCAACAGTCCAGAGCAATGGAGAGTGGGGAAAAGAGGTGAAGAAACGTGTACAGGCAGGATGGAACGGGTGGAGAAAAGTGTCAGGTGTGATGTGTGATAGAAGAGTTTCAGCTAAAATGAAAGGAAAGGTGTACAAAACTGTGGTGAGACCAGCGATGTTGTTTGGTCTAGAGACAGTGTCACTGAGGAAAAGACAGGAGGCAGAGCTGGAGGTAGCAGAGATGAAGATGCTGAGGTTCTCTTTGGGAGTGACCAGGAAGGATAGGATCAGGAATGAGTACATCAGAGGGACAGCACATGTTAGAGGTTTTGGAAATAAAGTCAGAGAGGCCAGACTGAGATGGTTTGGACATGTCCAGAGGAGAGATAGTGAATATATTGGCGGAAGGATGCTGAGTTTTGAACTGCCAGGCAGGAGGCCTAGAGGAAGACCAAAGAGGAGGTTTATGGATGCAGTGAAAGAGGACATGAAGGTAGTTGGTGTGAGAGAAGAGGATGCAAAGGACAGGGTTAGATGGAGGCAATTGATTCGCTGTGGCGACCCCTGAAGGGGAAAGCCGAAAGGAAAAGAAGAAGAAGAAGAGTGGCACCCTCTAGTGTCAGTAATTCATACGTGCATATATTAGTGTAAACAGGCCCTGAACACACACTCACACACACAGGGGTCCTGTACGCATGCAGGGGGAGGTAAAGTGGTGGGCAGCTCCTTTATGGAGCACCCAAATGAGCAACTTGTAAGGGTGACGGCGCCTTGCTCAAGGGTGCCTCGGCAGTGCTCCGGAGGTGAGCTGACACCTCCCACTCTCAGCTCACACTCCAGGTATTTTTGGGTGGGAGCGGGAATCGAACTGCCAATCTTAGAATATTGGACGACCCACTCTACCGCTAAGTCACTGCCCCCCCACTGACACACAGCTGATCACTGCCAAGGGTGGATCCGGCATACCAAGCGGTTCTATCCCAGGTGCATCGCCTTGGGTGATATCAGAGATCGTAGGGATTAGAGATAGTAATTTTGTGTTTTTTTACGTAAGCCCCCCCGCCCCCCTTTTTTTCTGGGCTTTTTGCTGTTGTTGTTTTTTTTTGTTCAGAATGCTCTTGTGGGTTTCATGGATATTTTGTTCACTGTAAGCTTTTTCTTTTCTATCATATTGTAAACAGTATTTTTACTTTACCTCCTGTAATAAACTGTAAAGGAAAAAAAATGATTTGCTTTTTACTGGAATGCTTTTGAATGTGAACATTACATGTGGACATACAGTTCCCAACCAAGAAATGTTGTGTACATTTTGCAGGCAAATACCATTAAAAATGAAACATAAAAGTCTATGTCATTTTTCAAATGTCAGCAATACCCAGTATTTTGAAACCTAGTGTACTTTGATTGACTGCATGTACCTTATGAAGTGAAAACAAGCATTATTCTTTGACATAATAATTTCATTTTGAGTCGAATATCCAGTGTTTTGGTAAAGTGTGTGTACAGAAAACAATGTATCCTATTTTGAAATGAAGAGTTAGTGTTTATTTAACAAGATGTGTTTTTGAGAAGAAAATTAACCATTTGGTCAATTGTGCTTTCTAGGTGTGAGTCTGTGTTAAGAGATTAGAAAAAGTATTTGAAGTCTGGGTAAGCGCTTGTTAGCAACAGAAAAAACTGTAATACTCTTTATTTTACTGATTCAATTCAAAATAAAACTAAGATTTTTTCTTTGTCTAAATTAAAATATACTTTTTAATTATTATCTGCAAAATCATCTACTGTGTGCCAATGAATAGTTTGTAAATTTTAAGAGATATGCTTTTGCATAATAATGATAAAGCGATGGGTGGCAATCAGAACAAACATTTGATATAAAAAAGAATAATCAATAAACAAAAGTTACATCAACTTTTTAAAGGACTTTCAGGGTAAAACCAAGACAGAAAACGACTTCATTTTTGTAGTTTCTTGTGTTCATAGTTGCACCTGTGTCTGCTTGAAGGCTCCAGCACAGCTGAAACATGACAGAGTTTAGAACTTAGCTGTGTGAATGAAAGGATAAAAAGATTCTGAAGCTGAAGATGTTGTTTCTTGTCATCAGTGACAAACAATGTACAGTTGACTATTAAATAAATGTTTAGTTGTGATCAGGGAAGAAGTGCCACTGCTCAGTCAGTGTTTTGATTTGAAAAAAATCAAAAGAAGTTACATCTCATTTACCCACAGTCATTTACCCACAGTCAAGATATTATAAATAAATAAGATATTCAAAAGTAATTCAGAGGCATATTTCAATTTTGAGAAATTTACTGCAAACAACCAGTGAGCAAAACAAGAATCTGAGAGGGTCGCAAACAACAGAACATGTCATCAGCACCAAGCTTTCAGTTTGGAACGCCTCAGCCTGTATATAAAAGTCAGTTTTAGTTTTTTCACATTTGTGTTGTATTTTGATATTTAAAGGGTTTTATTTCTATGTAAAATAATTATCATTTGCATTTACATGAGAGAATAGCACCTTTTTTTTTCTAGCTTTAATATGACCTGCATATTGTTTTACAACAATGAAAGACAATCTGGAGTAATTCAATTCAAGTAGCTCAATTTATTTTTATTCCAGTTTCTCAAATGTTTCACTTCCATATGAATGTGACTTTTACTTGAAGGCTAAAAAGGTTATATTTAGATAAATGATGTATAGTTATACACAAAATTATGGTGATAATGCAGTCAGAGAAAGGCCGATTGAATTTAATGGCTGTAGTCAGTGGATGAAGTGCTTCCAGTTGTGTTGTCTTTTCCTTCCTTGCATATAATGGCTTGAATGGTGGTTCAAGGCCGTGAGAGCGGTCTAATGGGTTTATATTTACCTGCTTGTCTCCAGATTCTGCTCAGTTTGTTCCATTAGAAAAGCAAGAGACAGGAAATGACTCAACTCTGATTGACTGCCATATAGAAAACACTATATTTATGGTTGTAACTTAAAAGTGACTTGACTTCAACTATTATTGTGTCATAAATAAATCACCATTATTTTTGTTGACTAATTTTTGTCATTTGCACCAAATTATCATAAAACATCTCATATCTTTAAAATAAAGTTAATATTATTCGCATCAACATTCAAGCAATTTATGCAAATATTACAGTTCCAGTAATAGTATCAGAACTACTATGAGGCAAACATAGAGACCTAAATCAGAGGCTGAGAAAAAAAATTGGCTGCATGACGAAGGAGAAAAAATCCCCCAAATCCTGAAAAATATTCAAATGTCCTGAATTCAAAGGCCTCTGACTTTCACAAGAATCTTCTGGGTGTTTTCTGTCAATGCATCCAAATTCAAGCGATTTAAATCTGGACTTGTACTTCAGTCCCAGTGGACACCAGATTCTTGATGATGGCTTCTAGATAGTTGCAGAGTCATGAGATGGGCAGACTTACTTTTTAGTAATGCTTCAAAGAAAGTGGCTGTAGAGCCCTACAGGAATCTGGATGAACAGTATACAGTAAACTTAAAACAACCAGAATGTGAAATTAATAAGTTGTTTTGGAACCTTGAGGAGGTTCCAGGTGGATGTAATCTTCCCCAAGCTGCCCGTTAAATGAGATAAAACCCCCTGTGGGTTGGTCATTAGTGGCACTGAGGGTTCAGACAAAAGAACGATGATGCAGAAGGTGTGTGTGTGTGTGTGTGTGTGTGTGTGTGTGTGTGTGTGTGTGTGTGTGTGTGTGTGTGTGTGTGTGTGTGTGTGTGTGTGTGTGTGTGTGTGTGTGTGTGTGTGTGTGTGTGTGTGTGTGTAACCCAACACCCTGGACAGTAATTATGAATCCTGGCTTCTCTCAATTGACGGCATGTCGGTCCGGTGCTAATCCACCAAATCTGCTGGCTGACATTTAACACACAGCATCACTGAGGTGGTGAATGGAGGTGTGTAGTGTGTGTGTTTGCATGTGTGTGTGTGACCAGCTTTGGTTTGTAATTTCCTGCTCAGCTGAAGGGTGACATTGTTCCTCTTTTAATCAATTTAATTTTGGGGGGGAAAAAAAAAAAAGCTTGAAAACACACAAAAAATATCAACATAAATGAAAATGTTTTTGTCAAATAATGAATACTTGTGGTGTAAAACACACATCAGAGAGAAAGAACAAACAAAAAAAAAACACAACTAAAAGTTAAACGCAGTGTTATTTCCTAAAACATTGCTCTTATGTAGTGTGTGTGTGTGTGTGTGTGTGTGTGTGTGTGTGTGTGTGTGTGTGTGTGTGTGTGTGTGTGTGTGTGTGTGTGTGTGTGTGTGTGTTGTGTTTGTGTGTGTTTGTTTGTGTGGGAGGGAGGTGATGACATGTCATTGATTGTCCATTTTCATGCACCAGTGTTTGCGTGCATTTGGGTGAAGACGTTGTCTTCTGTGACTCTTGCGCGTGTCCGTCCTTGAATGACGGTATAAAAGTGGACTCAACTGTGTGAGTGACAGAAGAGGAGAGGAACAACAGAACAACAGAACCCTCCAACCGACAGCCAAACGTCAAGGAACACCAGCAATAAGACGAAGAAGACGTGAAACACAGAGACGGGACAGCGAGGTAAGAAAAGGCTTCATTATGGTTGATTTATTATTTTAGGCAATAAATCTTTCTTTAATAAACATGTTAGATATTAAATATTAAATAACTGAACACTGCTACTGACGACTCACATTTTATAATTGGTTATTATATTTTTAAATATACCATAAGACCAAGTCCCTCACTGCAAAGGTTTGAATATTTAATACGAGTTGGAAGGTGAAAATAAATTTCTTCATATTCAAATACACCAAATCAACGTTTAAAATTTCCTCATTTATCTGTAAAACAAATGTATTTAAACAGAAAAAATGACTTATTTTCCAAGTTTTGAATTCTTTTTTTTATTATGTGCACATACTACATATACCTACAGCGAGATGCCTGTATAGACATTACTCTGTAGTTTGCCTTTGTCAGTACAGTTTACTGAAATATAGAAATGAATTAAAAGAAAGATATAATTGATGTGCTTTAACTTGTAGTAATTAATGTATTTGTATTGTCATCTCTGATTAGTCAGCAGGAAAATGTGTCCTGTGTGGTTATTGGTGGCAGCGGCACTAGTGGGCGTGGCTAGCGGAGCTATCAGTCAGTGCTGGGAGCATCCCAGCTGTCAGGATCTGAGCTCTGAGAGCAGCATGATGGTAACACACTCTTTACACACCGCGTCAGAATGAACAGACAGATTCTTACGTTTCCCTTATTTGTGTAAGATGTGAGACATAAACACGAACATGTCCGCTTAGTGTGTGTGTGATAAAATGTTTTTAATCATTGTTGAAACACATTATTATTATTATTATTTGTTCTCTGCCTTCAGAATTTACATGTTGATGCAAGGAGAGGAATAAAGATTTAAAGTTGGATTCAGAATATATCAATATGTACAATTCAGTTCTTCTCATTTTTGTTTTCACATCTACATTTGCACCAGTGTTAAACATCCAGCTACAGAACATCGATGAGGGTCTTCATGTGGGAACCAAGTTATTAAATACTCCATTTCCCTCCCCCTCTGAGTCTCTGCTTCGTCTCCCCCCACAGGGATGCATCCAGCTTTGTCGCTCTGACTTCTCAGCTGAGACCCCCGTCATCCCGGGAAACGTCCACCTCCAGCCTGCACCTCCATCAGACCCCTCCTCCTTAATCTTCCCTTCCTCCTCCTCTCCTCAGACCAAACGCTCCTACTCCATGGAGCATTTCCGTTGGGGGAAACCCGTCGGTAGAAAACGCCGCCCCGTCAAGGTGTACACCTCCAACGGCGTGGAGGAGGAGTCTGCTGAGGTGTTTCCTGGAGAAATGAGGAGGCGGGATTTGACCAGTGAGTTGTTGGCGGCGGCAGAGGAAGAGGAGGAGAAAGTGCAGAAAGTGATGGAGGAGGCAGAGGAGGAGCAGCAGCAGCTCCTGGGGGAGCTCCAGGAGAAGAAAGATGGTTCCTACAAGATGAAGCATTTCCGCTGGAGCGGCCCGCCAGCTAGCAAACGCTACGGCGGCTTCATGAAGAGCTGGGACGAACGCAGCCAGAGGCCGCTGCTCACACTCTTCAAGAACGTCATCAACAAAAACGAACAACAGCAGAAGTGACAGCAGGAGGAGGAAGAGGAGGGATGGCAGACGGCCACTGTCGCTGGCGAGGGAAGCTCATATAGCAGACAAATTAGTCATCAATAAAATGCTCTGAAACTGCTGTCTGTAACTTGAATGAATGAAAGATAGGGAGTCCAAAAGATGTTTTACTATTAATTTATGTAAATAACTGTAAATTATGTGAAAACATAAAGGAGTTATTTGCAAGCAAAAAAAGAGAAATGTTTTTGCTCTTTTTCTTTTCTACAGTTACACATAAATGAGTCAAATATGACCTGGATGATTAACAACACAACAAAACACTGAACATTATCGCTCCTAAAGAGATTTATTAACAGCCACCTTAAACTTATCTGGATTTGCTGGACATTATTAAAGTTCACAACTGAATGAAATGAAACACCTAAATATATAATATTTTATTGGCACCATCCAAATCACTAACATATGTTTACAGATTTGCATCGAGTCTCAAGTGAAGTCAACCTAATTTAAACGTCAGCCCCCTACCTCCTTCTCTCCTCTGCTGCCTCCTCGCCTCCTCTACCTCCTCCTTATGTAAGGAAAGCATCGCATCGCTGCCGATCGTCTCTAATAGACACACAGGTCAGGGAACTTCATCTCGTAGAGGGGCGTGGAGCGAGGTGGCGAGTGTCCAGATGGAGACGGAGGGGGGCGAATGACCAGATGGAACACTTGATCCAGTTTAGACTGAAGCGAAGACATCTGGAGAGAAAAGCATGACATCCAGCAACAGACAGGAGAGGAGGCTGCAGAATAACAGTCATTCATTAATGAGAGCACAGATCTGAAGTTCACCTACAGTTAACAATTAAAAGTGCAACGAGGCTGTGTGTTGGAGGTCACAGGGTCAGAGGTCACTCACCCTGGCTCCGCAGTGAGCAGCGATTTCCTCAAATGGAGCCGTCTGGAACTTCTCCACCACCTGCATCCTCTTCCTCCTCTCCTCCTGCTCAACACTTCCTCTGTTCTCTGCATGACACAATATTTTAGTCACACAAGATAAAAATGATTTTATAGTAATAAATAAAAACTTTCACACACACAGAAAACTCTACAGTAAACAATGTAAAAAAAACAATTTAAATCACCCACCGACAGCGCTCTTCAGCGTCTGAAAGGTGATCTGCTCTGTTTGGGGATGCTAGAGAAAAGAGACAGGTCGTCAGACAGACAGGCAGGAAGGCAGACAGACAGACACAGGCTGGCAGACAGGTACCTGCTTTGTATCAGGACGGCACTCGGGGTCGATATCGATCTGCAGAGAGATGACATCACCAACGCTCTTCCTCTTAGATAGACGATCCTCATCTAAAGACAAAACAAGAATTTTAGTTTATTGAAGCCTCCAGAGTTTGATCCAGTAATGACAAAAGTGTGTGTGTGTGTGTGTGTGTGTGTGTGTGTGTGTGTGTGTGTGTGTGTGTGTGTGTGTGTGTGTACGTGGTGTATGTCTGTGTATACCTGTCAGCTGAGGCGTGTATGGCGTGTTTAAGCGTTCAGCATGTGTACTGTAGCTGCTTCCTGTAAGAGCCTCACACATCTTTGATTGGTCAAACAGACAGGCTTCATCTACCTGCAGCTCATCTTTTGGGAGACTGGCACACACACACACACACACACACACACACACACACACACACACACACACACACACACACACACACACACACACACACACATAAATACAACAGACATCTAACATTAATTCTCTCTCCAGTTCATCTCTATGTCTCTCTACCTGGGCGTGTCACGGAACACCTCCTCAGGTAGCAAGTGAGGGGTGTTCTTCCGCCGGCTCTCAATGACCTGCAGACACACAACACATCGAACATTACGCTGTACAAACACACACCTGCCAGACATGTTCACACACACCCCTAGTCTTCACCTGTGTGACGTGCAGATGGAGGGGCGGAGGTGGGCCGAGCAGCGCCAACAGGTTGAGGAAAGCAGCGCAGACGGCGTGGATGCCACAGCGGTTAAACACTGACAGACTCTCATGATTGGACAACGCCAGCTCCTGACCAGCCAATCACAAGTTGAGCCAGCATGAGAATAAAACAATAGCCATTATCATTAACTTTACAACAGCTCATACCTGTAGGGCAAGAACCAGTCTAATCAGGTCTACCCACACCTCCTCATTGGCCAGCTCCACACTCAATACAGCCAATAAGGTGATGAGAGCCTGGTAATGGCCCCGCCCACTGCTTTCCTCCTTACACGTCAGGTAGACGTGTCTGTAAAGATGCTGAGCATGCTGCACACACATACACACACATATGGATACAGTATACAATATATTAATATCTATCCAATGACAGCGACTGATTCTCATCAGAAGAGAACAGTCATGTTTCTTTCTCTCACCTTTCTGATGAACAAGTTGTCCTGTCGACAGCATCGGTCCTCCTTCAGCTCCAGCATTGAGACGTCACACATGACCCTGTGGAAACACAGGAAGACGGGAAGAAGATCACCAACTCAGACCCCAGCCTGTCCACCACATGATCTAAACCTACCCCATCAGAAACAGTCCAGTACTGTCTGATGGAGTCCTTGGCATGTCTGTGGAGATGTGACCTGCTAGTGTCGAGCCTGGTGGCATTCTGCTGTCTGTCGATAAGCGAGGTGAGGATGGAGAGAACCAGCAGACGAATCTCCGGATCCTCCATCAGGGTGAAGGACAGCAGAGGCTCCAAGAAGGACGAGGGCAACGCCGTCAACAGATTATGGCTTTCATAACTCTCTGATACCTGAAGGAAGACAGACTTTAATGTGGAGAACCTAGATCCTGTGTGTGACAAATGAACTGCCTGCAGGATGTAGCAGGAATCCACGTCAGTAGTGTTGTAGGCCACATGTAGGCTAGGAGGGATTTGAATAGAACAGAGCTGACCTGGAGGAGAGACTTCAGCAGCATCACCTGGATCATTCTGCTGCCTTCAAACCTAAAACCGATGCCAGGACCTTTAAATACATCTGTTTGTTCTTTTTTGGAACATTTGAAACATGTTTATGTGGGCCTGGAAGAATGGAACTTAAGCGGTACCCTGCATTGGGTGATCCAAGCACAGGGTAGATACCAGGAACTGGAATTTTTCCCATAATGAACAGCATGACCTCTGACCTCTGGTAGATGGGAAGTGTATTGGCAAAGGATCCTGGACAGTTAAAGCAAAAAAAAAAAGTGACAGACTTGTACACGTCTAGGGTACAAAAAACACCCAACACTGACCAATAGTTTTGATGACGGCATCCTGCAGAGTTTTCTCCTCAGTTGAGGTGGTTTGGTGTTTTCCGGTGTTGTCATAGAAACCAGTTAGCTGGTAGTCGACGCTCTGCCTGAGCTGTCGCAGTAATGTGTTGAACACCTCCAGTACCGTGGGACCTACAGTTCACACACACACACACACACACACACACACACACACACACACACACACACACACACACATACACACACACACACACACACACACACACACACACACACACACACACACACACAGGACTATAGGTTCCAGAGGTAGAATGACACACACACAGTGTACAGACACACAGCAGATGGACCGACCCACAGATCCAGTGGCCTCGATGACAGCAGCTTCAGACAGGACCTCTACGATCCCGGCTCTGACTGAAGCAGGACTTCTGCTGTTGGCATCCAGATGACCCAACAGCTGCTGGATCACCAGGTGAGAATGCTGTGACTAAGGGAGTCAACAGAGGTCATAGAACAGAGGTTAGCTCAGACGAATCAAGTTATGGGGCACAAACAAATAATAACAGCAGTGCAGTGAAAATCCTGACTCACCTGGATTGAGAACATGATGATCTTAAAACACTGAACAGCAAAACCTCTTCCTTTCCAAAGACCGTGACTGTCCAAGTGTCTGAAAACACACAGTCTGCTTAACCTGGTAGTACTACTAGTACTACTACCACTAGAGCTAGTACTACTACTACGTTACTACCACTATCACTAGTCCTACTATTACTACTAATACTGCTACTACTAATACTTCAACTACAACTACTATTATTACTACAACTACTATTACTACTACTACTATTCCTACAACGACGACTACTACCACTACCACTATTACTACTACTACCATTACTACCACTACTACTACTACTACTACTATTACTACTACAACTACTACTACCATTACTACTACTATTACTAGTACTACTTCTACTATCACTGCTATTAATACTACTACTACCATTACTACTACTACCAATAGTACTACTACTACCACCATTACTACTACACTAACCAATACTACTCATACTACTATTACGACTACTACCATTACTACTACTACCAATAGTACTACTACTACCACCATTACTACTACACTAACCAATACTACTCATACTACTATTACTACTACTACTACTATTAGTGCTACTACTACTATTAGTGCTACTACTACTACTATTACTACTACTACTATTGCTACTAATACTATTACTACTATTATTACTACTACTACTATTGCTACTACTACTATTACCATTACTACTACAACTGCTACCACTAGTACTTCTACTACTACTACTACTACTACTAATAATAATAATAATAATAAAAGAAAAACATGTGCAGCTCACATCAGCACAGGTCTGATCGCGTTGGTAATGTGTCCATAAGCTGCTCGTCCCAACAATTCCCTGAAACACACCTCAGTCTGCTCTGCTGGAGACTCACTGCACACAAACACACATGCACGCACATGCACGCACACACACACACACACACACACACACACACACACACACACACACACACACACACACACACACACACACACACATACACATACACACCCCTTAATGACATCAGTGACTGAAATGCAGGTGTATTACAGTTCGCCCTCCTACAGTCTTGCATCAAAACTCGCGACTTCACCTCATTGCAGATTTTTGGTAAGCAGTCACGTGATTCTGTACGTGCATTCTATTGGCTGACAGCATCCGGAAGTTCGCTATGTTCCGTGAGTCTTGGACTTACGTGAGACACAAAAGTGCTTTAAACAGTCAATAAGAGTGTGGGAAAAGGTAATACAAACAGAAGGTAGTTTAATATCAGTGTGGGGAGGGTCATAAACGTTTGAATTATCGTAAATAATAAGATAAATAGTTTGTCGCTATATCGCGGAATTTATTGATCACATGTGGTTCCTGGAATGCATTACCCGCAAAGAACGAGGATGGACTGTATTCGTTGTGAAGTGTGTTCACCTGCTGTCATGCGTGTGCTGCTGCAGGTTGACCAGCAGGGCGGGGACAATCTGCTCCATGTGACGTGGCTCCCAAATGTTCACCTGCAGCTCGTCATCAACTGTCTTCCTTACCACACCCTGCAGGCCACGGATCCCCGAGACGCGGATCCTTAACGTACACACGCACACACACACACACACACACACACACACACACACACACACACACACACACACACACACACACACACACACACACACCAATCATCAATCAGTCAATCTTCCTATGGATTAATCTCAAATAGTAAATGTTCTGTAATCAGAACAACTGACTTGTTCTGGACGTCTGTGTCATGATGGTCGGAGTGACACATCTCGCTGAAGCGAGACACAAAGAAGTCGTAGCTGCGATGATATGACGGCGTGTCCTCCTCGATGTTTGCAAACTTCACAAACTACACGAGAGAAAACATTCATGAATGACTTTCACGCTATTAACGCCAACTATTATGATGAACCGTTGTTTATGGAATCAGAGAAACTGCAGTGGCAGCAGGAAAGTGTTTCCAGCTGCTCCACTGATGATTTCATCATCCATCAGCCCTGGTGCAGTGCATTAAAGGCTATCTGAACGCATGTATGACATAACTGTAACGTCTGCGCTGGAGGACTCACAGAGTTGGTGGCCAGGATGTGGAGGTGCGGTTTGTCGGCCTCCAGCAGCAGGCGCAGTGTACTGAGGAAGCTCTCCACCAGCAGGTTGATGCTCTGGCAGTGACAGGCCAGCAGCAGCTGCTCCATCGCCTCCATGACTATGCACACGTACCTAGACCACAAACACACAGGTGAACAGATGTCACACCAGCTGGTTCTTGTGATGGTGGCGCCCGCTGACCCGTAGCGGTGGCGGTTTAGCTCCCTCGTCAGTCGTTCCGACAGATAAGCAGCGATCCGGTCCAGCTTCTCTGGTGCCGACAAAGCAAAGAAGGTCAGCTTCTCCATGTTGGCTTTCACCAGGCCTTCCTGAAAACACAGCCATACACATGAGTGTGTGTGTGTGTGTGTGTGTGTGTGTGTGTGTGTGTGCGTGTGTGTGTGTGTGTGCGTGTGTGTGTGTGTGCGTGTGTGTGTGTGTTTGTGTGTTTACTTCAGGATCTTCTGGGAAAATATTATCGACCAGTCGCTTATATCGAGGACGTAGCGCCCAACAGCAGCCGCACAGTCCTGCACACACAGAAGTCATGTGAAAGTTTGAATTTAGAATTATGGATCACAACATTTTTATTGTTTTCTCATGTAATAATGATAAAGAAACAGACTTTTGTCCCCATTAATTAAGATAACAAAGAAGAAAATTAACCGTATTATCTTGAGAGAAAAAAATATAAATCTGTCAAAAAAAAAATTATTTTTATCCAGTAATTCTGTGCGGTCACAATTTTAGAAAGTTACAGCTACATGATTTGATGATATTAGGTCTGAGAGAATGTTTCATTTGTACCAACAAGAAATTAAGAACTGGTTTCTTTTAGAATTGTAATTAAAATCCAGTCAGCAGTCAGTCCATAAATGAACGTTAGGGGGCAGCAGAGAGTCCGTCCACGTTAACCCACTTTCACCAGATTTATATTCAATTTTTCATCTCACTCCATGGTCAGTGTAATACTGTAAGTTCTGGGAGATTAACAAAGAAATGAGATCCAACAATACACACACACATACGCATACACGCACACACACACAGACACACACACCATCATATATCTTTATCATTAATCCTGCAGTGTTGCATAATGTGTTCATACTGTTGTTTTATAGATGTAAAAGGATGGCGGTTCAATCCCCACTCTGTTTCATGTGAAGTGTCTCTGGGCAACAGCAGATGTTTATGATTCACACTGTGAAGCAGGTCTGCTGTGATTTAGTCAAAGACAATTAAGTCAAGGGTGAATAGTGAATGTGTTAGTAATGGAACTGACATCTAACACATACATCATGTTTTCATTTTCCTCTCATCTAGAGAATTTAATTTCTGGCCAAACAAAAATAATCAATTTTGTTTTTTGTGTGTCTCATAAATTTGGTTTGTCTCATATTTTCTTTAATTTAGTAAGTTGTATGGCATCGGTCATTGGAATATGATTAACACTGACCACACCTCGGAGGGTAGAAGCTGAGGAACACCGACCACCACTAGAACTGAAGAAGCCTCTTGAATGAGAGGAGAAATGTCTTTACTTTCTTAAAGACCAGTGGATTGATTTAGACTCCTTTGGACTCTTCAGTTACTGTTTTGACAATGAACTTCATTTAAACTGTGTAAACGTAATTACTTTATACTTCTAATTTCCTGTAAATAAAAAACAATCAAACCTATATAATATATGTAAAAATTAAAGACCCATATAAAATATTAAAAAAGAAATAACTCTCATGCTTTAAAACCATTAAAAAATTAGAATAAAATCTTCTAAAATATCTTAATATAGTACAATTAATAAGTTATCCAATCAGAATTACTAGAACGACATTATTTAGAATTGAAATTGAATTAAATGTATCTATATGTAAATAAATATATGTTTTCTGCAGCTGTTGCTGAACACATCATGGAAAGCAGACAGACATGGAATTGTAGCATCTATTTATACATTCAAATTATCTACTTGTTATGATTTTCAGGAATGGTAATTCAACGCTCAACTGGAAATATCTGTACATCCAAAGGGAAACGGAAAAGAGGGAATAAAAGTGAATATTTCTCACCGTACATGAAGACGATTCCTTCAGCTCACATCCACACTCTCACACAAGTCTCTGGTTAATCCTTCACACACACACACACACACACACACACACACACACACACACACACACACACACACACACACGCTAAACACATCCGCTCAGTCACCATCATGTTAAAACCATGTATCTCTGCATTCAGTGGAGGATTAACTGTCAAACGATGATGTTGGGAAACTACATGTTTTGTTTTATTCATCTAAACTCCAGATGAATAAAATTACATCCTGGATTCTGTGAGGTTCACATGAACATCCTGTTTTTAGGCATAAAACAGATTTAATGCAGAGTAGCACTAATATTCTCACCAGCTTTAAACCTGAAAGCGTCCCGTGTGTGTGTGTGTGTGTGTGTGTGTGTGTGTGTGTGTGTGTGTGTGTGTGTGTTTGTGTGTGTGTGTGTGTGTGTGTGTGTGTGTGTGTGTATTTGATCCAAGCCATGTGCAGCAGCTCAGCACTCTGTAATCTGCTCTGGATTTATTCATCATTCCAGCAGTAGCAGGAAAAAAAAACATATCAGGACCTTCCAGAACTGAAGCTGAACCGTACACAGATGATTTAGTGCCTCATTTAATATCATTTATTTTTGACATCCTTATAGTTCCAGTCACTGTTTCTTTGTAGTATCTTAATCTGGTTATTGGTTAATATGATCATAAAATCCTCATCCAGACACGGTTAGAACACTGGTAAGGTCCGAAAAACATAAACAAAAACATTTAGAGATGAAGCGTGGAGGCATCGGTTCCAGGAAGGAATCAAGCAGCAGCTGTGACCAGACAGATGTTCTTCGTTGTATAATTTTTAAATTATACAACAAACAACAATTAAAATATCAATCAATACTGAAAATACTCAGTCGGTTTTTAACGATTAATTATCTTTTAGATGAAATAAGCTGTTCATTGCACAAAGTGTGAACAACACTTGCCGTCAACACTTTTTTTTTAAAAAGTATTTCTGTCCACGCACTTGAATTAATAATGTGAATTCTCTTCAGAGGATTAAGTTTTAATTAACAAGTTTCACTACTTGTTCATTTTATTTCATATTTCATATTTTCTGCTTTCATGAAACAGGAGATTTTCAGCTCATTATTTATTTATTATTAGTCCTACCAGGACTACCTGCAGCAACATTAGTGGTGTTACCTCCAGGCGCCTGATGGTCCAGCACCGAGCAGCAGTCCTGCAGCAGCCTCCGAGGAGCCTCGGAGACGGTGGACACGGCGATGCACCTCGGCAGCGACACCCCCCTGGGCAGGCTGGGTAAGTTCACGCCCCTGGGCATGGTGGGTAAACTGGGCATACTGGGTAAGGTAGGCATACTGGGCATGGTGATGCCCCTGGGTAAACTAGGAGGGTTGATGGCTCTGGGCAAGGAGTTAAAGATGGTAGGCATGCTGGGAAATCTGGGCAAAGTCCCCGACATCTCTGTGGCAACCTGCCTGATTGTTGACCAGACGGATGGATGGAGGAAGCTGAGGAAGACGGAGCGAAGGGATGGAGGAGGAACTCTGGGCAGAAGTGAAGGTGGAGAAAGTGAGAGGAGGTCAAATGAGAAAATGAAAAGCAGGATTGAAATGAAAAAAACATCTTCTCTCAACTTCTGCCTGCTCACATTCCTCTGAGCCTTAACCCCTTCAGCTCAGTTCCACTCAACACCGATAGTTTTCTCATATGGACGTGTTCAACACACAGTGGAACACATCTACTACAAAAATATTCACAGAAAGCAGTGGAGTTACGGTGGCGGAGGTCAACCAGACTTGAGTCAGAAAGTTTCATTTTATTTATTTAAGCATTTTAGATGCTATGTTATGCTTCTAATCTGACATACACAAACACACACAGAGAGCTCCTACCTGCTCAATTCCAGCGTTGCTCTCTTCTAATCGTTCCCCTCTGACGGCAAACATGGAGCTGCTTATGTAACAACAACTGAGCCTCTGCTGACCAGCAGCTCAGATCAATAATCAATTTGTGCGATCAACCCAGAACTCTGTTTTGCAGCACATGTTTCAACACGTTCCCAAAAACTTTTCAACCATGAGTTTAAATTCAAGGATCATCTTAAACTTAACCATCTATGAATAACGCTGATGAAATATTTACATATTACATATTTACATATGACATATTTACATATTATAATTACATGGACAATTTTAAAGGCTGCACAGAGGGCAGCATCAGTGGGCTTGACCCAGATCCTCCTCACACTCCAAGGCCTCTGCAGTAATGGGGGAGCTCCCTCTGCTGTTTCTATCTGGAGATGTATAGCAGACATCTTCGATGACATCATCAATACCTGGACAACCTGCAGACAGATGCCGACTGTCTACCAGGCTGGTCTGTGTTGCTTTTTCTCCACAATGCCAGAAATCTCCTGACATCAACCAAAAAAATCAAACTGACTTACTTGACTTGACTTATGGCACTTGCAGGTGCTCCCTCATGGCGTCCATCTCTCTCTGTCTTCAGCAACTTTTCTGGCTTGGTGTAGGGACATCTTGATAGACTTTAAGTCCTGTGTGACGCTGTCCAGCCAGTGGAGATGGGGTCTGCCACGGGGCCATTTCCAGCAAAGGTTTTTTTTGGTTGATTTCCATGATATCCTTGGCCGGATATCCTGCATCCTTGCGCACAAGGTGTCCGAACCACCTCAGCCTCCTCTGGGCATTTAGTGTTGAGGCTAGGTGTAGTTTTGTTCGGGCTCTGATCCTCTCATTGCTGATGAAATCAGACCACCAGACACCAAGTATTTGTCTCTGGCACTGCAAAATCGAAGAGATCAATACATTTTCTATTCTGATCCCTTGTTTGCCAGGTCTCACTTACATATAAAAAAAAACAGACATGACCAGAGTGTGTACATCTTCATTTTGGTGGCAAATGAGATGTTACTTTCATGCCAGAGTCTTGTGAAGCTTTCTCATGGCACCAGAAGCTTTGCTGATTCTGCAGGATATTTCACCGTCTATCAATCCATCAGCAGCTATAGACGAGCCTAAGTAGGTAAAGTTCTTCACATATTCCACTGGTTCACCATCAACCTGGAGGGGAGAAGGTATGGCATTGTCGGGTGAAATAAGCATTAGCTTGGCCTTTTCCAGCTAACCTTCATTCCTACTTTCACTGCTTCTGTATTCAGGGTGGTCAGGATTTGGTGGAGTTTCTCTTGGCTGGAGAAACTCCAGCCAAGCGATATCATCTGCATAAGCTAGATCTGTTAGATTCCAGGAGCCAAGGATGATACCTATATCATTGTCATGGATATCGATTGGTTTGTTCATCAGGTGGTCGATGACACAATTAAACAGGTCTGGTGCTACCACACAACCTTGACGTACACCTGAGGCAATATTGAACCAATCACTTGTGTCATCCTTGATCCTGACACAGCTCTAGCTGTCATCATACAGAAGTTTGAAGAGTCTTGTAAGTTTTGGTGGGACCCCAGACACTGTAGTGGCAACCACAAAGCATTCCCGCCAATGCTGTCGAAGGTAGCTTTGAAGTCAATGAAGGCAGTGTACGCTGTTTGTTGGAATTTTTTAGCTTTTTCATTGAAGTGCCTCAATGCTGATATTTGATCTTACAGCAAGGACAGACCTTTTAAACAGGATGGTGACAAATAGCTTTCCAGGAATTGACAGCAATGTGATACCACAATGATTGGTGCAGAGCAAGCGGTCACCTTTGTTCTTCCAGAACGGGAGGATGATTCCGCGCTGCCAGACATTGGGAGGTCAGACTGAACCCAGACTGAATTGATGATGACTTTTAACCACTCAGTCATTGTCTCTCCACCTGCTTGCAGCATCTCAGCTGTTATGCTACAGATCCCTGTTGCTTTGCCAGTTCTCAGTCTTTTTAATGCTTTTCTTACTTCATCGGTTGTTACTGGCTCTTGGTTTAACTGACAGGGTTGCGTAGAATCGGGGTGATGTTGAAGATCAGGGTGATCTGCGGCTGGGGGTTTGTTTAGCAGAGTACTGAGGGGTCCTTCCCAGTAAGACAGTTGCCATGCTTGTCTTTGATCATACTCAGATAGTTAGAGGTTGTTCCAGCAGATGACAGTTTGCGATATTCACTGAATAATGTGGCATAATCATTGTTCTGTGAGGCATGCTCCATGCACAGTGCTTTTTCTTCCCAGTAGGGTTCTTGGTCTTAACTTTTTCCTCTTTTTGTCGAGTTGACGATATTCAGCCATATTATTTGCAAGTCTGGCACTAAGACAATTTTCAATGATTTCAAGTGTGTTGGGTGTGATCCAAGGCTTTGTGGGTTGTTTCTTCTTGCCTAGAGTGGAGGTGGCTACACACTCAACAGCCAACTTGAACTCTGTCCATTAGGATTCAATATCTGATTCTGGCTCAAGATTGGCCAGTGAGCTGAACTTGTTAGAAATTTCTGCTGCATATGTGCTTCTAATGAGTGGGTCTCTCAGCAGATGGGAGTTTACAGCAACTTTTTGCTGTGGTTGGTCTTGTGCTTTTAGCTTGAGTCTGGTGGTGGCAATTACAATGCGGTGATCAGCATTTCCTAATTCAGCGCCACGGTATGTGCGACAGGAGGAGACGCTAGACCACCATCTACTACTGGCTAGGATTTAATCGACCATCTTTTTGGTAATCCCGTCGTTACTGTAACAGGAATGCTGATGTATCAGTTTACGCTGGAATTGTGTTGTCATGATGCAAAGGTTAATTGCAGCACAGAACTGGAGGAGCCTCTGTCCATTGTCACTGGTGTTGGAATTTGGGGATACAGGTTCAAGGATTCCTGGCCATGCACTGCGTGTGAGGAGGTCACAGGCTATGGTAGCATTCAAGTCTCCAAGTACCATGGTGATGTCATGTTGGCTGATGCTGGACATGATACTGTTAAGCTTGCTATAGAACTCGTCTTTATCCTCAGCACTGCTTGTATTGGTTGGGGAATAGCAGGCTATGAGAGTGACTTTTCCAAGTTTGTGTGTAAGGCGGGCTGTCAGTATTCTAGATGACACAGGTGTCCAGATGACAACATCTCTGTATGATTTCTTGTCTAAGGCGATAGCCACACTATCTCCACAGCGGTCCTCATGTCCAGACCATAGGATATATAAGATATGGTTCTGGCCCGCAATGGTTTCACCCACACCCACCCAGTGCACTTCCTCAAGGCTAGCTATGTTGACAGAGTATCGGGCCAGCTCTTCTCCCAGGAGAGGTATAGCACCAGGAGTGTTGAGGGTCAAGACATTCCAAGTTGCAAGTCTCATGCTTTCCGTAGATCAATCGGTTGTCCGTTTTCATGCAAGGGTCATCTCCAGTTCGATCTGTGCGTTATCTGGTTAGGCATAGTGTTCGTAGCAAGGTTTGTTTTGCAGGAACAGGGAGCTGGCCTGTTGCCTAACCTTCATCTTTGCAGAGGTAGAAGGGACAGGGGTGAGTGGGGTGTCGGTGAGGGACTTTCATCCGCTGGGACGTCATTGAGGGACCTTCTTCCGGTGACTACATGACCTGTAGCTGGGGACCGTTAGCAGTGGCAGCGTATCTTTTGCTGACATTCTGTTTCCTTTCCACCATCCACACGCCGGCAGTGATGTTCAGAGGGTTGACTGTCACACAGTTCCACACTCCTGCCACGGCACAGGACACTCTTCCCAGGACCCCCGCTGCTTATCAGAGCCACCGGTACCACCACGTGATCCGGTCCTCCTCCAGTTTACCGGCCAGTGCAGTGGCTTCAAATCAATTCGAACATCCAAATTCAAGCATCTGTCTTTATTGAAACTTTTACACATTTAAATCTTCTAGATGAAAAAGTTGATGTTGCAAACGTGATGAAGGTGAGAAGTCTGTTGTAATAACATGTCCAAAAAGAAAATGCACTCAATACATAAAAATAAAAAAGTATCAAACAGATTCATCATTTTAACACCATTTTCAAGTTAAAGGTTTATTCCCTCCCCCTCAGTGGGCTTGCTGACCACTGACTGCCCCCCAACAAACAGTCCTCCAAGCTCCGCCTCCAGTTCCTGGAGATGGGTGTGGTTAAAGATGTCGACATCATCCATCAGCCCTAGCGTTCTCCACCAGGGTAGCCTACTTGACTGCAGCATTGCATTGTGGGCGTCACGAGCACGAGTGGCGATGGGAGCCGAGGGGCTCAGGAAGGACTCAGCGTCCGACGCCGTTACCAACGAGAGGGGCGGGGCATCTGTGAGGAGACGTGTGAGTGTGTCAATCACGTGGATGTATGTGTATGTGTGTGTGCGTGTGTACATGAGAACCTCTGAGCTGCTCCAGCTGTGTGTGTGTGTGAGCCATCAGAGCCTCCATTCGCTCCTCATCCTTCCTCTGCTGATCTCCTCTCTGGAGCTCTGAAAGAAGCAGCAGCTGCACCTCCTCGTGGAGTCGCTCACACTCCTCACGAGACACACAGGACGACTACACACACACACACACACACACACACACACACACACACACACGCACATTATTTAGATGGCTAAATATTTTGTGACCTGCACTGACAGTGAATTGACTTCCTTACAGGATGCAGAGCGACGTATTCGTCCACCTGCTTCTTTAGCTTCACCCTCCGGCTGTCAGTCAAACCATTCTGTCCAATCCAGACAGGTTTGACGGGTTGTGCTTTTGCTGCTCGTAGTTTCTGCAGAAAGCTACGCACCTGAAAGGTTCCAACAACAGTCAGCTGTATGAAAGAATTTCATGGACTTGTCTCTCCACCCGCAGTGGAGTCTGACAAATTTATCAAAAAAACATTTGAATGTGTGTCCCTGTGTCTGTGTGTGTGTGTGTGTGTGTGTGTGTCTACCGCTCTCTGTAGCGTCCTGGCTGCCTGCTGCTGCCTGTGAGTGTGTCTCAGTGTGGATCTGTGTGTGCTGTTGTAATGTCGTCGCTCTCTGAAGCCTCTCCAGAAGCTCTGGATCACCACGGCTGCACGGCGCTCACACTCCTGCAGATACGACTGCACCTGGTCTGAGCACACACACAACCAACAGTCAAGTGTTTGGCACAAACTTGAATGTTTGTACAGGTGGGCATAATCTAGATAAATACTCTAATCTATCTGACTGTTTTCATGTTTACATACCAGGAGGAAGGAGCTGCAGCAGTCGTCTCTGTTTCTGGTGGAACTCCCTCCTCGCCTGCTGACGCCTTACACACATCTTAAAAACACACCCACATAAACACACACACAATAATATGAAATGAAATGAAACATCTTATTGCAAACCAAAACATGTGTGTGTGTATCTCTTCGCCGGCATGACTATCGGGATGACAAAACTGGGGTTTGGAGTTTTCATGCTGTATCGCACGCTGAGTAAAGTGGTGAAACAACAGATCAGAGTAAAGGAGGATTGCCCCAATGCTGTGGAGATCAGAATGCAAGCCTTATCAAACAAAGCCATGACTCGGAAGAGTGAAGCCATGACTCGGTTGAAAGAAGCCATTGTTTGGATGACAGAAGAAACCACTAAAAAGCTGGAGAGACTGGGAAAGAAAGATAGGTGTATGGATGCTGGGACCAGGAATCCGGATGCTGACAACAGCAACAAGAAGAGAGGACAGACACAGACCCCCACATCATCTCAGTCACTCAATGCAATTAATTAGATTGGTAGTAAGAACATAAATTCATCTGGAATCAACACATGGCAATGGACTATTAAAGGTCACTAAACAAGACTGTAAGGTCACTCCAGGAACTGATGAAGACGTGTGCAAAAATACGTCTATTGGGACTGAATGGACGGTTTAAAACAATGTGGCTAAATGAATTACATGTTAAATATGATGTATGAATTAGTTGACAACATATTGCAATGAGAGAGGTGTTCGTTGATTCTAGGGGACAAGAATTTCATAAGACAAAGGGCTTCTGCCCGTCAACCCTCTTTTATTTTTTCAAATGTTGATGTAGCAAATGTGATGACGGTGAGAAGTCTGTTGTAATAACATGTCTGAAAATAAAATAAACTAAATAAATAAAGTAAAAAAATAAAAGTAAACTGTAGAATTCCTCTCACCTGATACTTTAACTCTTCTTCCCATTGCTGTGCCTCCTTCTGCTTTTGCTGCTGTTTCCTCCGAGCCCTGAAACATATTGACACGCTTGAGTGTTTATTATTACATTAAGGAGATATGCAGACAGACAGGTACCTGTATCTCCTCTGCAGTGTGCTGACTGCTCTGCTGAGGCTCTTCACCCTGCGTCTTGTCTGATAGGACCTCCACACTGCCTGGATTGTGCACGCTGCCCGCTCCCGCTCCGGAGACGCCTACACCAAAATCATCAAAAGGTGAGTTCACTTTTCTCTATCTGGCATTTAATCATTTATTCCCTCTACATCTGGATGAACACTCAGGTATACAGACAGACCTGCGTGTGGCTCCGTTTGTAAGACCGTATGAATGTGATCAGATGATCCACCTCTTGATCAAAGCCCCGCCCCCTCCAGTCCTTGTCCAGTAGGCTATCTAGACCTACAGAGACAGTGACCTTTGACCTTTAAGTTCATTTCAGACAAAAATCACTCCTACACGCTGTAGACATGCGTGTCCTCTGACCTGTGAAGGTGAGGAGGAGAGGGTGGATCCGGAATCCCTTCTGATTGGCCATGAGGAGAATCAGCTTGATGGAGGCCCCGCCTACGGCGGAGTCAGAGCTGATGGCCAGTTGGCAGACGGCCTCGTTGAGCAGCAGCAGCACGGTGTCATCGCTCAACCCGGTGACAAAGTCCCTGTGTAAGTCAGATTTACCGGGATAAATGGACAATACTGTGCAGTTCCAGCAGATCATCTAAGGAACCCGTAAACAAGCATCCTCAACAATGTAATGTTTATTCTGTGTGAGTTACCTGCTGGATGCGCAGGTTTGAATCCACAGCTGGACACAAAGCAGCAAAACAGAATCATCATCACACATCTGGATCTGCTCGTAGTGGACGGAGCTAAGAACTGGAAGGACAAGAGGAGGGCAGAAATCTGTTGATGTGACAGTCCCTAAAAACAGACCTACCTTTCACTTATTAAGACTGGGATGTAAATGAATCAATAACCTGATCATAAAGTGCATAAATCAATCAATAAACAGCAGAGGTGACTGACCCTTGGTGGTGAGCTGAGAGTAGCCTCTGAGCATCCAGCCAACTGAATCCATCGCCTTCCTGAAGACAGCTGTACACTGACAGACAGACAGATGGTTAGAGAGACACGCAGATGAGCAGAACTTGATTGAACTTGTAAGTTTTAAACATGAGATGCGGAGGAAGCGTCTCACCTCTGCCTGCCTCATCAGCTGACTGGCCAGCGACAGCAGGCCGTCCATGACTGACGGTAAAAACAATGAGTGAAACGCCTCTGAGTGTTCACCAGGTTCAGCTCCTACACAACAAAAACTGGACACGCAGGTGTTAATTACTCATCAGTAATATACATTTATTTCATTCATTTTAAATACAGTGCCAAAAAATCTTTCAAGAAATTATCATTTGAGTTGAAAATTTTAAAAAAAAGTCTAAATCTGAATCTTTCCTGTTATTAAATTAATACAATTATTTAAATAGACAGAATGAAATTAAATAACAACAAAGAAACAACGACCTACTCTGGTCATTTACCTGGTGAGCTGAGCCAACATGGCAGCGGCGCTCCAGTCGCTCTGCAGTCTCCTTGGATCAGACAGAACCACGGCGCAGTGGTTTAGAACTCCACTCAGATACAACTGGGACTTGACTCGAACCAACACCCCTTTGTCTGCGTGCATCGCTGCCGTCTTCAGGGCCTCTGACAGAGATATAACATTTAAAGAGAACATATTATTATGGGGGTGGCGCAGTGGGTAGCGCTGTCGCCGCACAGGAAGGCGGTTCCGGGTCCGAGTCCCGTTCTGTGTGGAGTTTGCATGTTCTCCCCGTGTCTGCGTGGGTTCTCTCCGGGTTCTCCAGGCTTACCCCCCACCTCCATAAATATGTGCTTCAGCTTACTTGGCCGTTCCAAATTGCCCGTAGTCTGTGAGCGTGTGTGGTTGTCTGTGTGTCTTTGTGGCTCTGCGTTGTACTGGTGTCATGCCCGGAGTGTCCCCCGCCTCATGCCCTAAGCCAACTGGGATAGGCTCCAGCTCCCCGTGACCCGCGAAAGCGGATAGAGCGGTGAACGAAAATAGATGGATGGATATTATTATGGATATTTTCCACAAATTCATGAAGCAAAAGCAGCTGAAATAGAATGTTCACATTTACAGCATTAAAAAACACAAAAGACAGCTGATAGACAGTTGTGGGGCAGACAGACAGACAGACAGACAGACAGACAGACAGGTGGAACACCGTCTCACTGTTTAAGCCGGTGATCAGGAGGCTGACTTTCTGCTCCGGCTTCAGGTGTTCCTCCTCCAGTTGCCTCGTCAGCTCATACACGACGGCCTCCTCCTTCGCTGAATCCATCTTCATCTAATGGGGGGTTATAAACACCGGAGGGGTGGGGGTGGTGGTGGGGGGGAGTTATAAACACTGGGGTGTTATAGGGACACAGCGTTAGCCTCTAACAACGACATCACAGATCCTCACTGGGCTAAATGAGGAGCTAGCATCGCTTGCTAAAGCTAACGATTACGTTCATGAAAACAAACATTAATTAAAATCTGACGTCCAAAGAACAAACTGTCTTTGTGGTGATTCGCCGACGTTTAAACGAGGAGGATAGAGCTAACAGAATAAGGTCTCTAAGCTAGCATGGTCCGTCTCTGGTTTGTTTCTACGGCAACGTGACGTCATTATACCGCGACGACTAATTCCTTTGCACCAAAGTGGAGAAAAAGGTCGATAGAAGAAATCTATCTATCTATCTATCGATCTATCTATTATCTATCTATCTATCTATCTATCTATCTATCTATCTATCTATCTATCTATCTATCTATCTATCTATCTATCTATCTAAATTTTGAAAAATCTTTATTGATATTAAATACAATGAAGATACAACGGACTGGAACACATTTAATTAACGATAATATCAGTAGAAATACATTTGAATCTAATTCACTCATTTTAGGTGAAATGCAGTCAAATAGTGCTGACGTAGAAAAGTGTGCAGATTAAATGCACAGGACGTATGACACTAAATATTTCATCAAATGTAAATTGTTAATGCAAAGGTCCAAATGGGTCCAGGAGCAGCTGTGTGTGCGGATGGGCTCTAGGTGGCGCTGCAGGCCCGACTAAAGCAGCAGGAGCTTCATTCATCCAGTTCTGTGTGACCTCTGTAGTATTAATTCAAAATCAATCAATAAATCAAAAACATACCTATTTAGGATCACATTAATTTGTGTGGTCATACTTAGAGCTAAACATTCCATCAGTCCATTCTTTTTTACTACTGAAAAATAGTTAATTGTGCTCCAGATAATTCAGAAGTCTGGCGCATGTGTGAGAGCACAACTTATCCCCGCAGTGATGACGTGTTTTAGCATTGATTTTAAAATAATTTAAATCGTTTGAAAGGTTACAAAGCTGTAAGTGTTTCAGTGTGTCTTTAAAGGATATTTCGTACGATGCATGAAATCTGCTCTTTAAAAATGCTTCGTTAAATAGATACATAGATTATATTATTATAATTAATTTTATCATTGGTTGATTTTGATTTATCTATTATTATTATTATTATTATTAATATTGTTGTTAATTTCATACAAATTTCGAATATAATATGATATAATATTTTATATATAATATAATGTAATGTAATATGATATGATATTTTATAATATAATATAATATAATACAATATAATATATTATAATATAATACAACAGATTTTACGTGATCAGTCGATCACGTAAAATCTGTTTGTGCTCGTAGTAACGGTCCCGTTAATAGTAACGGCGGGAGGCGGGGGTTGTCTGTCGGTGTGTTAATCGGTGCAGCAGCTGCTGCAGCCCTCGTGCGCAGCGCCCCTCGCGCTCTCCGGTGCGCCTGCGTGCTGACGGACACCGAACAAGCGTTACCGTCCGCCGCCTAGACCGGCGGACAGCAGGGAGAGAGAGACCGCGGCTGCTGGGAACTCCACGGTAACGGTAACTACAGACAGTAATAGTATCCCCCACCAGTAACGGTGACGTGATGTGATGCGATGGCGCGCGGGATCACGGTAACGTAAGAGCAGCAGCAGCCGCGGAGGAGAGGGGAAGGAGGAGCAGGAGGAGGACTGTCGAGGCTGAGCAGAGGAGGATGCAGCAGTGACTGACCGATCGGTACCGGGAGGAGGGAACCGCATCCGTCCGTCCGACCGCCTGCCTACCTGGACCGACCCGATCTGATGTGAAGCCGCAGGGATGGACGGGTAGGCAGGGAGGAGGCGTGAGGAGGGGGAGCGACCGACGGTACATAACGGAGGAGCGCGCGCCTGGAGGAGGAGGAGGAGGAGGAGGAGGAGGAGGAGGAGGAGGAGGAGGAGGAGGAGGAGGAGGGAGGCGCCAGGTGGAGCAGAAGCGCGAGGAGGAGCGAGGATGAATCCGGTGGATGGCGGAGGGGAAGCGGGCCCGGACGGCCTGGCGACGGCAGGTAGGGTGTGTGTATGTGTGTGTGTGTGTGTGTGTGTGTGTGTGTGTGTGTGTGTGTGTGTGTGTGTGTGTGTGTGTGTGTGTAGTGAGAGCTGCTGTCGCCATGATGCCTCCACATCCGCCCATTGAATCAAAGTGTGTGCGTGCGTCTGTGTGTGTGTGTGTGTGTGTGTGTGTGTGTGGACGTGTGCGCGTGTGTGTGAGTGCAAGGGGGGCTGTATGGCCTGCTGCTATGAACGTACATGTACGTGTGTTAAGTGTGTGTCAGCATCCCTCTTTCAAATGGCATCTAGGAGTGTGTGAGTGTGTATTGGGGTGGAGGGGTTCCTACCAAGGAGGATTGTGGGAAAGCCTGCTTGGCTATTAGACATGTGTGTGATGTAATGTAGCTGATTGCTAATGTAGACGGTAGGGTGATGTCACGTGATCCATTCATGAGAGCTGCCATCATGAGGGTTCTGCGTGTGTTTGTAGGTGTGGAATGTGTTCAGTGAAGTTATTTAAGATGTCCCTGTTTATTCCACATCTGAGGAAAAAGTTCAATTCCAAAATTAAAAATGAATAATTAAAATGTCTTGGAGCTCAGCTCCAGTATAAGGAGCAGCTGGATGGACTTCCTGTTGGAGGTGGCATGAGGAGCTGGATCTCCAGCAGCAGCTGCTCCTTTGTGCTGAGAGGAGCAGCTGAGGGGCTTCAGCATCCGGGGGGCCACGTCTCCTTGAGTGCCTTCCTTTTTGGAGGTTTTATCTGGGCAGAGGAAATTCCAGTGCTCGATGGAGGGATGACACAAGAGAGTCATCTGGAACACACGGCTGCTACAGTGACCCAATCCTGACCCCCCGATTCAACTCGCAAGCGGACAAAACCGAAACAATACCAACGATCGATCACAAACAGTAAAATGTTATTTTCTGCTCCTTGTGTACCCCCCTCCTCATTTCAGTCACAGGGGGATAAAATGGGGATACAACTCAGTTTTACTGGCGTCATAAATTTGGACCCAAGGTGTATTAACCTGCAGGTAACCATAGCAACAGTACTGCTTAGTGATGATGGATTAAACCAATACAGAAAAAAATAAAGATTTCTTTAGATTCCAGCAGCAAAGATTTGTTTGTTCATCAATCCATCAGAGGCGGTTCGCGTCGTCCGTTATCAAGCGTTTGCCCAGTGGGATGCAAAACGAGGGCTCTGACTAATATCCCCCCCTCTCCCCCCCACCAGAAAGGGAAGCATTTTATAGATTAGATCAACGCTTTTACACAATAAACAGTGTAAATGCAAAGCTCAAGTAAGTCCAAATCATTTTAAAAACTTGTTTTCATGTGGTGCATGAACGCATACACACTTTACATGTTTACTGAACACCAGCTGAGGTTTGACTGAGCCCAAGGGGAAAATAAAGTACTGTATATTCTAAATAAATGTTTTAATCTTTCAGGGACAACATAAATGCATCCATAAAAGACATCATGGGGCGTTCCATTCCAGACAGTTGTGCTGATATGTAGTAATGGAACATCCAGGAGTGGGGGGGGGGGCTTATAAGTCCTGACCTGACAACCTGAAAAACATTTTGCTAGTAGCAGCAAAATATTTCCACAAAGAAGATGATGTGGTGATGATTCAGAGTGACCATTGGTTTGGAAATAACAGGTTGGAAGTCAAAATAGCCAAAAAATACCCCTTGACTTTTACTACGAAGGCACTGAACTTTTATTTTGAAAGAGAAACACTGCTTTGCTGCAACACAGCTGGTTGGCCTTAATTGTGGAGTAGCTGGTTGATTTTATGGTGAAACAACTGGATGTATTTTACTGTAAAGTAGAAATTGATGTGTTTGAGGTGAAACAGCTGCTTGGGTTTCATTGCGAACAGCTGGACGTTACTGTGTTCACTGAACAGCAGCTGGAGGAGACTTTTGTAAATTTTTGATGACATCAAAACCTTCAGTGGAGTGATTTCAAATATCTGTGAGATGAAACAGGAGATATTGATTGCCTGTTTTTTCAGTGAGTCTGTGCTTATATCGGTTATTTATTTGCCCCATAACTCTTGTAGACCTACAAAGGAAATATGTAAGAAGCTCTAAGGAGCCCCTGGTGGTCAGGCATGTTTGGTTTCCTGAGTCTATCTGTGCTGTGTTGGTTTCTACATGTTTGCTTTCAAAGAGGGATGGGGATATATCAGCGTTAAATATTTCTGTCAGACTCTCATGCCTTTCTGCCTCAGAGGCTGACATTTTGGAGACTTAGAAGACATTGTGGTGAATTGTATTCATTAGTTTTTGTTGCATAATCAGTGTGATGTGTCCTGACAGACTGACAGCAAGTTTGTCTGAAGGCTTTTGATTCGCTGTGTACAGCCAGCTATTTTGGGCTTTACTTTGACTGTGAGGCAGCTGTATCAGGCTGGAAATCCCTCGCTGCCTTCCCAGTGCTCATCTGGACTCCCCTTGACTGACAGCTGGTCCAGGATCAGTCGACCTGACAGTCCGTCGATCAGATTCCTAATGGACTTTTCTGATTGTAGTGGGTTGGGGGTGGTGTGGTTGAGCATGCTGGATTCAGACACAGTGTCGGGTCTGCAGTGCACGAGCAGCTCATTAGCCACTGCAGGCTGTTAGCTTCTGCTCTCAGATCTGTTACAACACAGGTCTGTGGGATTCACACGCCTCCTGCACATGCACAGAACATGCAGACGTGGTCCGTCCATGCTTAGTCAAGTGATTATCAGCAGTTATCGGCCTTGATGTGGAACAGCCTGTTCACTTATTGTTATTAATGATCTCCACACTATAGAAAAGGCTCTCAACAGCACTACAAATTACATTTATATGCTCCAAATTAGTTTTACCAGGGCTGCACTTAAGTCAGATGGAGGTGTGTCTGGGTGGATGATGGACGTACAAAGGAGCAGGGCCTGCACTTTGGTTCCGGTGAGGGAAAGATCGTGGTCTATGTTCAGTTTTAATCCACTGTTAGCGTCCTGTGCTGTGGCTCAGGGTGATGAATTTTTAACCACCAAGCTGCTTAAAGAAGAAGTGAAAACATTAATCCTACTTCAAGAAAAGCTTCATCACTTTGGAAACTACTAGGATGCATGTAGGATGTATTTTATTTCAAGTACTGTGCGGTATTTCTTGCTGAAGATTGGTTGTGATGAAAATGACTTCTAAAAATCTTACCATTGTGACGAAACCAGAATTTTTAACAGTGATAAATTAGAGTGTCACTCAGTAGGGCGATACCTCCTCCCTGACACACCCGTCCTCCTGAATTCAACAATCTGCAACCTGCAAAATGAATGTACAGGTCAGCCACACCCTATGACAACAGGTCCAATCTGGATCTGCTCCAAATTGGACAGACTCACCAAAATCTCTGCATTTGTTCTTGAAAAATTAAAACAGAAACTGTAAATCACAAGACTCGGGGGCCAAACGTGGCCCGCTACATCATTTTATGTGGCCCGCAAGAGCATGAAAGGTCAGAGTGTCTAAAAACAAATAGGTCAAAAGTGTGCTTTGACCAAAACTACATTTCCCCACAATGCAGTAATTCAGCCCATTTTAACTTTGACAAAACCATTTTGAACAAAGTTAATGTTCTAACTTGTGTTTGATGTTATTTTTATTTGTTCACTTGAATACTTTGATCCTTGACTGATGGAGTTCTGTGGGTTTAATAACCTGACAAATTAAGGATTTATGTTATAACAGAGAAACAAGCAAACATATTTTTGTCTGTGCAACTGTAATGTTTGTAACTTGAATAAGTTATAAATTCAGTTATTTAACATTAAGGAGTAGTTACATTTATGTTAGAATACATTGAATTACATTTAGTTACATTTATTAATTACGTCTGGGCCTTTGAGGACAGCCGTTATGCTGATGTGGCCCCCGGTGGAAATGAGTTTGACACCTCTGGTGTAACTTTAATGGTGTTCATTCCAGTCCAAAACCAGCAAGTCCTTGCACCAAGTAACTGGAAATCTGTTCAGGAGTTTTCAACTATAGATGATATATATTTTAATCATGAACTAAAGAGGATTTATATTGCAAAACTGTTTAGTGTAAAATATACATTTGGGAGCTCTCAAAATCTTCTGATTTCTTTGTCACATAACTGAATAATTTACTATAATCTTATATATTCAGTAAAAATGAACTAATCTGTGTTTTCACCTTGTTTTTATTAGTATCTCATTTAAATTTGCTTTGTTTTTCTGTCCTGCTTTCTTGTGTTAATTGGACCTGTGTATGTGCTGATTTGCATTTCTAGGGTTATGAAAGAGTTGGGTTTGAAAATGGGGCACACGCCTGCCTGCTTCTCTGATAATCCATCAGTGGTTTTAAGCCGAACAGTTCGTCCAGGTTTAACAGTCAATCAGGGTCAAGGTGGGCTCTGAGGAGAGGTTGGTCCAGGGGGAGGGGGGGCAAAGCTTTCAAGGACAATGAAGGAGAAGCAGGTAGTTGATACTGGATAAATACTGGAAAAATACAAGGCTCTCTCAGAGGGTTATAACTGCTTGAGCTGTTAATGTGAGATGTTTAATGTACTCAGTGTGTGTGTGTGTTTGTTGGATTAGCTTCCTCCCACTGTGCAGGATGATCTGACGCACATGGGATGCCTGTGTATCTGTCTGCAACACACACACACACACACACACACACACACCAGCACACACACTCTGAGCTGCAGGAGTCAGCTTTTAATTGAAATGTCTGTCAGTGCCTCTCTCTGAAACCTCATTGGCTTATTTTGGTGGATGGGTGGAAATGGACTGACGCTGTTTTGGCCTCGTTCTCTCATTTTTATTCTTCTGACAATTGGAGAAGTGAAATTGTTGTTAACACCAGAGAGGAAACAGATGGAATCTCTGGTCTGAGGAGCCGTCTGGAGATAAATGTGCGGTTTCAGAAGTCAGAGTTGGGTTTGGAGCCAAATCAGCAGCAGTGCTCAGGGGATGGGATGGGGGATGGCAGCGCCGGCTTTTCTTCGGCCCACACAGATATATTCAAGTCCACTGGTGTGTCTGACCTCGAGCGGAGATTTGATTCTGATGAGAGTAACGGTTACTCTTCCATGTGTCTCTCAGGTTCTGGTAAAGCAGAGTGTGTTCGAGCAGTCGACGTCCTGACGGTGCTCAGAGAGAAGGTGGCCTTTGTGTCAGGTAAAATCTGCACTGCTGTAGTTTTTAAACCACTTTGATGTTACTATGACCCAGTTTAACTAACTGTTCTGCAGGTGGACGGGACAAACGTGGTGGACCAATCCTTACCTTCCCTGCCAGGACCAATCATGATCGAATAAAACAGGAAGACCTCAGTCGATTGGTCACCTACCTGTCAACCATTCCCAGGTGACGCCCGTTTTTCTGTTTCTGGTCTGTCTTGTCCATCGGATAGGGACGTCCCATCAAATTCACTGTCTGTCTGTCTGTTTGACAGTGAGGATGTGCGTGCTCGTGGCTTCACGGTGGTGGTGGACATGCGTGGAAGTAAGTGGGACAGCGTGAAGCCGGTGCTACGGACGCTGCAGGAGTCGTTCTCCTCCAATATCCACACGGCGCTGCTCATCAAACCAGACACCTTCTGGCAGAAACACAAGACCAACCTGGGCAGCGCCAAGCTCAGCTTTGAGGTACTCCTGTAGTTCTACTACTCGTATAAGTAATACTGCTGGTACCTGATGCTGCTTTTGAGTTTCAGTGCTCTGGGCTTGCACTAGGAGGTAGTATGACTAAGCCACTGTGGCTCAGTGTAAAATAATTGAGTAAGCCACCAAAAGCCACACTCTGTCCAAGACAGCGGCGCAACGTGCCGCACCGACAAGCAACGGGGTTGTTTTCCTGCATTCTGGTTCATTCTGAGGGCAAAATCTTTACCTATAAAAATACAGTAAAGTCAACAGTTCAAGCTAAACTATCTTTATTTCTATCCTACTTTATGCAGGTATAAATGTGAGATTCAACGATTGAAAACTTGTATTCACTATGTGAGGATACAGTCATACAAAATATTACTCAATGTTTACTTGTAAGTTTTACTTGGACTCGAAGACATGTTAACTTTGACACTTTCATTTCAATAATTTTCATTCTTGGCAAGATATGAGACATAGCACAGCACCACCACCCCACCCCACCTTGGTATTACATAGTTTTGTCCTAATATTTTTTTTCTCAATATTCGATAGTATGATTTTGTGTGTGTGTGTGTGTGTGTGTGGGGGGGGGGGTTATCCTGCTGTGGACCCCCCCCCCACCACCACCACCACCACCGACACCATTGGTATGCCATAGTTTTTTTGTTTTTTTTTAAATTCGATAATATGATTTTTCATTTCAATTTAAAAAGGCATGAAAAACAGCTAGCGAGGTGAATACACATTTACATGCATCGCTGGTTATTCCTGCCAGTCATAGGGATCAAAAGTCTAAGACTACAAAAAAGTATTGATAACATCTTTCATTTACCTTCTGATCGGTCTGTCACCATTCCTACCCCCTCTCAGCATTCACCATTTGTTGTTCAATTAGAATTTAAACACAAAATCTACTATAAAACACTCTATTCTCATTTTCTTTCAATCGATCGTCCTTGCCTTGTCGTACACCAATTCACGGGTTTAGCTTGTAAAAATAGAATCCTTTTTTTTTTCATTGGACGAGAGGAGGTCATGACCTGAGTGCATATTTAATGATCGGGAGCGTTCGGGTCACTTCGGCTATTTCCGTCGGCATGCGCAACGCCTAGCGAGAGAAAAAGTTTGTAGCCTTATGTTATTGCTCGGGGAGTTTCACGAGTCCAAAAAAGTTTTAGCCTTTTTTTTCCTAAAGGTAAGAACACCATTGTGGCTACACAGGCTAAAAACCTTGTAGCCACTCTGGAATTTACTTTGCCTATGGCGTAGTGGTGATCGGCTAGCGCAAGCCCAGGTGCTGTTCACCTGTCGACATAAAGCGAGACGTGGTGAACCATTTCTTCCTTTATCTGTCCTCAGACCAGCCTGGTGTCGGTGGAGGGTCTGTCCCGGCTCGTCGACCCCTCCCAGCTGACGTCCGATCTCGGTGGCTCCCTGGAGTACGACCATGTGGAGTGGACCGAGCTGCGTCTGGGTCTGGAGGAGTTCTCGGGGGCCACCACACAGCTGCTGGCACAGCTGGAGCAGCTGGAGGCCGGCCTGAACCGAGTACCGGAGCCCCAGGATGTTGACGAGGCCCGCAAGTGAGGGGGAGACTCAACGCACCATTGATGACCTCATTGATATGAGATCAAATAGCTATTAGTCAAAGTCAAAGTCAGCTTTATTGTCAAATGTACCATATAAATGCACAACATACGGCACAGATGAAATTGCAGTCCTCTCTGACCCATAGTAAATAAAAAGGCAGTACAACCCAGACAGTACAACACAGGCAGGACTATTAGCTATTTTTAAAGGGATATCTCTGCTCATTCCTTCCCTTTAGACTCCTGGAGGAGCACAGCCGTCTCCGTAACACCATCGCCACGGCGCCTGTCGATGCACTGGAGCGAGAGGGACGGAGTTTGCTCCAGCGCATGCGTCTGGGCCCCACCCACGGTGACACCTCCACTGAAGGTGGTAGCGGAGGTAGCCACGGCAGCTGGCTGTCGGGCGGTGCAGATTTCCAGAGCGTGGCACCAAAGGTTTCTTCTCTGCTGGACCGGCTGCAGGCAGCTCGCAGTCACCTGCTGCAGAGCTGGAGCGACAGGAAGCTGCACCTGGACCAGGCACTGCAGCTGCACCTGTTTGAGCAGGACGCCACCAAGGTGGGGTCTCCACCTGTCACATGGACCAGCAGACTGCTGCAGATGTTTACATTTGTAATCTGATTACTTATGTTGTGTGTCTCAGATGTCAGAGTGGATCGCTCACAGTAAAGACCTGTTCACGCAGAGTCTGGCAGAAGTCGGACAGAACCACCAGCACGCCCTTGACCTCCAGACGCAACACCAGCACTTCACCGCCAACTGCATGGTCAGTATGTGAGTTAGTGTGTGTTAGTGTGTGTTCGTCTGTCTGTGGGCGTGTTAACCACCTGCGATTGTGTCCGCTTGCAGAACGGCAGTGTGAATGTGGACAGTGTGGTTACCGTGGCGGCGAGGTTGGCAGAAGCAGGTCACTATGGGGCGGACCGGATCGCCATGGTTTCAACGCGGTTACAGGAAGACTGGAAGGCGCTGACGGCAGCGCTGGAGGAGCGCAGCAACACGCTCGCAATGGCAACAGGGTTCCACCAGGGGGCAGAGCAGGTGATTAGTCATCAGTGTCTCAACTGTTATACCCTGTATCTCTACCTGTCTGACCACTATATCAACCTGTCTATCTGTCAGTTCTTGCTCAGAGTGGAGGGGTGGGTTCTGGCGTGTTCTGAAGGGTCGTTGCCGTCGGCGACGGCTGAGCTGGAAGCTGCGACAAAGAAACACCAGGAGCTGAATGAGGAGATCTCTGCTAATTACACACAGGTACCTGTCTGTCTGTCCACTTACTCATCACACACCTGAGCACCTGTCTGACTTGCTACCTGTCTGTCTGCAGGTTAGTGAGAGTGGTAAAGCCTTATTGGATGTCCTCCAGCGTTGCCCGGCATCTGAATCTGACGACTCAGCAACTAAACCAGACTTCACTGCTGCCGCGCACGGCATCATGGGAGTTCTTCACCAGGTCATGCAGGTATGTGTTTGGTTAGGATAGTAAACGTGGGTGACCTACAGGTGTGGAGAATGAACATTCGTCTTTCTTCAGGGTCACCATGAGGTGGAGGGGGCGTGGCAGCATCGGAAGCTCCGCCTCCATCAGCGCCTGCAGCTGTGTGTGTTTCAGCAGGACGTGAGACAGGTACGACAGATCCAGATGACGCAGATGACACCAGATTGTAGATGCTGACGCCTGTCGTGTGTCTCAGGTGTTGGACTGGGTGGAGCAGCACGGCGAGGTTTTCCTGAACAAACACGGCGGCGTGGGGAAGTCGCTGCACCGCGCGCGAGCGCTGCAGAAGCGCCACGACGACTTCCAGCAGGTCGCACAGGTAACATCTCATCCTGGGCTGAGACGTTCTCTCTCTGGATGTATCATGAACTAACTGCTTGACATCAGATGTGTGCGTGTGTGTGTTTGTGTTTGTGTGTTTGTCAGAATACTTACACTAACGCAGAGAAGCTGCTGGAGGCAGCAGACCAGCTGGCCCAGTCTGGAGAGTGTGAGGAGGAGGAGATCTACCAGGCGGCCAGAGACCTGGAGCTCCGCATGCAGGTGCCTCCTGGAGAGACATGAACTGATTTTAACCTCAGTGTGTATTTTATTATAATTAGATGTGTGTGTTTGCAGGCATTCATCCAGCGAGTCGAACAGAGGAAGCTGCTGCTTGACCTCGCTGTGTCTTTTTACACACACACCAAGGAGGTAACACAGATTCCCACAGCTTGCTGGAGCTGGTCACAGGCCTCCCTTCCTCCTATCCACCTCCACCTCCTCCTCCTTTTTCGTCTCCCCTCAGCTCTCGGTGTGGATGGAGGGCCTCCAGAAGCAGCTCTCCTCCGATCTCTGCGTGTGTCCAGACACCGTCGAGGCTCTGCAGGCTCTCATCAGCCAGCAGCAGCAGCAGCAGGCCAACACACAGGTACCTGCTGAACCTTGACCCCTGATCTGAAGTCTAACCCGATCATAACAAGCTAACCCCTCCGACCTCTGACCCCTCACTTCTAACCATCACACTAACCCTAACTGTAACCCTGACCTACAGGAAGCGGCGATGAGTGTCATCCGGGAAGGTGAAGACCTCATCCTGCAACTCAGGTACACACCGTGTGGGTGTGTTTGATTCATTCACCAGGGTAGTCTATGAGGAGCTGGTGTGCGTTTGCTATGTTTTTGCTCATCCTACAGGGTGTGTTTGTTTTCTATTGCTCATGTAAAGTTTGTTTGTATTCTGTGTGCTTTTGTTCTCTCCTTTGCATAATCTGATTGGGTGCGTTTGTTTTCTAGTTTGTGAAGTCTGTGTGATTGGCTTTGTTTTCAGGTTTTTTTCTAACTGATTTTGGGGGGGTGTTTCTTTCAGGCCCCAGGGCAGCTCTGTGGCCCACGTGGAGACGGTGCTTCAGCAGCTGGAGGAGGCTCATGTTCAGCTGGAGGAACTTTTTCACCAGAGAAAGATCCGACTGGACATTTACCTTCAGCTACGAATCTTACACCAGTGCACACTGGAGGTACCTTTGTTCATGCTTCACACATATTTAGAACAGTATTTTCTGCACTATAAGGCGCACCTAAAAGCCTTTAATTGTCTCAAAAACCAACAGTACGCCTTATAATCCAGTCCGCCTTATATAGTGGGACCTCTACTTACGATGTCTTTACTTACGAAATTGTCTACTTACGAAATTTCTCAGCTGGAAAATATTGCCCCTAGTTACGAAAGAAATTTCTACTTACGTAATGTAAAAATACAGTATCGGTTGATACTCGCAGCTCCCACAGGTTCCTGAATGCAACATTCTCATAGCTGCTCTGCCATTGGCTATTACCTAGTATCTTCCTGGAATCCCATTGGCTAAGAGGTACTTCTGTTTGGAGATAGATCAGTGTTAATTGCAGCATCCTCGTCATTTGGCTCCCGACCCGTGAGGTGTTCTGATAGTGTTGTGCAAATATACTGTATTAACTTTTTGAGTATTCGCTATGGACCCCAAGAAAGTGACGGAGAAAAGAGGAAAAGAAAAGACGAAGAGTTTTTTGTCCATACAAACAAAGCAAGACATCATAGAAAAGCATGAAAAAGGGATGCGTTTGGTTGATCTCGCCAAAGAATATGGCCGTAATGCATCTACAATCGACACGTTATTAAAACAAAAGGAAGTTTAAGGAGTTTAAGGCATCACGTGTGTGGTTGGAGAAGGTCAAAAGGAGGACTGGAATTCACTCTGTTGTTTGGCATGGTGAGGCAGGAACGCATGAACCAAAGAGGGCAAAAAATAATGACAGCAGTTAAAAGTTAAATGACCATCATTTTTATTCTTTACTCTATTCTTTGTTTTTTACGTTATGCACAACTCTCATTTATTGTGTAATAATCTAATTGTAACATGTATTTGTTACATGTTTTGATGCATTTTTATGCTTTATAAAACATTTATGTCGGAATTTTTGGGGGCCTTATAATCCGGTGCGTCTTATATACGAAAAGGGTTTAGAATATGCCTTCGTTGAAGGTGCGTCTTATAGTCCAGTGCGCCTTATAGTGCGGAAAATACTGTACATTTCAAAATAATTTATTCCACCTCCCATTGCTGTGTCGAGTTTTTAAGCTCCATGTTTTTTTGCATGTTTTATAGGTAACCGGGGAAATGGATGCCTGGAAGCAAGATCTTCAGAAACAGTCCCAGGACTTCAGCACAGAGAAGCTAGCATCACCAAGACTGGCCGATGGCAACCATGAGAAGTTAGCCCAGGATAAGCTAGCTTTGGGCCAGTCACGGCTGGTGGAGGCTAGCCCAGAGGTGCTAACGCTAGCACAGCAGCGCATCCACAGGTAAATAGGTCAATTTAATGACGTTATTATGAATTAGCACCGAAAGTAAACGTAAGGATAGCAAACTCCCAACTGGTTTGTGTCTGATCTGCAGGCACATGGAACGACGACTGGCTATGAACAATATGATCTATGAGGTCATCCAGCAAGGTCACGACCTTCAGCAGTACATCACTGAGGTCCAGGCATCAGGTGGGAGTCACACCATTACTGTTAGCGCTGCATTGTTTTGTACTTGTGGCGCAAAGCGGAGTGTCATCTGCTAATCTGCTAATGATAGAACAGCTGATGTAATCAGAAAAGACAAGGGACTGGGATTGAGCCATGAGGTGCATCATTAGGAATGAGAAATACATGAGTTAATATGTGTGTTCCTCTATTTTAGTAAAGTTTCAGAGTTTCTTGACTGGTTCCTAGGAGGCTCCTGGTGACCAGAGGTTGCCTGAGTGTTTTGTGCCTCCTAGAGCTCATTCTGCTGTTTTAATGATTCCAAAGGGAGTTTCATGAGGAACCATTAATTCTCCAGTGGGTCTTTGTAGAGATAATTGAGGAAGAAAATAATGGTGTGCTTCACTACATTTTCGAGTAAACTTGTCGTGTTCTCAGTTTAACACTTCACGTTCCATTGAACAGACTCATAATGTTGCTGTGTGTCTGAGAAGCTATTAGCGCCAGTAGCTGTGCTCACTGGTTCCTGATAGCTAACCAGTCCTCTTCCTCCTGACATCCATTCATATTTGTCGTACCCTCTTCTTTTAATCAGCGCAATATATTTGTGAGTTCCTGCTTAGCAAACTGTTTGTGATTCGGGGAATAGAAGGACCGGTACCGTGGGAACATTTCAGAATCTCCTCATTATTTGTCGGCTTCCTACTGAGGCGCCAGCCGGTAATAGAAACTATCGTGACCGCGTGAGGAAATGTGCTCCATTGTGTGCTTAGCGCTCGGTTCGGGTTTGCCATTTGCCAGGCGATAGTCTGTTTGTCCAAAACACATTTCCTGTCATCCTTGACTGGGCGAACAATCAGAGAACCCTTAGAGGGAAAATTGAAGGGAATAATTAAAGGGTTGGTGTGGTCCTTGATGTTTTTCAGATTTACAAACAAATGTTGAATGAGTGTTTGGCTTGCAGCAGGACTTCAGGGCCTTTCTGCTTTTCCTTGGACCGGGTCCAAAGGTTTGGATCAAATGGCCAGAGACTGGCACAAATCAGACCAGCTCTCTGTTCAGAATGGGGTACCATATTGATTAGGTTTGCTGCTTTACCCTGACAATAGAATAGAATAGAATAGAATAGAATAGAATAGAATAGAATAGAATAGAATAGAATAGAATACAGTCAGCATATTTTCTGCTACAGCAAAGCATCAGTCTGACCAGTTCAGTAACACACTGATGATATTAGGGGAAAGGGGGGGCAGAGAGAGGATAAAGGGGGGGAGGGTGAAAAAGGGGATGGGGTTGTCATGGAAACTGTTCTCTGAAGCACACAGCTGGTCTCCATAGAAACCCGTGTATTGAATTTGTCATGGAGGCACACACACACGCACTAATATATGCATGCACACGCACACACACACGCACACACACACACACACACACACACACACACACACACACACAGGATTGGAAATTAAAGCAGTCGTTTGCATGAGTGTAAATGTGAAGACCTTTAATGATGTATGTTTGTCTGTGCGGGTCAGGGATGGAGCTGTCTGAGGTGGAGGGGGGGCTGTCCTCTCAGGTGGAGGAGCTGCAGCACCTCCTGCAGGACAAACAGAAGGAACTGCAGCAGATTGCAGATCACACACACACACATCTGGAGCAGAACCTACAGTTGAGACACCTGCAGAGCCAGGTCAAACAGGTAGTAACACACATTCACACACACTTGTAAATCCCAGCAACGTTATAGGGACTGATCTGATTTGATCTGTGTTTGTGTGTGTGTGTGTGTGTGTGTGTGTGTGTGTGTGTGTGTGTGTGTGTGTGTGTGTGTGTGTGTGTGTGTGTGTGTGTGTTTGTGTATCTCAGGTGCTGGGCTGGATCTCAGAGGGGGAGGTCATGTTGTCGTCCTGCATGTTGAACTCCAGTTGTCTCTCCGAAGCCGAGCAGCTGCAGAGGGAGCATGAGCGCCTCCAACAGGCCATAGAGGTTAAACCACACACAACTACAGCACTTCAAATCAACTGGTTCACAAAACGTAGTCTGAAGGCAATAAGAACTTGGCTTTGACTTTGTTCCTAGGCTCTGCTTCACGCTGACTCGCTGCAGAGGACTCACCAGGTGGCTCTAGCCCTGCAGCAGAGAGCAGAACTGCTGGTCAGGTCCGTTATTCCCCTCACTACCGTCAGATAACGGCTTGTCTCGTTCTCTCCGTGGTTATGTCTACAATCGACATGCTCATTTCTTGTCGCCGATACATGACCTTTTGATCTGTGATTTTCCTCCCTCAGGTCAGGCCATTATGACCCGGATGCAGTGAGGTCTTGTGCCCAGACTGTGGCGCTACACTGGCAAACTCTGATGCTGAGGATTGAAGACAGACTCAAATTGGTCAATGCTTCTGCAGCCTTCTACAGGACCTCTCAGCAGGTACTGTTTTCCATCCATCCAGCGTTGCTGTGTCCTGTCTGTCTGTCTTGTCTGTCTGTGAGTGTGTCTGTCTACCTGCCTCTCCAGGTGTGTGGGGTGTTAGAGAGTCTGGAGCAGGAGTATCGCAGGGAGGAAGACTGGTGTGGAGGTGGGGATAGACAACCAGAGCAGCTCCTGCCCCTCATCAACAAACACATGGAGCAGAAGGAGGCATTCCTAAAGGTGAGGAGACAGAGAGATTTATGGGAAATCATGAACTGGCCAATCCAATCTCTGGACTTCAGTTTATTAGCATATTGTCTCCATGGTGACAGGCCTGTACTCTAGCCAGACGGAACGCTGAAGTTTTCCTCAAGTACATCCACCGCAACAGCGTAACCATGGCGAACATCTCAGGCCACAGCATCACCGTCTCTGGGGTAACAGGGGTCACTGAGGTGACTGGGCACTCCAGGGTACCAGAGCAACAGGTCAAAGGTGAAAAGACAAGCCGTGTTCAGCGTGAATTCAATGTGCAGTGGAGCCAGTATAGAACCCTGAGGGGCTCCGTGGTTCACTCTGTTCATTTCACTGATCAGAGTATGTGTGTATGTGTGTGTGTGTGTGTGTGTGTGTGTGTGTGTGTGTGTGTGTGTGTGTCTGTGTGTGTGTGTGTGTGTGTGTGTGTAGGTATCCTCAGTGAGTTACTCCAGAGGGAAAACAGAGTTCTTCATTTCTGGACTTTGAAGAAAAGAAGACTCGATCAATGCCAGCAGTACCTGATGTTTCAGAGCCACGCTCAGCAGGTATACGACCCCTGAACCCCGATGCTCCGTTCAAACCGAATTAGAAAATATCCACGTCTTTTAGCCTCTGTGATAGACTTAAAAAGTCCCACAACTTCTAACTTTAGTGTGTCTTTTTCCTTGCAGGCTATGGATTGGCTGCAGCATTCAGGTGACCACTACCTGGCCACACACACATCACCAGGAGCAACGGTGGCTGAGACACAAGAACTGCTGAATCAGCACAGAGAGTTCTGTGTATCCGCCAAGGTGGGGAAAAACACACACACACACACACACACACACACACACACACTCACTCACTCACCTGTGTTTCTACCTGTCAGCACACCCAGGAAAAGGTTCACTTGCTGATCCAACTAGCTGAGAGCATGCTAGCTAAAGGCCACGCCCACCGCACTGAGCTCCGGCGCTGCGTTTCCACCGTGGATAAACGTTATCGAGACTTCACCGTCAGGATGGGACAATACCGCCATCTGTTGGAGACGGCCCTCGGAGGATGCTCACAGGTAACACATGGACAGTGAAGGCATCTGCACGTCTGTAGATTTATATTCACACTTATGTTCGTGGTGACTCTAACAGGACAATAAGGACCTGGAGCTGGAGCTGATCCCCAACAGTCTGTCTGACTCCGACCCGGAGGTCAACCTTTCTGACCCCAGTCACCAGGTCAGCGATGAGAAGAGACGCTCCGCCCGCAAGAAGGAGTGAGTTCTGTTATTATCATCACATTTAATGATGGTGTTGGTGTGTGTGTGTGTGTGTGTGTGTGTCTGTGTGTGTGTGTCCCGCTTTGGTAACATGAGTTTGTTCTCAGGTACATCATGGCTGAGCTCCTTCAGACAGAAAGAGTCTATGTCAGAGATCTGCAGGAGTGTATTGAGGTAGATTCCTCACAGTACAGAACGATCATCACACACACAGTACAGAACGATCATCACACACACAGTACAGAACGATCATCACACACACAGTACAGAACGATCATCACACACACAGTACAGAACGATCATCACACACACAGTACAGAACGATCATCACACACACAGTACAGAACGATCATCACACACACAGTACAGAACGATCATCACACACACAGTACAGAACGATCATCACACACACAGTACAGAACGATCATCACACACACAGTACAGAACGATCATCACACACACAGTACAGAACGATCATCACACACACAGTACAGAACGATCATCACACACACAGTACAGAACGATCATCACACACACAGTACAGAACGATCATCACACACACAGTACAGAACGATCATCACACACACAGTACTATACAACACAACACAGGAACAGAACAAAGACCTAGATTAGGATTTTTAGATTTCAAAACTGCAAACATCTGGAGAGGTTTTTTTTGTTTTCCTAACACCAACAGCACCCCCTGCTGAAAGAGCTGCAGAATTAAACTGATCACAAGCACAGCTTTATTTCACACTTCGTAACATTAGTTCTTTCTTTATCGAACTACTTTTGGCCCATGCAGACTTACCTCTGGGAGATGACGAGTGGCTCGGAGGACGTCCCTCCTGGGCTCACCAACAAGGATGAAACTGTGTTCGGAAACATCCAGGACATCTATGAGTTCCACAACAGGTACTTGAACATTATTTCAAGCATACTGCAATACGTATACTATAGTACAAATCATCCAGAACATCTATTCTGTGTGCACTAAGCTTGTGCTCCGATGTGTTTTTCAGTATTTTCCTGAAGGAGCTGGAAAACTATGAACAGCTTCCTGAGGATGTTGGACACTGCTTTGTGACCTGGGTAAACAATTTGTCATTAATGTCAGTGAAAAATATAAATCACAAATTCAAATACTCAAAGAAAACTTTCTAATTGTGTCCCAGGCTGATAAGTTCCACATGTACGTGACGTACTGCAGGAACAAGCCAGACTCCAGTTTACTGATCCAGCAGCATGGCGTGGGATTCTTTGAGGTGAGAACAGGAGAATATTTTTACTGTAGTAACTTGTTAATGACTAATAATGTAGATCATAATGTTGATTTTAACTTGTGTGTTGTGTTCATGTGCAGGAGGTTCAGAGGAGACACGGTTTAGCCAACTCCATCTCCTCAGCTCTCATCAAACCGGTTCAGAGGATCACCAAATACCAGCTGCTGCTAAAAGTAACGCTCTCTTGTTATTGCTACGAATAAAAAGATAGATGGAGGAAGTTCATCAAGAAGACAGTAAATGAACGATAATGGAAACCACTTTTTATATCCGTATTTGTAGGAGTTGCTAGCCTGTTGTGAGGAGGGGAAAGGCGAGATTAAGGAAGGCCTGGACGTCATGCTGAGTGTCCCAAAGAGAGCAAACGATGCTATGCATGTTAGCATGCTGGAAGGTATGATGCTAAACAGTAATCACACAACACAACACACCCCCAAAGCCACTGAAGCTGACCCCGTTGTGTCATCAGGTCTGGAGGAGGGCCTGGAGGTGCAGGGGGAACTCCTCTTGCAGGACTCCTTCCTTGTTTGGGAGCCCAAGTCTCTGATCAGGAAGGGGCGGGACCGACACCTCTTCCTGTTTGAGCTGTCACTCATCTTCAGCAAGGAGATCAAAGATTCATCCGGACGAACCAAATACCTCTACAAGAGCAGACTGAGGGTAACACACACTTTACAAATGTTCTCCTGGGATCATGTTTCCTCGCTGTTGCCTCACTCTCACGTCATGTGACTCCTTCAGACCTCAGAGCTCGGCGTCACAGAGCACATCGAGGGGGATCCCTGCAAGTTTGCTCTGTGGGTTGGACGAACGCCGACATCAGATAATAAAACAGTCCTGAAGGTATTAGTGACCCACCCCCGTTAACACCCGTCTGATGAAGCTGTAGGGGTGTTCACCACATCCTGGGTGTCTTCCTCCCTTTACAGGCGTCGTCTCTGGAGCTGAAGCAGGAGTGGGTCCGCAGCATTCGGCAGGTGATTCAGGAGAGGCGGGGCCATCTGCGGGGGGCGCTGAGGGAGCCCATACCCCTCCCCAAGACGCCAAACCCCACCCTGGGGCGTCAGCGTAGCATCAGTCGTAGGTCAGCACACAGGAGCAGTTAACACACCTCCCAGCATGTGATCCACTGGTCTCTGAAGGCAAACTGACCTTTGACCCTGACAGTTACTAGGGTACAGTCAGTCTGAACTTCAACCATCAGCCTGAAATCACCATTAGTGATCTCTGCTACATTCAGCATAGGTTAGCTTTAGCACGCTCCCCTTCATGTCTAGTTGAAACGGGTTCATGTGAAGCCAAAATAAAATAATATTTTTAATTACTCTTTTTAAATCCCCTTCAGTTGTGCAAATGATACAGTATATGTAAAATAAAATAAAAATAAAATAAACTATCTTCAGATTTATCATATAGAATAGCAGTCCCCAACCTTTTTTGCGCCACGGACCGGTTTCATCTAAGACAATATTTTCACTGACCGGCCTTTATTTGATCGATAATCATTAATAACGCCAAGACAGCTGTAGTCTAATAATAAATCAGTGGTTTTGTGTAAAATGCAGAAAATCAACAGACAATAAACAACCTTTTTTTCATATATTGATAATCAACATCTCTAATAATTGTAAGAAAAAATTATACTAAAAACTGCACTGATGAGGTTTAGTTTGAAATGTATCAACTTACAATCAGTGCATTCAGCGTAGGAGAAATACTGATCATTACCAATAAAAGGTCAAGTCAATCAAATAATAATAATTACAATAATGACAATTAGTGGTTGGGGACCGCTGATCTAGGGGTAACGGGAGACAGTGACACCTTTGTCACAAGTGTGTTCCGGTCGTCCGGTCTACTCTGTAGTTTGGTCACTACAGAAAATTCCTCTTCACAAAGACAGGAGGTTGGAAATGGAAGCAGGGTTTAAGATACTTTTTGGGTGATCTCAGGATAATCTGCCTTGACTTTAATCCAGAACACTGGCGCAGTTGTGGGCGCTTAATTTAGGAGTAATGGCTGGAAACCTATCATGTGACCGAGACCTGTCAAGCTGGACAGACGCACGCGTTAGTCTGTGCGTCATTCCGCACAGACATCTCTTTTCAAAATAAAACATCTTTCGGCCTACGAAATAAATAAAACAGAAGTAAAGTAAATTATTATTCCTTTCTATGCGGCCTGGTAAGAAATGACCCATGGACCGGTACCGGTCCGCAGCCCCGGGGGGTTGGGGACCACTGATATAGAATATAGACAAGTGACTGAAAACATGCATCGTATGAAATTTACTGCACTTTAAGGTGATGCGTTCTCCAAATCAATGGAAAACAGGCAAACTGTAATTGTCACAAACATACCGATGGCTAATACTTCAAATAAGAAAGTGTCCACATACTTTTGGCCACATGGTTACGTCATGTCAGTGAGTGTGGGAGAAGTGAGCAGCTGTCTGTCTGCCTGCAGGGACACGAGTGAAGACGCCGACAGCTTGGGCGACGCCAGCAGTCAGCCGGACACCGTCTCCATCGCCTCCAGGACGTCCCAGAACACCGCAGACAGCGACAAGGTGCCGCGCACACACACACACACACACACACACACACACACACTGTTAGCATCCAGAGGGGTGTGTCCTACAGTCTTATGACCTCACTGGCTGCAGCTGGCTGGATGGGTGTGTGTGTATGTCGTGTGTGTGTATCAGGGAGTTTCCTCCATTCCTCTTCAGACTCTCGCTTTCTCCTCTGCTCTCCTGGTGAGGTAGGTTTGATTTGTTTTTTTGTCCTGCACCTTCTGTTGTTTACTCCGGGGTCAATGCTGAGCTTTGTGACCTCTGACCCTTGAAGCCTTGTGACTAGTTTGGGCATATAAACATTGAAGCTTGCTGCCAGCAGTGGAGGAAGTATTGAATATAAAAGGAAACATACTTGAGTATGTCAGTGCTTTTATTGTGGTAATAAATCATGTTTAATGATGACTATTAATGATTTATTGATTAATAACTGAGCTCCATGTAGTTGTTTGTGGAGGTCAACAACTTTGCGTACATTATGGATGGTTTATAATTTATTAGGATGTGTTAAGAGCTAATCTTTAGCTCATGCTAAAAACGACGGAGGTGTTTTCCGCCGTCCGGACGTGTTTGTGTTCCACACTGAGCGTGATGCTGAGCAGCTGATCACATCTGGGTTCAATCCGGACCGGGAACACCCTGCTTCTCCCCGCAGACACGCTGCACGTGTGATGTTTTCAGATCTCCTGCGATCGGTCGGGTGCAGAGCGTGCAGCAGGATGATGTATGCAGGATTCATCCTCATGTCAGACGTGTTTGGAGAAGAATGAATCATTTCTGCAGGAAAATTGAATTAATCTGGTCTCAGATTAAAACCCCGACATAATCTCCTCCTTTTTTCACTTGTTTTTTTGTTCTTGAGTTGATGTTAGAGAACTTTAATCTTAGATGATGTCCAGAACTAACACACGTGTGCTCATGGGTACAGATCCTACTAATGCATCTGCCTCTGGTTCTGGTTTTATTTTATTGCTCTATTGCTGATCTCAGTTCAGTGCTTCTACTTTATGACATTCAATAACACTGTAAAGCCACCCTGGACATTTTCCCCTCTTAAAACTCAAACGTCCCCACCCAGCCTGCTGCAGCGACACACCCCCCTGTGGATGCAGTGTTTGAGGGTGTGTCGGCTCCACGTTCTGATAACTCCTGATGTTCTTAGTGATGTTGTGTGAAAATGTTTTGGGTGCATCTAACCTTCCACCTCTCTGCAGCTTTCAGGGGGCTGTGAGTTAGTGGTGGTGCTGCTGGACTTCTGCTCCGGGGGGCCCGGGGAGCTCAGCGTGCGCTGCGGTCAGACGGTGGAGCTGGTGGAGCGCTCAGCGGAACGGTCCGGGTGGTGTTTGGTCCGAACCACGGATCAAACGCCTCAGCAGGTGATCAATCAAAAGTTATCACTATAACAAATAAAGAATAATAAATCTGATGTCCATTTATAATGAAGAACTGCATGCTGGGAAACTCACCGCTGTGTGTTGACCTCCAGGAGGGATTACTGCCGATGAGCGCCCTCTGTCTGTCACACTCACACAGCGCAGCCGACATGGAAGGGCTCGCCCCGGCGTCCGCCACCTCCACCACCTCCTCCACCACCTCCTCAACGAGCACCACCACCTCCTCCTCCTGCAACTCCACCTCCTCCACCATCACCACCTCGTCCTCCAACAGCTCCAACTCCACCTCCACTCTGAGCGCTGCGAAGGGTGAGTGTCCCCGATGCCACTGCCACTGCCACCGCCAAACTGTGTCACCATGACAACACAACACATCACTTAATCATGCTGTTCATGTTATATGGAATCTACTTTTGTCAATTTTTTGCATAAACTCAGATCTTAATTTAGTATATTTTAGTATTTTATTGGTGCGAAGATCACGTATAACTCCTCCTGTTCATAAAAAGAGGAAAAAAACAGCAGCAGTATTTAGCATTTAGCATTAGTGCTGGCACAGGCTGCTCCGTCTTTGTCTTCAGGACCTCGCTGTTAGCTCGCTACGGACAGATTTGAGCTGCTGCCCACTCCAGTATCGATTGCTGCGCTAATTTTTGTGCATCACACATCGTTAATCTACGTATCGCGAGACGGAACAATCAAAAATCAATTAAAATTACTTTTATTATTTTGTAATAGATTGGCTGTTCTATTAGGTCCCCTGTCATCCTGTAGCTGTAGATCAGTCTCCCTCATTTACATTTGATTTTTTTTATTAGTTTTGTCGAGTCGCTCTGAAGTAGAGGCGTATTGATCGGAAAACCTGGCTGATGGAGCTCTTATTGATTACGTTTCTCCACATTCACACCGTGTTTTAGATCATCTCCCTCAATCGATCCCCATGATCGACATTACTGATTTTTTTACACTGTTGTTTTACTTCATCCAACATCTACTGCTGCCACAGCCCCTCCCCTGTGTGACCTATGTCATTTCCTGTTTAATCAGGAGGAACTTTAAACATCCTCAACCACACGTATGCTGCGTTTGTGATTTGGGTTTTGAGGCACGACATACTGCCTCTGTCTCGTTCTTGTTGCACCCCTAAATATTTAAATACACCACACAGACAAATTGTAGTGTTGTCGAGTGTTTTGGTGGAGAAACTGTACTTTTAAGGCAAACAGTCACACCCAGGGGTGAGACAGTTTCAGAGGTGAGACAGTTTCAGGGTTAAACATTGACCTGAAGGAGTTCAGACTCAACAGGAATCCAGAGTTTAACATCCGGACTACCTGCTGCGTCGTCCTTCCAGCCACCAAACAATGGAGTTTAAAAATAAAGCCCATGTTTTCAGGTCTGCGCTGATTCATTTTTATTATTGTTTCACGTTTTTTTTCTCCAATCGTGTTCATACTATCTTTGTTACAGGATTTTGATTTGTTCTACATTGCTTGCTTTTTATCTTTTATTTTTCCCAGGTTATATTTTTGTCATTTTAAATGACATGTTATTAACTTTTGTTATTTTATAAACATAATGAAACTACTGGAATAAATTCTTATTGGTTAGCCACACACCCCCACTTTCCCTAACCCCGCCCCTGTAGTGTAGCTCCGCCTCCAGCCTCTCAGGTGTTCCTCAGCCTGCTTCTCTCAGTGCTGTGGAGGGAAAAGCGATCGGCGTCTTCATGTCACGTCTTGCTGTTGGTTTTTCTCCTGAATGGGTCTGACGTTACAGAATGCGTCGGGGCAGAGGTAACCGCTGGGACTGCTCTGCTGTTTGGGACTGGATTGTTAAACAGGGACGGGACGAGCGAGGTGGGTTTCAGAGTGGAAGGAATGGTGACGGCAGTGGAAATATGTGTTGGTTAATGAGTGACAGAACAAGGTGACCAGAGGTGACTTGTTGCCCTCTTTGTCTGACTCTGTTTAATTATTTCTCTACCATTACATCAAAACTAAAACTCACGATAACCCTAAATGTTACGTGAGAATGTCACCTGCGTGTATTGTGTGTTGTGGAGAACAGGACATGCTGGTTTTTATCTCTCACACACACCACACCCGCTCACAGCGTGCGTCTGCAGGAGGTCACTCGTGCACTTCAGCAGAAAAAGAAGAAGTCGACAGGAACAACTGACTGTCTTCTCCCATGACCCGTCTCACCGTCTGTAATGATTTACATCAGCACTGGAAAAAATACTCAAGTAAAAATGGCAACAGTGCAAAAACACTTTGTTGTCCTGCTGTTCGTGATGTATTTGAGTGAAAATACAAGAGGAATACAAGTCAAATTAGTTAAAAAAAAGAAAAACTATTCGATGCATGGATACCAACAAAACTATATCATTTATTTTTCATTTATATGTGCAGTATTTCCCCAGGCGATGTAATTGTACTGCTTAAGTACTTGAGTGTTCTTCCTGAGTAAAAGTGCTTAATTGCTTTCCGCCACATGTTTACATGCCTTTCAGATCAGATTGAGGGTTTACTGCAGCAGACTTTCTCTGTGTTCTGCGTTCCAAAGCCTTTTTTTTGTGATGTGAAATGGTTTATTCTCATACTAAATGTCTCAGTCATGCACATAAAGAAAAACCTGATTTTGTGTTCAAGACAGTAAGAGGAAATAAGATTAAGTTGTCAATCATCACACTGTCACTGCAATGCAGTTCGACTGCTTCTGTTGAAGATTTTATTACTTATGTCCAACTCTTCAGTATTTTCCCACCTTGATGGTTTTTTTTGTGTTCGTATATATAATATAATTCTCCGTTGTGTGTTTCAATCTGCAGATTCTAACTTGTACGGCTCTGAAGGTTCAGGGCTCCAGACCCAGACCTGCCAAAGTGAGACAATAATTAATATACTCACCTTCCCGAGGGGCATTTGAACGCATCGTCACGCTGTTAACGCCTCCTTTCCTTCCCCCAGGTGTCACCTCCCCAACAGTGTTTGGAGTAAGCGGGGCTCCAGGGGCCACTGTTGGCTCTCCGGGGCCAAAACGAGGCGTCTCTGCGACAGGAAACACCTTAAAGGTGATGACTGGAGACGCTGAGGAGCACAAACTGGTAAGAGTGAAGCACATGTGCCTCAGTAACGTGTTTATTATGGTGTGTCGGATCGCAGCGCTGGCTCACCAGTCCGGTCCGAAGACTGAGTCAAGGAAAGGCAGACGGACAGAAGAAGCCTCCAATCAGGACCAGAAGACGAGAGAACAGGTCGGAGATGGCCACACCCACAACTGGGAACGCACAGATGGTACACACACACACACACACACACACACACACACACACACACTGGATGGTCATGTAGGAGATGAAGTAATGGTTTGTGTTTCTGCAGAAGGCCAGAAAGGAGGAGGCGGCACAGAGTGGAGGGGAGGAGGAGCCTGAGGAAGAAAGCCACACCCCCTTACCGCCTCCCATGCAGATCATCAAAGACCCGAACAACCCTGAGGTAAAACTTGTGTGAATACGTACCGTGGACCACCGGGTTCTCCAGAATCTGGCGTTCTGGATTGGGATTTGAACATCTCCATCTCCTTCTTCAGGCCATGGACTCAGATCAAGGTTCCAACGAGTCGGACACCGAACAGAGAAATAAAGCCCTGAGAGGACGAATGTGAGAGACCACCGTCCTGCTAACAGGAAGGTGTGTGTGGATATTTAAACGGAGCTAAAGGGAACTTTTTGGTCTGTGTCTGCAGGTTTGTGGTCAATGAGATGATCCAGTCAGAGAAGGACTATGTGAAAGACCTGGGCGTGATAGTAGAGGTGAGTCTGCAGCTCCTAGTATTCATAGATTCATTAGAATAAAGATTTTGAGGCTAACTGATGATGGACGGTGTGTGTGTCCGTCAGGGCTTCATGTCCAGGTTGGAGGTCAGAGGGATTCCAGAAGACATGAGAGGGAAAGATAAGATCGTCTTTGGCAACATCCAGCAGATCTACGACTGGCACCGCGAGTCAGTCACGCACACACGACGGAAAACACACTGGTTTGTGTTGCCCCCCCCATCACACACCCTCACTGATGTGTGTTTTCTTCCAGCTTCTTCCTGGTGGAGTTGGAACGTTGTGTTCAGAATCACGACCTGCTGGCCGACCTCTTCATCAGACACGTGAGTCGTTAGCAGTCACAAGGGGGTGTGTGTTAATGTAAGGAAGTACAGTTATAAATAAATATGATCGTGTGTGTGTGTGGGTGTGTGTGTGCTGTAGGAGCGTCGTCTCCACATGTATGTGGTTTACTGTCAGAACAAGCCAAGGTCAGAGTTCATCGTCATCGAGTACGAGAACTTCTTCGAGGTAAAGCATCGGTCCAACTCCTCTCTAAAGATTCGTTGTGGAATACGATTTCATTTCCCAAAAACCCTGAAATGAATAAACGTGTCAACAAAGTTCGATGTTCTCCGATCGTCTGCAGGAGATCCAGCACGAGATCAGCTGCCGAATGTCGATCAGCGATTATCTGATCAAGCCCATCCAGAGGATCACCAAATACCAGCTGCTGCTGAAGGTGTGTGAGGACTGCTGGGTAGGATGTGACCCCTCAGACCCCGCAGACACAAACATCAGCGTTCTGTCTTCTGTCTTCTCAGGATTTTCTCAAATATACGTCCAAAGCAGGGCTGGACTGTGAGGAGATCGAGGTGAGTCTTCAGTCCGTCCGTCCCCGCCTCAGAACCCTGCACCGGGTCCAGGTGTGTGTCCTCAGCTCACCTGGTCCGGAACTAGACTGGTGTTGCCATGGTGATGATGATAGTAAAGGATTTAAACTGCTGTAGTATTTGCAGTATTTTTCGCACTATAAGGCGCACTGGATTATAAGACGCACCAGATTTATAAAGCGCACCTTCATTGAACGGCCTATTCCAAAACTTTTTTTCATATATTACGCGCACTGGACTATAAGGCGCACATTCAACGAATGACCCATTTTAAAACCTTTTTGCGTATAAGGTGCACCGGAATATAAGGCGCATCAAATTTATGAGGAGCACCTTAAATGAACGGCCTATGTCAAAACTTTTTTCATATACTAGGCGCACTGGATTATAAGGCGCACTGTTGGTTTTCGAGAAAATTAAAGGCTTTTAGGTGCACCTTATAGTGCGGAAAATACTGTAATATCTATGTGCATGTGGGTTCTGAACAGAAAGCAGTGGAGCTGATGTCTTTGGTACCGAAGCGCTGCAACGACATGATGAACCTGGGACGCCTGCAGGGATACGAGGTACGGCCGTCTCCTTAAAGCCATCAGCGAGTCCAGCTCTAGTGTGATGATGTCAGCAGCAGCAGACAGGTTCTCACCTGTCGTCTGTCCCCAGGGGAAGCTGATGTCTCAGGGGAAGCTCCTGCAGCAGGAGACCTTCTGCGTTTGGGAGCAGGACGGGGGGGTTCTGTCCCGCAGTAAGGAGCGACGAGTTTTCCTTTTCGAACAGATCATCATTTTCAGCGAGCTGCTGCGCAAAGGCTCAAACAACCCGGGGTACCAGTTCAAGAACAGCATCAAGGTCCGACCGCTGGGGGTTCAGATGCGATGGGTGTGGTTGGGACTGAACTGGGAGTAACACTGGTTTGCGTCCCATCAGGTGACCTACCTCGCGATGCAGGACAGCGTGGATGGAGACCCCTGTAAGTTTGTGCTGTGGTCCCGCGGCTCAGCGGAGCGCTTCACCCTGCAGGCGTCCTCCACCAGCATCAAGATGACCTGGGTGGAGACCATCGCCACCTTGCTGGACGCCCAGAACAACTTTGTGTCAGGTGGAGACGTGTTCACACACACATGTTCACGCACATGTGTTCACGCCCACGTGTTCACACACACGTGAACGTTTTCATTAGTCTCCAGCTTCCTGATCCCAGTTCTGTGTCCACAGCTCTCCAGTCTCCTATCGAGTACCAGAGGAAGGAGGGAGGGTTCTCTGTGAACCGCCCTCTGTCGTCAGGGCGACCGCCTTCAGTCCCACCCACGCCCAATGGCCACGCCCCACAGCCTCCTCCTGACAGCGAGCAGGACGACCAGGTTTGGATTCCTCATCCTTATGTCAGTCTTGGACGAGCTTCTTATTTCATAGCTAAAAAGGGAATTGATTCTTGGGTGACGATGTGACCTTTGCCCCCTCAGGAGTTGGTGCAAGTGCTGCAAGACTTCGTGGCGGTGCGGGAGGACGAGATCTCGGTGTTTCGGGGGGAGAAGGTTCAGATTCTGGCGTCCAATCAGCAGGGTCAGAGTCTGGTGTACCGACCGGCCAACAGCGACTCGCCAGCAGCTGAGGGCTGGGTGCCGCGCAGCGTGCTCAAAACACACTGACACACACACACACACACACACACACAAACACTGACAGCAGGGTCCGCTTTACTCCTACCACACACACTGTCCTACACAACTGCAAGCTAATAGGGTTAAAGGTGTGTTGGGCAGCTCTGTGAAAGATGGAGCCTTAAGACGCCCGTGGTGACAAATTAATAACCAAAATATCTCAAAATATGTTACATCTTTGTTTCAGTGCTTTTAACTGACGAAGAGTCACAAATAAGGGAAAAAAAGTTTCCTAACACACTTTAAGCCCTGATTATCTGCTAGTATTAAAAGATTAACCACACACACACGCACACACACACACACACACACACATACATCCAGCAGCAGGTACTGTTAATATTCTCCCTACTTCCTGGTGCTTCAAAAATTCCGCCACCTGTCTTCATTCTCGTCCAATCAGACGATGGCATCAGGTCGGCCTCCAGTTTACTGCCCAGAGCAACCAATCGCATCCTGACGACAGCACATACTGGAACTCGTGTATCACTGGGAGGAAGACCACATCATCATCATCATCATCACCAACAACAGACTGTGATTCCAGGAAGCTGTAGTTGCCTAGCAACAAGAGACACTTAAAAAAAATGAAATTAAAGGCTCCTGGAAGAGAAGAGGTGAAAAGACCCGACAGCCAATCAGAACTAAGCTCTCTGTGTGTCATCCTGTTAATAGTGTGTATAAAACGGACTGGGGTAACACACTCCACACACACCACTGCTATGATAAAGATGATTAATTAAGATGAGTATGATAATTACAAATTATAGAATCTGTTTTTCACCTGAATAGAAAAATGTTTGTCATATTAAATGTTTGTGTGTCAGAGAGAGAGAGAGTGTGTGTGTATGCGTGTGTGTTTGTGTGCGCATGTGTGTTTGTTGGTGACGCAGTCCTGTGTGTGTGTGTGTGTGTGTGTGTGTATGTGTGTTTTTCACGGACAGTGTAGCGTCGCCATGTGTTTGTGGTGACACCCGTCCTTTTAGTGAACCAGAGCTGCCCCCCCCCCCCTCCACGCCTCCCTCACGTCCCTCTGCCCCCCACCCCTCCACCACCTCTGGTTAGTTTGGATATTCTGGTTATGCATTTCTTGTTTCTGTATATAGACCAGACCTCCACTAGCTGCGGACAATGAAGCCGTCTGTCTCTCTGTCCACCTGTCTGTCTGACAGACTAACCTTCATCATGCTCTCTATCTGTCTCTCTATCTGTCTCTCTCTCTATCTGTCTCTCTACCTGTCTCTCTCTCTCTGTTTCTCTCTCTACCTGTCTCTCTCTACCTCTTGGTCTCTCTCTCTACCTGTCTCTCTCTCTCTGTTTCTCTCTCTACCTGTCTCTCTCTACCTCTTGGTCTCTCTCTGGTTTCTCTGGTGCCATTCTCAGACAACACCCCGGTCCTTAAGGAGCTACGCAGCTTGTCACGTCACTACAGAGGGGATGTCAGGGTGGTGCACTACGAAGGGTGTAGGGAGGGACATAGCAACTCCAGAAGGCGCTACGCTTGCCTTAGAACACACAAGGTTGTGTTTTCATTGTGTTAAAGGCAACACACACACACACACCACTGCTACAAGCCTGTTGCTTAAAACTGTTCATGTGCGTTTCCATGAGAGATCATCACATGATAAACCTATCGTGTCCTGGTCCTGGTTGATCCACCTGATCGCCATCAGGTGGATCATCCACCATTATTTAGCATAGTTGTTAGCATTGCTTTCACTTGTGGATAAAATCAGCTGGATGAAGCAAAAATGTGGTACAGTATTTCCATCACCTCTTCCTGTACATTTCCACTTTTCGCATGTTTAACATGTGGTGTCATTTGCATCAGTGTAGGAGTCCTTGGAAAAGTTAGGGAATTATTTCATTAATTTATTTAAAAAAAAATATTAAAAACATACTAAGACTGTGATGGAAAAATGATTAAACTGATTCTGGCAAGAGATGTAAAACTATAAAATAAAATTCATTTTAAGTCTGATTTTATTAAATAGATAACATGAAAATGTACTTTTCACACTGAAAATGTAAACATGGACATAAACGTGATGAAACACACATGAACCATCACCTTTTACCCAGCAGACTTAGCGCATGGTGACGCCTGAAGGTGGATCCTGGACAGGGATCCACCTGCTCTGTGTGTGTTGCATTTAACTGTTTCATGCAGCGTTCAGGTCACGTGGGAGTTATTAGACCCTGAAACTTAAATATTGTTCATGCCCAACGATGTCAAGATTGAAGGCTCTGGACAAATGGCATTTCCAAGTTTCCCATCCCACGTGACCTGAACGCAGCGTCAGTCAGAATGACAATAAAATGATGCTACCTTGTCCCCTTTTCATGTATGGAAAATAATTTTGTCTTCAACATATAAATGTTGTGATTGGGAATGCAAAAAAAGTGTAGAAACCGAGAAACGTTTTGTCTATGGGGTCCAACACTTAAAATAATGTGACTTGTGAACTTGGAGTGCACCAGAATAATTGTGGATGGGTTGTAGTGCACAAGAAGAGCACTAGATAGTGCTAGTGCACTTTGGAAAAAGAGAACAGTGCATGAGGGAACTTGCACTATGGAAATGGAAGGCGTTGCACTATGAAGAGTAGAGCATGCATCAAAGTGAACTTAGATTTCAGTGTGTTTTAAAAAGTGGCACTAATACAAGTTTCAGCTCCAGTATAGTGCACTAAGCAGGGCTGAAGTGGGGAAATAGCACACTATGGAAGAGCACTATGCAGGGTCTGGTGTACAGCAGTGCACTATGGCAGAGTGAGGTGGGAATAGTGCACCACAGTGGGCGCAGGGTGCTGTTTGAGACCAAGCCTTGTTGCCAATTGGCAAACTCAACTAACCAATCAAACAGTGTTATTTGTACAGAACTAACAGCTGCTAACTGACTGCTAACAGCTCTCTGTCGTTGTTTGTAATAAACTTCATTTTTCATCCAAAACTAGACGTGTTGTTTTTTGGTTTTTTTTGTCATCAGAAGTCACTGCAGATGAAAGCTAATTTACTCAGGTCACTTTTTTGGAAACTGTTTATCAGCAGCTTGCGACACAGTTTCATCGGCCTGCTCGACAAATTCAGAATGCTTTTCAAACAAAACATCCGCCTGACAGCAGCTGTCTATGACTGATTCTGTGGTCTTTTCTTGATGTAATATTAATTTCTGCTAACTCGAGATTGAAATAGGATCTGAACTCTGCTCTCAGTCTGCTGATGCACAATATGTTCTTTTCAGAGTTAATCTAAATTAACGCTGTTTAAGCTTCAGTAGCTCACAGGACAAAGTGTTAAGGCACCATGACCAGCAAACTGATAGCAACAACTGTAAAGCATTAAACTCATTAGCCAATTATAGTCAGAGATAGAGCTCACAAGTCTGAAGGTCACACACATACTGAAGATTTCATCCAAAATAAAACCAGGATGGGCACAGACACAAGAGCTGCGATAGACATTTATCTGATCAGATTAACAATCCACTGCCTCTACAAAGGAGGATCAATCATAACAAAAATAATAATAATAGTTGTTGGAATCATACATATTTTAATATATAGTACTTAAAAGCTGTATAATAAAGATGATCCTTTTAAATAAAGGGAGTGAGAATCAAATATCGCAGCTTTAGGGCTGGTGATAAAGAGGAGATAACACATTCTTCTTATCACTGTCAGGTTCAAGGATGCCTGTTTCACAGTTGTCTTGTAAACATCTTTAATCAACAATTGTAGGACTAATGAAGTAAGTTTCCTCATCATTAATGTAATCAGAATTATCTTAATAGTGTTGTTCACTCACTCACACACTGGATGAGGTTCTCCCAGTGATGAGATGCAGCCGGAAAACAATACAGGCTTTTATTGTGAAAACCAGTGAGGAGTGAAGTCCAGAGGGGACCTGTTACGTAAGTAAAAACCTATATTACACGCTTAGTTTTCAAGAACACCACGTAGAAGACAACAGAGCCTCTGTCAGATCAGCAATTGTGTGTGTGCAGAGTCAGTGTTTTAGCTGCAGCTGTGCATTCTGGGAAGCAGACGAGGGCTGTAAACAATGCATTCAATCTTTGTGAGAAATGGACAGGAGACTCCAGAGCCTGTCAAAACTCAGGTGACAGGTGAGTGGATTCAGACTGGGGTGTATGAAACTAATAGATGTTTATTAAATCCTGTTGGGTCAGCATGTTAAATGTGGAGGTGCACTGGGTCACGGGTTCACATCCAACTGGGACCCTTCTGCTCCCTGGTTACTGTGTGGGTTACCTCTGGGTTCCCTGGTGTCTTCCAACAGTCTGAATGCAAGTGATTCTAATCTAGAGTAGCTTATAATGTAATACAGTAATGTAGTAACAATGTAATAACAGTGTAATTTCCAATGTAGCAATAATGTAGTGATAATGTAGTAATAATGTAGTAACAATGTAGTAATAAGGTAGTAACAATGTAGTAACAATGTAGTGATAATGTAGTAATAATGTAGTAACAATGTAGCAATAATGTGGTATTATTAATGTACTCTATTCAGCCTTCCATGCCTTGTACATGGAAAGTACATGGTGTACTTTTTTTGTACAAGATCAGCCGAATGAAGGATTATAATTAAAAAATTAATTACAGCCATAATGTATTTTTCTTACATTTCTTACCATAGTAAGAAATATAGGAAAAATGCATTTCTTGCTATGGTAAGAAGACATAACAAAAACAACTGAATAACACATTGAGGGTTAATTTTGATGATAAAACTTCTATTTGTTTCTCAAATGTTTAAGAATTAAATGTTTTATAAATGATTTTAAACAAACCAAAGGGAATGAATGTCGACTGATTGAGATTTAACTTTTCCATCTGATTTAATTTGCTCATAGACATAACTGACCCACTGATGCAAAACATACCACACATCATAAATCAGGCTGTTCCGTGCTGTTGGTCGGTACAAAAAGGAACAGCTAAAAGTTCCCAGATGTCTTTGCAGTTTCAACAGAAACGCTAAGACATGCATACAATAAAAAAGGTGATGGACAGTTAGTGACGTCTGAATCAGAACGAAAACAGATTTTAGTCAGTTAAACTTGCAGGAACATGCTATCTGTGTGTGACCTTTGACCTTCAGGCTGCATCCCATCATGGCTGCAGGGCACCCTGCTGAGGAACGGGCCCGGCCTGTTTTCTGTGGGCGACACCGAGTACAACCACTGGTTTGACGGGATGTCGCTCATCCACAGCTTCACCTTCACCAACGGTGAGACCTGACAAAACCGCCATCGTCACCATCAGTCCAGATCACAGCTGTGATGTCATACGGCTGTGATGTCATTCCAGGCGAAGTGACTTACAGGAGCAAGTTCCTGAAGAGTGAAACCTACAAGAGGAACATGAAGGCGGACAGGATCGTTGTCACCGAGTTTGGAACCATGTCCTACCCAGACCCCTGCAAAAACATCTTCTCCAGGTACAGACACCAACATGAGGCTGATTTATGGAGGGGGGGTTTGACAAAAGGCAGAAGGCCTTCATCCCACTGTCACGCCCTCCTCAGGGTCTTCACGCACCTCTGCAACATCATCCCTGACTTCACCGACAACAACCTGATCAGCATCATCCGCTACGGTCAGGACTACTACGCCTCCTCCGAGATCAACTACATCAACCAGGTGGATCCCGCTACCCTGGAGACAGTGGGCAGGGTGAGTGAGTCTCCACCCCGCCTCAGTGAACCGACGCATTCCTCACGCTGATCACATGTTCTCTGCCTCATCACAGGTCAACTACAGGAACCACATCGCTCTGAACTTGGCGACGGCTCACCCTCATTACGACAAACAGGGCAACACCTACAACATGGGGAGCGCCGTCATCGGCCTCGCTCCACCTAAATACATGATCTTCAAAGTCCCAGCTGATGCTTCAGGTAATGTTATGCAGCAATAAAGTCGTCTGGATGTAATCTAACTGAATCTATCTAATTAGCCATGAGCATGATGGATTTACAATTCTGTAAATAAACAGACATAAACCTGATAACACTTTCTGGCAGCGTGACAGATGATGGCACTTAATCTGTGTGACAACAAAACAGAGATTTCTGTCCGTTGTTGGCTGGCTGTACTTTGGTCCTGTTTCAACATCACACCTCTGCTTCGTTTCAGATAAAGACAGGAAGAAGACGGCGCTGAGGAAGGTGCAGCAGGTGTGTTCCATTCCGTTCCGCTCCAGCCTGTTCCCCAGCTACTTCCACAGCTTCGGCATGACCGAGAACTACATCGTGTTTGTGGAGCAGCCCTTTAAGCTGGACATCGTCAAGCTGGCCACCGCCTACTTCAGGGGCATCAACTGGGGAAGCTGCCTGAGGTTCGATAAGAATGATATGGTGAGGCTCCCTCTCTAAAAGCAAACCAGAGCTTCTGTGGAGACACTTCAGACATTTCTGTTCGCTTTCTTCCAGACCTGGTTTCACGTCATCAACAAAACAACAGGAGTTGCGGTGTCCACTCGTTTCTACGGGGACAGCCTGGTTGTTTTCCACCACATCAACGCGTACGAGGAGGACGACCACCTGGTGTTTGACCTGATCTGCTACAAGGACGGCGGTCTGTACAACATGTTCTACATCGACTTCATGAGGCAAGACGAAAACAGCCTCAAAGAGGTCCAGAAGAACTTCCCTCTGCCCGTTTCCAAGAGGTTCGTGTTGCCGCTCAATGTCAACAAGGTACAGCCAAACACACACACACACACACACACACACACACACACACACACACACACACACACAAACACACGTTCTTCATCAGTTTATTTAGAGTTTGTTGTGATGTGATTTCAGAAATCTCCTCGAGGAACTAATCTGGTGACTCTAACAGACACGACGGCCGAGGCGGTGATGCAGGAGGACGGATCGGTCTACTGCAAACCTGACATCCTGTTTGAAGGTTCACCATTATTACTTCATCTTTATGTAAATGTTGAATCCTGCTTCACTCACAAGTCTACCCTCCAGGTCTGGAGCTGCCAGGGATCAACTACGACTTCAACGCTACCAAGTACAGATACTTCTATGGCTCCAAAGTGGTGTGGTCCACATTCCCCAACAAGGTAAATCACTTCACCATCGGCCATCCACCCAACCGGTCAAGGCGGATGGTTGCCCAAAAGAGTCTGGGTCCTGCCCGGGGTTTCTTCCTCAATGAGGGAGTTTTTTCCCCGCTGATGTTGGGTTTTTCTGTCTGTTGAAGTGCTTTGAAATGTCTGTTGCCATAAAACATCAGTGGATAATGAGAAACAAACACCTCCAGAGAAATGTCAGGGGATCACCAGAGACGAGTGGAGGCTAACCTCATCTGTGACTCTCCTCCTCTCCTAAGATTGCCAAATTTGACATCGTCACCCGGACACACGTGGAGTGGCACCAAGAGTCCTGCTACCCTTCAGAACCGGTGTTTGTTCGATCTCCTGGGGCAGTGGAGGAAGACGACGGTGAGTTAATCACCATTCATTCCACGCAGACAGGTTGAGAATCTAACCCTTCAGCTTCCTGCTTCCAATAGGAGTCATCCTGTCGTCCGTCGTCTCACCGGAACCGAGCATCTCTCCCTTCATGCTCGTCCTCGAAGCCAAAACGCTGAAGGAAATCGGCCGAGCCACCATCCCAGTCAAGGTCCACATGGACCTCCATGGGCTCTTCATCCCTGCTACTGCCTGATCCTCAGTTACCATCCAGCTTTAGAACAGAGTCCACCTCTTATAATTCAACTCAAAAGCAGTTTGTCACATTCTTTCTGTGGGCTGAATTTTCTTTGCATTTTTTCTAGAAGTTCATCACAGCTGTGTTCCAAACATACAGAGAAGTAAAACCTCTCCTTCATACCTCAAATGTGGTAACCATGGCAACCTGGGTGGGCGTAGCCCACAATTTAGTCTGCTTTCAGAGTTTAATGTCAGACGATGGCCATGGTTCACTTTTACCCAGGTTTTATTTGATGAAGCAGATGAAAGTTATTTAAATGAACTACAAATGGAGTAGAACCCAGAAATTGTGAGCAGGACCTTGAGTCAATAAGTTTACAGTTTTCTTCAACAGTTTAAACTTTTATGCACTTTATAAAAGTCATTTAGGGGCTATGTAATATTAGCTGTGTGCAGTTCACTTATGTTGGGATTCCATTTCGTTTCCTGACCTTCTCTCATCTGCAGACAATGAATCTGTTCTGCACTAAACCTGAATGAATAAAACATGCTGTTCTGATCAGTTCTGATTCTTTATTGGGTTCCATTCACAAATGTCTGCATCCCAAACCTTTTCAAATTAGTAGTAAGATGTTCTTCTGTCTGCACTTAAAACACTATCTGCAGGTTTTGTCGGAATCATGAGAATTTTTTACATCAGCAGTTGCAACAAAAACAGTTTAAAATCCTCCAGAGGCGACATCCTCTGTCAAACTGCCCTCGTTTGCCCTCCAACATGGCCGACAAAGAACACGAGTTATCGCTTCAAAGTCTGTAAAGTCAACTCTTGATGTTGCTTCGACAATTTTTATGTTTGTGGGGAAAAAAGGAACTCAATAATCTTCCTCCTCCTGCAATGGTGCTGTCCCATAATGCATCAGTCTGTGGAGGAGAGGGGGCGGAGCCTGGGACAGGATGCAACAGCCACAAATCAGAGCAGAGGAGCAGAAAGTACTAACACAACGTTGATGCTGAAGACCAGGCACGTTGGAATACTGTGTGTGTGTGTGTCTGTGTGAGTGTGTGTGTGTGTGTGTGTGTGTGTGTGTGACTATCACTGTTTACAACAGCGGAAAAAAAGTTTCTCACAGAAAAACAATTATTTTCTTTCTGCTCTTTTGGGTTTTTTTCTTTTCTCCTTCCATGATCGTCTCGCCGCCGGAGGCGACGTGTGCTCGTACACATCCATGTTTGTGTGTGTGTGTGTGTGTTTTCAAGCAGCTCAGATGATCTCGAATGTTTTCTTCAGCTCCATGATCAGCTGCCAATCGCTTTTCTGCATTTCGTCTCTGAACCAGTTCTTCAGAGCGTCGATGGACGCTCGCGTGATCTGAAACAGATTTGAGTCTGAAACCTGACAACAATATGTCTGATTTAGCCCCTCCTCCTATGTGGGCGTGTCTTTACCTTGCTGACAATGATATCAGTGGCTTCAAAGTGGCGGCCGTACATCTTGGGGGACTCTCCAGGAATGGGCTCGATCTTGACGCAGATCTCCTGGCCCTTCTTGGCGGAGTCGACCGACTTGTGGTTGATCTCGATGCTGGTGACGACGCCGATGTCCACAAACTGTAACAGGTGATTAAAAGGACAGTAAAGTTAATTTTAAGTGACATATATGTGATTCATCATTATGAAAAATAGAAGAAATACTAAATTTTAGATGTGTAGCATCATCCCTTTGGTCAGAAAAGCTTAAAATCTGCACCGCAGCAGCTTCAGCATCCAGTGGTCATGTGGGCGTCATACGTCACTGGCGAGGAACTTAACTTGGCAGCCATAAAAGACAATGCAATCCACGACGTGATTAACTATAAAAATATAATGGTTACCTGCGAGGTGAACGGTTGTGTCAACAGAGCATCAAAAAAAAAACAAAGACAAGGAGGTGTCGTTCTTTAGAATACTTTCTGGGAAGGAGATGGAGAGCACGGATAAACCGGGTCAATATATGGTCAATAGGATCCGAGGATCTGTCATGAGCACTTTACCTCGGAGGATTTTCAAAGAGATTTGAAGGTAAGATCATTTTCGGACAACCCATAGTATTTATTCTGAATTCCCACGGTTTAGTGGATAATTAATTAATGTCTGGAGCTACTGGAGGTATTGTATAAATGTTTTTATGACCAGGTTATCATGCGATTATGGCACTCGCAAAAAGTAAACAATATTAGAAGTGAATCACAGGTCAGGTGATGGGATTCGTTTCCCCTGGGGCTTGTTAGCAATTTACAACGACTACCTCAGATCGTGCTAGCCCGTCAATGGGATTTTCCATATTATGTTAGCATCGAGCTAGCCGCCATTCGTTACTGTTGGACTGTGTGGAGCTGATAACAACTCTAGTTTATATTAATGTCTTGTATTTACGAATGTATAAGGATCAGGGCCTGACATGCTGTTTTTGTTTTATTTCAGTTTCACAGATCTTCTCAGTAAAATGACCCGTCTATCACTTCGATTATTGTTTACTTTTCGCGAGAGCCATAATTGCGTCGTTAATCGCATTGTCTTCTATGGCTGCCAAACTAAGTTGGTCGCAAATGACGTATGACGCCCACGCTGCGGTGCAGATTTTAAGCTTTTCTGACCAAACGGATGACGCTACACATATAAAATTAATTTTTTCTTCTATTTTTCATAATGATGAACAACATACAGTATATGTCACTTAAAATTTATTTTACTTTTTACTTTAAAACCCAGCTGACACATGTAGACTTCTGTCGAGACGCGCGTACCGTCTTGTGTGCGTCTTACCCCTTTACTCGGGACACAGAGGGGCGTCCCCTGTCGTAGGACCCCGGCCTCCACAGACACGCCCATCACGATGGGATCCCTGGAGTTAAAGATGAACTGAGGAAGAACTCGCAGCTTCGCCGGGAACACGGCCACGTGCCTGACGACACGCAGATAGAAAGCGTCAGGCGAAAGCGCTTCACGTCTCCACCTTGACACACAGACAAACAATCGTCCTACTTGAACTCGTCCTGCTTGGCCTTCTTGTAGTCCTCTCTGTACTTGGTGAAGGCGTCGAACAGATGGTAGATGATTTCAGCGGAGAAGATCCGAACTCCGAGGCTGTCGGCCATCTCCTGACCCTCTTTCTCCACCTTCACGTCAAACGCCAGAATCACGGCGTACCTGCCCACACAAACGCAACGCTGTCAGCCCGTGTTTTGCCGCTCTGTGGTCATTCATGTTCCACACAGACGGGGCGACGTACTGTGGGTCGTGCTCCAGCATTGTCGACGCCTTCATTACGTCCTTCTTATGAACTGGGCCGATGTTAATACCAGCGTACTGCAGGAACACAAGAAAAGAGTGCATCTTTGGTTTGAGCATCCCAAGAATAATAAATATACGGAGAAGGTTTGACTTCCTGTCAGGACTCACTGGGACTTTAGATGTTCGGAGGAACTCCAGCAGAGCCTCCAGAGATCCCAGCGTCGACGCCTGGACATAAACTCCCTTCTCCTCCAGTTTGATGGAACTGAGAGTCTGTTTAAGTTCTCGAATCAGTTCATCCTAGAAACGAGCACTGGTCAATCACCGATCTATACAAACTGGAATTCAGTCCTTTGTTTGTGTGTGTGTGTGTGTGTTTTACCCTCAGGACGGGGATCTCGTCATCTTTGTGAGCCACCAGCAGGGGGAGCCCTGCCAGAGTCTTCTCCAGGTCCTTACCAAGAATCTTCACCCCCTGAGCCGTCGACACTTCCTTGTGCTTCTCGTACTGATTCTGCTCACGTCAACCAACCAATCAATCAATCAATGAGAATAGAAAAAACACAAAGGCTGTGCAAATGCAAAAAATGTCTTCATGTGTTTTTTGACTAATGAGTAGTTGTCCATATATTTTTAGCCATGCATTTTAAGGAGTGTTTGAGTGCTTTTATTTTGAAATGGACTGATTATCTAGCCGGCACCTTGACTCTGAGTTCCTTCAGAGGGGGGGGCAGTAACAACCCTCTGATCTGCGTTACGATTGGTCCATCCACGCCCGGGACAATGATGGTCTCTCCCTCCCGGAGGCTCCCGTTGATCAGGATGACGTCGATCGTGGTTCCCATGCCGGGCAGGGCTTTCACCTGAAGACAGAGACACCCCCCCCCCCCCCCCCGTCAGGAACGTCCGTCCCGCACCGAAGAGAACGAGCGCGACTCCAAAACGACGCTCTCTTACCTCCATGACTTGAGCTCGCAGCTCGTCGCAGTGCGCTAGCCGGCGCGCTAACAAGGTCTGGGTGAGCTCCACCAAAAGGGCGATGAGGTTTCCCATCCCGTCGCCGCTGTGGGCCGAGGTCGGAACCATCGACACGAACGTACGGGGGTCTTCATTCTCAAAGAACAAGGCAGCGTTGAACCCCTGAGGACAAATAAAAGCTAATGAAGGGCGTATCGGAGGCTAGTCCTGATTTTTATAAATGAATATTTTATCAACCGTAAGTTGGATTTAGTCAAAGAAAGTTTACAGATTGTCTGCAAGAAAAAAAACAATTAAAGATCAATAAGGCATTGATGGTCACCTGTTCAGCAAACTTCACAACGGCAACCTTGACTCTTTCATCAAACTCATCCTTCGTGTTCTTCTTCTGCTTCTTCAGTGTCGTCACGATGTCCGTCTCCGGACTCTTCTTCCAGTCGTACAGACGGTCGACCTGATGGCGAAAACACAGTCAGAACACGCAGGTAGGGGGGCGGAGACGTCTCCGACGACGAAGAGGGGGACCCACCTTGTTGAGGGCGACAATGAAGGGACACTTCTTCTCCTTCAGCAGGTTGATGGACTCCAGCGTCTGAGGCTCCAAGCCGTGCATTATGTCCACCACCAGGATGGCGATGTCGCACAGAGAACTGCCCCGATTCCTCAGGTTACTGACGGGGGGGGGAACAGTTGGAGGACGATGTATGAACATATCAGCTACTATCTGGATTAACATGCAGTGTGTGAGAGTTCGTTCTCTCTGTGGTACCTGAAGGACTCGTGTCCTGGTGTGTCGATGATTAGCATGCCGGGGATCTTCAGGTCTTCTTTATTAAACTGCAAACAAACATTTACATTAATCCCAGGCGGCACAGACCCGTAACCGGGTGTGTGTGTGTGTATGTGTGTGTGTGTGAGAGAGGTCGTACATTTTTAACCATCTTTGTCTGCTCTTCGATCGCCTCCTTCGGGACGTTTGTGGCTCCGATCTGCTGCGTGATTCCTCCGGCCTCACCGTCCTGAACGTGTGTGTGTCGCAGCTACACGTGAAAACACAAAACCAAACCCCGGTTACCACGGCGCCGGAAGCAGACGGTCAACAGGATTAACAGTCGGTCAACGGGATTAATATTCAACCTTGTCGAGGATCTTGGTCTTCCCCGTGTCGACGTGTCCGAGGACGCACACCACCGGCGCTCGCAGTCGGTCCAAGTCGATGTTTTTAAGGTTCTCCGCTCGCCGTTTCTAGAAGACCGCAGAACCGCCCGTCACGTCAGTCCGAGATGGGCGAAATGAGAAGAGCGCTCACTCCTCCCCGCTGTTTCCCTCTCACCTCTATCCTCCGCTTTGCTCGGTCGTAGAGATGCTCCTCCTTCGTCCGGCTGTCGTCGTCTTCACTCTCACTGCTCTCCTCCTCGCTCTCCTTCCCTGGCTTCTTCTTCACCTGGACCGCAGGGGGCGCCGCTTTCTCCCCCTCCTCCTCCTCGCTCTCTTCTTCTCCATCGTCGTCTTCTTCATCCTCATCCTCCTCTTCTTCCTCCTCCTCCTCCTCTTCCTCCTCACTGCCTGCAGGCTGAGTGGGGGCTTTTTCCTCCTCCTTCACCTCGATGTGGACTTTCTTCAACTCTGACACAGACAGATGCGTGATGTCAGCTTTGACTCGTGTAATGATGTCATCACTGTGTGACTGTTTTATCTCACCTTTCTCCTCGTCCGTGGCGATGGCCTCCCAGTCGTCGACAGCAGCCTCTGCTTTCACCTCTGCACCAACGGGAGGAACAGAACAAAGTCACGGTGGCACAAGCATCGCTCTTCATCGCCGCCAACCGACTCCTCTTACCTGGCTCTGCAGCCGGAGTCTCAGCCTTGATCTCCATGACAACGGATTCTGGAGTTTCTGACGTGGGTGAGGTCACCTCTGTTGTTTCTGTGAGGGATGTTGAGATCATTTTAGATGCATCGTCTCCATTAGGAGGACCAGTGCTTCACAGCTGAGGAAGAGGAGCAGTGTGGTACCTTCTGGTGTTTGGGAGTTTGGTCTCTTCTTCCTCTTGTCTCCATAAACCGGCTTCTTCTTTGGCACTGAGTCTTTGGATGGCACTTCAACCCCTGATTAGCATATTTTACAGAATTACCGGGCTGAATGTAAACCCGACTGCTTCGCAGTTCGAAGTCGAGCGTCGGCGTGCCGACGAAGAGCGACTTCCTCACCCTGGGCCTGCAGCAGCTTCAGTGTGGCCTCGGCCCGCGCTCGAGCCTCCCTCTGGGACTTGGTCAGCAGCTTCCCCTCCTTCTTCAGACGCTCCTTCCTCTCTTTCTCCTTCTGCTTCTTCTTCTCCTTGCGCTCCAGCTCCAGACGCTCCTAAATGGGGTCACAAGGCGGAGGTCAGAGGTCGCATCAGATGTGGACGGCAGAGCTTCGTGTTATACCTGCTCCTGTCTCTGCTTCTCCAGCTCCTCCAGCCTCTTCAGTCGCTCCTCCTCCTCCCTCTTGGCTCGCTCTTCCTCCTACGAAAAAGCCACATCGTGAGAAATCGAACACTATCATCATAACGTAATGACTGCATTACCCAGAATGCCTCACCTCTTTCATTTTGGCAAGAGCCTCCTGCATGGCCTTCACCGTGGCTTTGCTGGGGCCCTTCTTCTTGTCCTTCTTGTCCGCGTCCTCCTTCTTCTTCTTCTTGTCCTTCTTCTTCTTGTCGCCTTCGGCCTCGTCTGCACAAGAGAACAAAGGGGGGGGGGGTTTACTGCTCCGCTGACCTCCTGTGACCTGACGTGGTCTAAGCAGTGCCACCTTACCCTCAGCTGCTGGCTCCGCCCCTTCCTGTTCCTCCATCACTGCCGGAGGCGGTGCTGGTTGAGGGGGCGTGGCCTCTGCCGCCTTCTCTGAAGCTTTGACGGCCTCGCCGGCAGCATCCTTCTCCTTCTGCTTCTTCTGCTTCAGTCTCTCCTCTTCCTTCTTCTTCTTGTCTCTCTCCTTCTTCTCGGCCTTCTTCTGCGCCGCCGTCTTCATCTTGAAGCCCTCATCCTCGTTCTGCTCCTCCTCGTCCTCGCTCGCTGCCTTTGCAGCTTCTTTTTTATTCTTCTTCTTCCTGTCTTTCTTGGAGGAGAACTCGTCGTCTGATTCGTTGTCGTCCTTCCCTCCTACTTTCCGAACACCTTCGTCCTCGTCTTCGTCTGACACCGAAGGCTTCTTGGGCTCTTTCTTGACTTCTTTGGTCTTGAGGCGGGGGCGTGACCCGCTGTCATCGTCAGAGTCAGAGGGGGGAGCAGCAGGGGCCACCTGAAGACGAAGAGGGGACAAAGCTCTTTAATCTGGCCTCATATGCTGCTACAGTGACGGATTATTCTTCCGAAGTTTGTGATAAAAAACTATAAAATCAGTGGAATGCCTATGTGGAAAAGTTAAACACATATAATTTAAATCTTCATTCACTGACTTCTTAAATGCTCACCTTCGCAGCGTCTTTCTGCTCTCCGTCCTTCTCTTCGTTTCGCTGACCATCATCGCCCTCCTCATCCTCGGGGCTGGCTCCGCCCTTCTTCCCCTTCCTGGTTTTCTTCTTCTCTGGTTTAGGAGGCTCCACAATCTCTTCCTCTGTGGTGTCTGCTTTCTGCGGCGGAGTAAGCGGAGAAGAGTTAGAGATTGCTTTCACGAAAAACATCGATCTGAAACAGGAAGTCTCACCTTCCCCCCAGTCTCCAGAGACAACTCCTCCAACTCCTTCAGGATGTCCTCCTCACTGCAGGAAGGACAAAAACCAGCTCGTTGGGTTCATTTTGGTTTTGAATTTATTTTACAGCTTGGATGCTGAACAGATCGTAAAACCTGAAGAATCAGCTACACCTCCTGTTTATCTTCAAATATTGGCCCAGTGGTTGTGGACGTTCTGAACACGCTTATTAAACACACGCTATCGGAACAAGAAAAAGAATGAGAGGCACGTACTCAAAGTCCTCCTTCTTGGCTGCTTTCTTTCCCTTCTTCCCTTTGGGCCCCTTGGCGGCTCCAGCTCCCTCGATCTCTGCTGCCAGAGCGTCGATGTCGATGCCGTCATCTTTGGCGCTGGAGACCAATCAAATCATAACACCGATCAATAGCTGATAATGAACAGGCAGCAGCGACCGCTTTAAACGCTGAGGGGGGACACCGAGACGGAGGGTTCTCTGTGTCGGGACAATACCAACAACTGCTGACTCGCCACTTTCCTCACAAGCCTTTTATTTCCCGTCAGGCCTCCCACATTCAGCAACACAGAAACTCAAACATCCAGGATGACAGACGTCCGTGTTCTTCTGTGTGTGTGCAGAAACCAAACCAGGTCCACACAGTCAGTGTGATCGCTGGAAGAACACTTCCACAGTTATCCACCTGGACTAAAAACCTATGTGAAATAATAACATCTGAGTTTATCAGAGAAAAAATGCTTTAAAAATGTGTTGTTTTATATCTGTATTGTATTATTATTACATTACAGTGTAACAACCCCACAGAAGTGTGTCTATTGATTACTTTTGGGTCAATCATGTTGTGCGTCTTAGATAGAGAACAATGCTCATGTTTTAAATCAGGCTTCATCAGAATAAAAACCCTGTTTTATGGAGCTGAAGATCTTTTTGTAGTTAACTGCAGGTGGCCCACCTGGTTCACACCTGACGTGAACAACTTCCGGTGTGAATGACAGCAGCTGGTCAGCAGAACATCACCAGCTGACCCTCTCACCAACCTGAACCAGACCTGATCCGGAACCACACCTGATTCTGAACCAGACCTGATCCAGAACCAGATCCGATACAGAACCAGACCTGATCCGGAACAGACGGCTCCATGAACGCTAACCTGACCGTGGCTAACTACAGGCTAACGGAGAAGACCCAGAGTTCATCCCGTGTACACACCCTCACCGGGTATGACCCCCCCATCCCTCCCCCCCGGGTGAGCCCGCGTCAGCACACCTGTGTGACGTGTGATTCATCCTAAACCCGTGTGAACGATCACCTGCGCAGACACACTCAACACACTCGTGGTTAGCATCTGCTAGCGCTTAGCCGCTAAGCTAACGTTATCACCGGCCGGATGAAGGGCCGACATGCTGCTTTCAGCGGGGAGGAGGTTCGGTCCTGCCGGTCCTCTGTGTGGGGACAGGACCGGCAGCACAAAGCCGTGGTTTCTCTACCTGTCCTCTCCAGATTTCTTCTGTTTCTTCCCCATCCTGCCGCGGCGGTTCTCCGGTTCTCTCTCCGCTGGCCGACGCACACGGTGCTCACGTTAGACAAAGATCGTCTCCTGTCGGAGCAGACTGAGGGCTCACTCCGGTCACATTTTACTATAGCTTCTTTAAACTCAAGCACTCAAAGGACTCAAAGGATTCAACGCATTTATTGTTTATTGTGACCAGAAAAGAAACAGGATTTCCCCGTGTAGTGAAAAACTTTGCCATCTGCATGTAATCAAAATAATAAGCAAAAGGACACTATTGTATGCAGCAATAAACTTCAAGAAAAATACAGAAATATATTAGATGTCCTTTTGAAATGTCGAGATACCGTACATTCACATTAATGAATACATATAAAATCTAAAGTACGCTGTCAGTTTGAATATTTAACAAGGCAGTCAGAGACTGCAACATCCCGCGACACCCCTGAGTTCAACATTTTACCCTGACCTACACATTTTTTTGCCTCTGGCTTCCTGAAAATGTTCCTTTTTGTTTTGTGATTATATCTCATCAGGTTTCAGAGATGTGAACCTAAAAGCTATACAGTGTGCCGTCGTTCCTCGCGATTAATGCGTTCCAGGAACCATATACGATTAACGAATTCCGCAATAGAACGACGAACTATCTTATTATTTATGATAATTTAAACGTTTATGACCCTCACCATACTGATATTAAACCACTTTCTATCTGTATTACCTTTTCCCACACTCTGACTATTTAAAGCACTTTTGTGTTTCACGGAAGTCCGAGACTCACAGAACGTAGCGAACTTCCGAATGCCATCAGCCAATAAAATAAAAAAATAATAATAAATAAATTTATAACATGTATTCATGTAGAATCCGTTTAGGACACACTTTATGGGTCAAATCTATATTTACTATCGGTACTTGATTTCGGAAGCTACCAACTGAGTGAGAGCTCTTCGTTTTCCTCTTCAACAGATCTCCCAGCGACCCGCGTGGCTCGAATAGGAACATTTGCGCATGCGTAGTGTGTCATAAACTGTCGGAACGTCTATTAGTATGAATATTGTTCTGTAAATTCGTGTTCTAACTGCGGGCAATTTATTTTTGCATGAAGCTTTACAAATAAAATAAATGATTCGATGGTCTAACAGTTGAATAATAGATCCAATGTAAAAGCGACTTTGAGTGTCCAGAAAAGCACTAAAATCTAATCCATTATTATTATTATATAAATACAAAATGATTCCAAAGCGCATCATTACGTCTAAAAACATGAACACATGGACTCGAGCTATAGATACCAAGCAGTTTGTATTTATCAGCATTCACAGTTGACGTTATTACTTTGAAAAGCACCAAACGCTGGTGTTCTTTCACTTCTTCGGTTTTATTTCAGCCCATCACAGACAACACCATGATGCACAAGTTTATGAGTCGACCCTGCAGCTCACCACTGTCAGCCCGCAGAAGTGCACTGACAGTTGCAGCTGCTCTATGTGGACAAAACCCCTCACCGACTAGCAAGCCACTCAGCTCGCCGCTCAGTTGTTGAGGCAGCCAGTCAGTGGGAACATCCAGCTCACAGCTGTCTATCACTCCACTCTTCACCTCCATATGCAGTTTGGCAGAACTGCAAGCAAATGATCGATCATCCCTCAGGTCCAAGACAGTTTGAACGCTGAATTTAGGTGTCTTAGCGTACGTCCACTCCCAGCTTTGCAGCTCCTCTGCAGCCCTGCTAATTCCAGGAAACACCGACTCCTCAGTCGGGTCAACAAGGGTCAACGAGGCATCGCATCTGAATTCTGTACGTTGAAATTACAAAAAAAAAAAAGATGACATTGGATAAGAATAAAAACAGTAGCACAAAAATTAATAGATGAAAATTAAAGAATTTACTTAGGGCACTGGTGCAACTTCACGTTTCACTTTCAGAAGGCTGTCATGTTTGGATTTTATTGTAGTTGCACTACGTCTCCAGCAGAGGGACCCTATCACTACAGATTAGAGGTAAAATCTTGTGCCCGAACCCGACTACGAGCCCGACGCGACCTGAAATTCGGGTCGGGTTGGGCTCAAAAAGTCAGCAATTACTTTCAGGTCGGGTCGGGTCGGGCTTTAACATCGTCGGGCTCGAGTCGGGTCGGGCTGGATTTTTTTTGGACTCGGGTTCGGGCTTAAGATCCGGCCCGAACTTTTAAAATAAATATATATTTATATATTATGTATCTCAAACGCTGTATGGGTATTAAACTAAGGGATACCCTTATAAAATAAATAATTTAGGTAAAACAGAGAAGGCGCTGTATGAGAAACATCCATCTACAGTACCGGCTCAGTTCCCTCCGTGCGTCAGCTGTATTTTCTCCTGTCACCTTTCCATCCTATACGCGCTGAAAGTAGAGGTAAGATCTTGAGCCCGAATCCAAGCCCAAAATTCGGGCTGGTTCGGGCTCAAAATGTCAATAATTACGTTCGGGTCGGGTCGGACTTTAATACCCTAGGGCTGGGGCTGAGTTGGGCTTTAATACCGTCGGGCCCGGTTCGGGTCGGGCTGGATTTTTTAGGCCCGATCTTACCTCTACTACAGATGTTATGGTAGAAGAGCGAGAAACAGTAAAGCGTACCTGTGTTGTACTGGTGCACCAGTGTGTCTAGCAACTCATCCCACTGCAGTGTGGGTGCATGGTCCACCAGGTTGGTAACGGGTGAGGGGACGCTAGGTGTGGCGTTGCTATGGATACCAGGGCAAGAAGGCTGTAGTATTGCGGAGAGGGTGGAGCGGTCAGCAGAGTGTAGGAGAGTACAGTGATGGTAGGAGGACTTCCTGCTGAGCCTGGATGCACTGCCTGTCAAAACACACGACATACAACGAAGTAAACATGAAGCCAGACTCTGATTTCTTGGACAGCAGCTTGTCCTGCTCTTTACCTGAGATCTTGAAGTGTCCATTGAGTAAAATGTCAAATCTTTCAGTGGCCTGGACGTCCAGTTCTGGCCGGACCCGTCTGAGAGCCTCTGTGATAACTTTCAGGTTCCTCCTCCGGTCGTAGCCTTTCTTGGAGGTGAAGAAAGTAAGGTTAAGGTTTCCCAGATCGTGAAAGACAGTCCCACCACCACTTCGTCTGCGGGCCAGAGTAATCCCTGCATTTCTCATTGTCTTCAGGTTGCATTCAGTCCAAGGATTCTGAAAGCGCCCAATGACAACAGTCGGCCGGTTCCTGCACAGCAGCAGGATGCTGCGCTTCTCTAGGTCCACGTTGGCTTCGATCCAGTCCTCCAGGGCAAGGTTCTGGTATACATCTGTGGACTGGGATTGGAGAATTAGATCAGCTGTACTGCTGTTAGAGACCATGAACAGGTCGCTGCCGGACGTGGATGCGGTCCTAGACGGCTGTTCGGTGGTTTGATACCGACAAACACCTGTGCAGCCCCTTAGAAATGACAAAGTCCTCCTGGTTTGAGACATCATGGTGTTTCCTTCAAACAGCAGTCACCTCATCACATCGACATGATGGAAATATCTGCATCGTAAAGATAATCAGAAGATATAACATAAATAAGAACAACACGAAGTTTATAGCTAGCGTTATTTTGATGAAAAAAATTAAACTTTACAATTTATATTCATGCTTTCCCCCCATAACTACAGCAAATTATCTAAACCCATCCTTACCTAAGTCCTACAAGGACGCGGTCACAAGCAAACTGTTCACTTCAGCCCTGCCGGACATCCTGTTCTTTCACTGAAAACCAGATATTTAAGATATTATTTAATTATTACATTGAAAAAACATGTTAGAGTTCAAATATAGGAAGAGTTTAAAACTCTCGGTGTCCTGAAAACTTGAATAAGACGGGGATTGATCACCGAAGAGGATACGAGGGGAAATACATTTAACTTCCGCTCAATATTTTCAAAATACATGTTAAAAACAGAATAAGTTTCGTCTGTGTTGATTACCGGCAATGTCGAATCATTTTATATTTGAAAAGAATTGTAATAATAAATAGGATAAAGAGTATGTAATACATTGCTACTTCTCTATCCTAAAATATTAACAAAAAAAGTGCTGAAAAGACTTAATTTTATTCTGAAGTGCTGAATAGCTGAAATCAATTTATTTCCGGTTGATCCGCGCGCCTCGGTCCCTCATTTTAAAGGCACCGTAATGTGCTGAACGGGTCTGAACATGGTTCCGGCAGATTTTTATACTTAAAAAAGAAAAAGAAAAAAAAAAGAAAAGAAAGACATTTATAGGGAATAAAAAACGCCCACTTTTCTTTACTGCTCTTTCTCTTTACTGCTACAGCTGTCGAAAGGACAGGTACAGGAAGTCATTCCTGCCACAAGCCACGGATCTACAACAGCTCTAAAATATTTGAGTTCCACCAGCCTGAGGTTTTATATATGGCTTTCATTAGGTCCTGTGTATGGCCACAGAGTGCCACACTTATTTATAACTTTATGCCTGCCATGCTTGCGTACTATTATCTATTTATTGTTAATATTGTTAACATTTTTAAATATTTTTAATGTTATCATTATTCCCTTTTCCTATGTCTTAATTTTCTTCAATGTATATTTTTCCCTGTTTCTGTCTGTTTTTATGCTTGCTGTGTCTGAATGCTACTGTAACATTTAAATTTCCCAGTTTGGGATAGATAAACAAACATAAATAAACAAACGAAGTCTGTCTGTCTGTCTGTCTGTCTTTCTATTTTTGGGATTCATGTAAACCGCTATAACTGAATTGTGTGAATCATGTCTTTTTGATGAGACAAAAAGTAATAATGTTTGAATACTGTTCACTGTTTGAATAGTTTTAGATGAAACGACTCCTGATTAATCACTTGAGCACAAAAAAGATTCAAGGCCATTTTGACCACTTTCTGCAGGTAGAAGGGAGGAAGGGAGGAACATATGAATTATGCCAGCTGCATGATAAGGATGAAGCTGAGACGTACCTTTGTTAAAGAAGTATGGTAATTGGGAAAACACACCTCCTTCTGATGTGCTTTCTGCAGAAAAACACACCTTCTTCTAATGTATAAAAGAAGAGAGTATATTCCTATTCGTACTTACTTATACACAAGCTTGATGCCGTGATCACCTTGTAACCGCCGAAAGCTTTCATAACAAATTTTTACTTGGATTTCCCTTGACTGGTCTTTCCTTCCTCGATCAAAGAACACGCAAAGACCTCTGCAAGGCTGCACTTCTTCAATCGGTGACCCCAACGTGATCTGACGTGATCGAGAGCAGGAGGATTTGGAACTCGAGTGACGACGTCTGATGGTATCTGAACTTCAAAGGGCCCAAACCTCAAAAGGTAAGAGGGAGTTCCTCTATATTTGGAGTTTGGAACTACTGGTGTTGTCATCTCCTAAATTTACATATTCAGTACATGGTAGAGTATCAGCCTGTGATCAATACTATTGTTTTATACGGGATTTCTGTTAGCAGATCAAGACAAACTGCATTAATATATTGGCCTGTGATTGATATTTAGGGTTTTCTGTTGGCAGGTCAAGATAAACTGCATTGAATATATTGTGAAGTGTAAACTGTGTTCTTGTTCTGAGAATTAATGGTGAATTTGACAGAGAAAAGGGGTGGTTTGACTTGGACAAAGATGTTGAGGAGCTGGGAGATAGTGGTCTGACCCTGGGACTCAACTGACCATGGGTCTGGACACATACACGGGGAGCATTGATGAAAAAAGGTGAGAGAAGAAGAGTCGGTTGAGAAATTGGATAGAAAAATGTGTTAAGATGGATTGGATGCCGCCTTTAAGCCAAAAGAAGTCAGTGATTAGTCTGACGGATTGTGTGGAAAAAGCGTTTATCAAAAAGATTGAAAAAGTAAAGAAGGAAAAGCATAGCAAGCTTTCAATTGCGGGAAGAAAGCAGGCAGAATTAATGTGGACATTGGAAAAAGGAAAAAGAGTCTGGACCAGAAAAGTGTAGTGAAAGAGGACATGAAGGTAGTTGGTGTGAGAGAAGAGGATGCAAAGGACAGGGTTAGATGGAGGCAATTGATTCACTGTGGCGACCCCTGAAGGGAAAAGCCGAAAGGAAAAGAAGAAGAAGAAGTCTGGACCAGAAAAGGTTGTGAATGTGTGTGAAAGTGGAATGAATGAGGCTGCAGCCAAAACTGTACAAATGACTGACGTGAAAGATCGTTTAAACTGTGACGCTGAGAAGGGAAAGCTTCCATCTACCATAAATTATCATCCAATTTATCCTGATCTCTCAGGAATTGAAAGCGTGCCAAATCCTCCTCGTAGTTCAAATAATCCATTTCATGACAATAACAGCGTTAACTATGACCAGGAGAAAACCATGTCATCGCTCCAAATGCCAGTATTTAAGATTAATAATGGAGTGGTAGATGTTAATTGGGCAGAATGTAGTGTTCCAGATGGTTCACTATCAGTGACAGTGAGACCCAAAATTAAGGAAGCAAGTGACCCAATGACGACACCACACCATCATTCACATGCAGAGCACACACACTTAACGCACACTGCTACAGCAGGAAATGGAAGGCATAGACACCTTGCAGAGGCTAATCGTTCCCCTATTAGAGCAGAAACTTATGCAGGTGAATTTGATGACACAGATCGGGAGGATGAGGTAACATCGCCACCTGTTAGACGGAGCTCGCGTATTGCAGCTAGAAGAACTCCAGCAGAGCACACTCTGGCGGAGGAATTGAGATCGGCAATGGAGAAGCGTAGACATTCAATAGCGCCCATGGAAGGACAATATCCTTTTATTTTGAAAACGGATGATGCACAAAAGTACTTATCAGCCTTTTTCTCTCACAGAATTAACCCTTATGGGTGACAGACTTCCTCAATTAGAAGCCGTTGGAGTTCAGTGGTTGTCGGCATTGAGCAGACTGGCAACAGGACAAATTCTCACAATAGGCAATATTCAAGCTTTACTGTCACCTTGCACGTCAGCCATGCAATATGATGCAATATGTTCCAGGTTGGAGTGGTCACACCTCCCTCCTAGCGATCCAGCGGTTCGACCACAATACACGACATTGACTAGAGTATTGAAGCAAATGTTTCCCACCCCAGCATGTGTTTTTTAGCAGATTTGATCTTCACCCCAAAAGACGGCGGGGATTCAAAAACTCAGTAGATTTTTTCACTTGAGGCACAGATCTGTATGTGAATAAAACAGGTGAAATGTCAACTGCATCACCCTTGCATTCACAAATGTTCAGAGCTGCAGTCCTGAAAGGACTACTAAAACCAGTTGTATCTGCAATGGAAAATAATCCTGATATGCCAGGTGCCACCCATGATAGATGGTGTTTGCATCTTCAACACCACTTAAGACAACACACCCAATCACTTGACTCAGAACAGGTCAAGATCAAAACATTGGAGCACCTATTGTTAGGGCTACAGGTTCAGGAAGCTAAAGCTAACATGGCTAAAACTAAACCTACTTTTCAGGCAGTTCAAACAGAGACTGAAATACCAAAGCCAGATCAATGGTCTGATTTATTGTCGGGTGCAGGTGCGGTGATAATGTGGCAAGACAGAGCGGGAAATATGCCTCTGGGTCGGGGCCGTGGTCAGTCTAGTACTGGATACGACTATGCAAATGCAACCTGTTGGATTTGTGGCCAAGTTGGTCACATCTCCCGTGCATGCAGAGAAGGACCAGGTTTTAGAGGCTGAGGTGGATTCAGGGGACAAAGGGGCCACGGGGGCCCAGGAAGGTTTCCTGCCAGCAAGGGGCGTCAGTCCAGTGCACCATCAGTACATCAAGCACCATTTCCTGATTGAGCACCGCATCGACAGGCACCCAATTTAGTGGTGGGGTCAGTACCCTCAGTAAAGTTGCCACGAAACCTTGAGTGAACAGGGACTACAGGATCCTTTAATTCAAGTGCAACACAATTTTCATTTATGGTGGACACAGGAGCGCGGTACTCCACGATAAACACTCTCCCACCAGGCACGCAGCTCTCTCCAACCACCATCTCACTAACTGGTTTTGCGCGATTATCACAGCCCCTTTAATTTACTGAACTCTTAATGACAGCAATGATGCAGCAGTCTCTAAGTCATCGATTCATTTTTGCCCCACAATGTCCAATGAATCTACTGGGAAGAGACTTGCTCATCAAACTGACTCCCCTCATCAAATCCTCTCCGGATGGACTTTACCTCCTCTTTCCAAATGGGATCTCTTACTTGTGCTCTGGAACTCTGGCTCCCATGCGATATCCAGTGTGTACTACATCTTGTGACTCTTTTGATCAGCCTCACTCTCCTAAAGCTGATATTTATTGGGCAGAGATTGATCCAGACACTCGAGGATGGACAGAGGCATTTCAGTTATTCCACTCATGGCTTCCTTGGTACAGGCACTTGGGTTCTTATGATCTGCCTGTCAACCCATTCCACTGCACATTGTACTATGACAGGAATGATGACCTGTGCTACAGCACTAGATTTGATGAAATTCTTGATTCGCAATGGCAGCTCCAGTTAGGAAATCTCTGTTGGTCCTCCAGGGGTGGCTTTCTCAGTAAACCTTACAGAATTCCAGATGAGGTGGTACATGATGTCTCACGATTTGTCAGAAACAGTTTTAGCCACTGCACCTCATGTAACCATGATGGTGTCGGCCACCCATACAGCAATAGACTTAGGACCATTTGTGACCATTGATGTGTGCAATCTGAATGTAGCCGCAAGAGGGCACAAGCCAGGCCAGTGTCTTATTGTGCCGGTCCCAAGCCCGGATAAATACAGAGGGTTGCGTCAGGAAGGGCATCCGGCGTAAAACTTTTGCCAAATCAAAGATGCGAATCAAACCAATATCTATTGTATGAGGAAGTCTGGAGTGGCAGAGAAGTATGTTAGAGTGGTGCAGGACATGTATGAGGACTGTAAGACAGTGGTGAGGTGTGCTGTAGGTGTGACAGAGGAGTTCAAGGTGGAGGTGGGACTGCATCAGGGATCAGCTCTGAGCCCCTTCTTGTTCGCTATGGTGATGGACAGGCTGACAGACGAGGTTAGACAGGAATCTCCATGGACTATGATGTTTGCAGACGACATTGTGATCTGCAGTGAGAGTAGGGAAGAGGTGGAGGAGAAGCTAGAGAGGTGGAGGTTTGTCCTGGAAAGGAGAGGGATGAAGGTTAGCCGCAGTAAGACAGAGTACATGTGTGTGAATGAGAGGGACCCAAGTGGAAGAGTGAGGTTACAGGGAGAAGAGATCAAGAAGGTGGAGGATTTTAAGTACTTAGGGTCAACAGTCCAGAGCAATGGAGAGTGGGGAAAAGAGGTGAAGAAACGTGTGCAGGCAGGATGGAACGGGTGGAGAAAAGTGTCAGGTGTGATGTGTGATAGAAGAGTTTCAGCTAAAATGAAAGGAAAGGTGTACAAAACTGTGGTGAGACCAGCGATGTTGTTTGGTCTAGAGACAGTGTCACTGAGGAAAAGACAGGAGGCAGAGCTGGAGGTAGCAGAGATGAAGATGCTGAGGTTCTCTCTGGGAGTGACCAGGAAGGATAGGATCAGGAATGAGTACATCAGAGGGACAGCACATGTTAGAGGTTTTGGAGATAAAGTCAGAGAGGCCAGACTGAGATGGTTTGTACATGTCCAGAGGAGAGATAGTGAATATATTGGCAGAAGGATGCTGAGTTTTGAACTGCCAGGCAGAAGGCCTAGAGGAAGACCAAAGAGGAGGTTTATGGATGTAGTGAAAGAGGACATGAAGGTAGTTGGTGTGAGAGAAGAGGATGCAAAGGACAGGGTTAGATGGAGGCAATTGACTCGCTGTGGCGACCCCTGAAGGGAAAAGCCGAAAGGAAAAGAAGAAGAAGAAGATGTGTGCAATCTGATGTAATAATGCATCAGATAGCACACAAACACAGATCTCTGGCTTAAGATTCTCACTGTCTCTCAAGTCTTATTGCATTAGCTCACCACAGATCCTGGTGACCTCAATCATGCAACATTGTTTTCTAAATTGACATCATGGGAGAGAAACGATGGATTCTGAATTGGCTAAAGACATGTTGGATTCGCTTCCTCCCACACTCTGGTCACAAGGACCCACGAATTTGGGCCTGTGTGATATCGAGCCTGTGTCTTTCAAATTTTATGATGACCCCATATACTTACCACAGTATAATACTGATCCGGTAGATGCCAAAGATCTCTGAAACGATTCACAGCTTGCTGGATGCTGGAGTATTGACCACAATTTCTTCATCATTTAACAGAATCATAACACCTTCATTGCTGGTTCCCAACCCTTATGCATCGTTGTCTAACGTCACTCACACACAACACAAATTTTTCACATGCTTTGATCTGACTAATGCTTTCTTCTGCTTGCGTTTGGCACCGGAAGTTCAAAAAATCTTCGCCTTCACATGGAACAATGTGTGTGACTCCTACAACAGACTTCCTCAGGGTTTTGTGTTGTCACCAGGGCTGTTCAATACGGTTCTAAGAAATTTGCTCTCATCATTCAAGGTCCCAGAAGGAGCTTTGTTAGTACAGTACGTTGATGATCTTCTGTTGGCTGCACCAACAGAAGGGTTGTGCCTCACCGTAACTCATTCTCTGCTCCGATACCTTCACTCTAGGTTTAAAATTCTCCAGGTCTAAAATACAATGCACAAGAATCCAAGTTTCTTTTCTAGGACGATTGATCTCATCTCATGGCACTGGAGTATCGGCTACACACAAAAATACCATCCTGCACCATCCAAAACCATTTACAGTTAAACAGCTTTCTCAGTTTGGCTAATTACTCACAATTTCATGTTGCTGACTATGCAGAAAAAACCGCCCCGCTCCGTCCTATGGTCAATGAACAAGGCATACGTAACATTTCGTCAGCTCTCAAATGGACCAAAGATGCGGAAGCCGCCTTCATTGCTCTCAAACAAGATTTATCACACGCGGTAGATCTCGCGATCCCAGACTATTCAAAACCTTTCTATCTGGATGTTTCTGCTAAAGTTCGCAGTGTTGCTGCTATACTTTATCAGAAAAAGGGGGATAGCACAAGGGCAATAGATTTGTATTGCTCAACCCCCATTGAACAATATGAACAATGCAACCCAGCGTGTTCAATATTTGCATCTGCATTATAAATACTGATTGAAAAAATATCTCATGTTGTTTTATACCATTCCTTGACCATACGGTGCTCACACAGTGCAGTTCAGTACGTGACCAGCAAGGCTTTCACAATGACTGCCGGTAGACAGAGAAAAATTGAGGAAATTGTGACACAACCACACATCTCATACACTCACAAAGGAGTAAACATGGCAGATAACATGCTGGATAGAGAACCACCTGATTTTGAACAAAAGACACGTCCTGAAGTAATTGTAAGGACAGGACTACAAACCATGGAACTCACAGAACCAGATCTTGTGCTATTCATAGATGGATGCTGCCTTAAGGGAGAAAATGGTTTGATCTCTTCCCATGCAGTAGTACAATTGACACACCACAAGGACAGTATGTCCTAAGTTTGGATCAGTTTACCATCCTCAATCGCAAGGCAAAGTGGAAAGAATGAATAGGACCATAAAAGAAAAAATGTCTAGGGTAATGGCTTCCATTAAATTGAATTGGGTGGCAGCTCTCCCAATAACTGTAATGTCGATAAGAATGTAATTTAACTCCCACACAGGGCTTTCTCCTTTTGAGTTTCAGACACAATGATCGTTTCCAGGACCGAGTGGACCACTGACATGGATGGATGGATGGATGGATGGATGGATGGATGGACGGATAGATAGTATTGGTGTTGGTTCCATGAGGGTGTTGGTTCCATGAAGGAGGCGGTGGGGGGAGGGGGTGATACCCAGGACTGCCCACCAACAGGGATGGAGAGAGGAGTGATGGAAGTGGAGGGGGAGCATGGGGGGTCAGGATGTGAGGGGGAGGCAGACGGTTGTCCCCTCCTAATGCATCTGTTCCCATTTTTTATACAGGACATGTGGCCTTAAATGCTACCTGTTTCCACAAGAATTCATCCCTGATGGACGATTCTAAATTTGTTGGCATAATCTCCAGGGCTCTCTGCAGGTGTATAAATTCTACGACCTCATCTGACGGATCTGAGATGTTAACTAAAGGAAGAGCAGATGTCTGGTGGTACTGCGGCGGTACAGTATTACTGTATTGGCCCGAATATAAGACGGTGTTTTTTGCATTGAAATATGACTGAAAAAGTGGGGGTCGTCTTACATCCGGGGTCCAGACATTATACCCATTCACAACGCTGGATGGCGCCAGATATCTTTAAAGCGAATGATGAACATTTCTCCCGAGGCCAAAGCGAACCCCTGTCACGAAGAAGAAAAATAAAAATAGCGGTAAGAAAGGAAAGAGAAGAAAATAAGAGAAGAGATAACAGAAAATAGAGAAATGTCGCGACAATCTGGAGAAAAGTGGGATGAAGATCGGCGAGGTTAACAGGCAGCTGAGATATTAAGATGTGATTGACAGTTTTTGCATGATTTGAATGAGGCCAAATAACATGCTTTTTCTCTCGAATATATTGTTATAATCATTTGTTTCAGATGTACTGTAATTATTTTCTGTATAAAAATTAAATTTGGTGTTCAAAAAGTCTTTTTTCAATTTTATTTTATTTTATTTAACCTTTATTTAACCAGGCAGGCAATTAAGAACAGGTTCTTATTTACTGAGCAAAGAGCAGTGGCCCTTGGAGGTGTGGGGGAGGGGAGGAAGGCTGAAATAAACACAGTGTTATACATTATAAAGAAATATAAATAAAAAATAAATACAATACAAAGAGAACGAGAGCGGGAGAAAGAGAGAGAGAGGCACTCAACAAGTGCAGCTGTCAACTATAATTTCATGCAGGTTTTGTTTAAAGGCAGTGAGTGACATGGGGACAGTGAGTTTGAGGGTGTTTTGAAAAGTGTTCCAATCATTAGCTGCAGCAAATCGAAAAGCACTGCGACCAAAGACAGTACGGGCTTTAGGGATGGAGAGTTTGATGAGCTTACTGGACCTAAGATTGAGAGCAGAATGGGAGAGGTGTAGAAGGGAGGAGAGGTAGGGAGGTGTTTTTCCAAGTATGGATTTGTAAATGAGGTGAAGCCAGTGGTGGAGCCGTCTGGTGTGGAGGGATGACCAATCTACCAGGTTGTACAGGTCACAGTGGTGAGTTCTGAATGGAGCGCCTGTGGCAAAACGGATGGCAGAGTGGTGGAGAGTGTAAAGTTTGCTAAGCGTAGACTGGGAAGCCATCCTATAGATGGTGTCACCATAATCAAATATGGGACAGGATGGTCATTTTCACAAGCATGCGTTTGGCTGATCAGGTGAAGGAGGCCTTGTTCCGGTAGAGGAAGCTCAGGCGAGCTTTGACTTTTGATTGCAGGTGTTTGATGTGGGTGGTGAAGGAGAGGGATGAGTTCAACCAGAGACCGAGGTATTTATAGCTGGTCACAAACTCCAATTCAGAGCCATCGGCACAGAGGTTTTTAGGGGCAGTGGTGGAGTCATGTTTACGGTCAAAAATAATGCATTTGGTTTTCTTGGTGTTGAGTGAAAGATGAAGGCCATGAAAGTACTGCTCGACAGAAGTGAGACTGAGTTGTAGTGTGGATGCTGCAGAGTGGAGAGAAGGGCCTACTGAGTATAAGATGGTATCATCAGCATATAGGTGAATCTTGGAATTACCGGCATGCTTGGCTACATTGTTGATGTAAATGGATAACAGCGTTGGGCCCAGGATGGAACCTTGAGGCACCCCTTTCATAATGGTAAGAGGGTCAGACAAGACATTTACAGACTTGTTTAGGTAGCTAGCGAACCAATTGCAGGAATGAGATGACAGACCAATACTAGTGAGCCTCTGGAGAAGGAGGGAGTGGATGACAGAGTCGAAGGCTTTGGATAAGTCAATAAAGGCAGCAATGCAGATCTGTTTGGAGTCCAAGGAGGTAACAACATCATCCAGAACCTTCAGAGTAGCTGTGGTGCACCCGTGGCCAGGCCGAAACCCAGACTGTAAGTTGGAAAGAATATCGTTTGAAGCAATGAAGTGGCTGAGCTGTCTATGAACCAATTTTTCTAGGATCTTGGCCAAGCATGTCAGGATGGATATAGGTCTGTAGCAGTTGGGGTCAGAGCTAGAGCCACCTTTAAAGAGTGGAAAGACCAAAGCAGATTTCCAGTCTGAAGGAAAAACAGACAGCTCCAGAGACATGTTGAAAAGATACAAGATAGGGTTGACAATGACGGGAGCAGCAATTTTTAAAAATAAGGGGTCGAGCCAATCAGAGCCAACTGACTTGTTACGATCCAGTTTGGTGAGTTCCTCTAAAACCTCTGAGGACAGGATGGGACTAAAGGAGAAGGTGCCTGAGCTGAAAGGTGTAGGAGAAAATGATGGGGCAGCAGTGGGGGACTTGGCAGAAGAGACATGGGCTGAGTTGACAAAGTGTTGATTGAGAAGTGAAGCCATATGAGACTTATCAGTGACAACAGTGACAAACTTGAGTCTTGAAAAAGAGGGGGTCGTCTTATAATCAGAGTCGTCTTATATTTGGGCCAATACGGTATTCAATACATTACCGATACATTGGACAGGAACATGTGCACTGGTCTCTGCCATTTATCAGACTATGGTGAGATCACTATCTCACCATTCTGATCTTTTGTCAGTAACTTCAACAGCTATTTTATCATGAAGACGACTGTCACTAGCAGAAGTCTCCCACCCCTTCTTTAACTCACCTGTTTACAAGGATGCAATTGGAATTCGTAGAGTTGTCCCAGATGAATACAAACTTGCAGATCAAATATCAACAGGCTTTGAGAACTTGTCACTAATTTCGGCGATTTATCCAATAACTCCAAACAAAAACATCAATCGGATCAATTACTTACACTATCAACACTGGCAATTATACAAGAGATGGGTTTCAGGCAGTGCATGGACAATTAGCCGCTACATCTCTCATGACCTTACAGACCAACACAGCAGTAGATATGCTACTGACTGAGAAAAGAGGTATCTGTTCCATGTTTGGTGACCTATGTTGTACAGTAATTCCAAACAACATAGCCCTGGATGGTTCACTTACTTAGAAAATTGCAATCTCTTGCCATTAAAATGAAATCTCATTCAGGTGTGGATACTTCTATGTGGGATGGGGCATTGAATGTTTTTGGGAAATACAAAACTTTAGTTACTTCAGTTTTGCTTTCTATCGCTGCATTTGCTGCAATTTAAACAATGTGTGGATGCTGTTGCAAACCGTGTATTCGATCCCTATGCCAATGCTTAATTACCACTGCTACTGAGAAAAAAGACCTAAACCCGCCCCTACCATATTCTATGGTGGTTATTCCTTCTGATTCGGAATCCGTGTCTGAATTGCCGCTGCCACTGTAGGCTAATTAACTGCATTATTTTTATCGACCTCTTTTGAAGCCGAAAGGAGGATTGTTGGGATTCATGTAAACTGCTATGACTGCATTGTGTACATCATGTCCTTTTGATGACTTTGATGTGAAAAAAAGTAATAATGAAGTGAGGCACTGTTTGAAAAGTTTTAGGTGAAACAACTCCGATTAATCACCTGAGCACAAAAAGAGGAGTCAAGGCTATTTTGACCACTTTCTGCAGGAAGAATGGAGGAACGGAGGAACATAGGAGTTATGCCAGCTCCATGATAAGGATGAAGCTGAGACGTACCTTTGTTAAAGAAGTATGGGAATTGGTAAAACTCTCCTCCTTCTGATGTGCTTTCTGCAAAAAAATACAAATCCTTCTAAGAGAGTGTATTCCTATTCTTTGCACCTACTGATACACTTGCTTGATACCGTGATCACCGTGTAACTGCCTGAAAGCTTTCATAATAAATTTTGACTTGGATTTCCCTTGACTGGTGTTTCCTTCCTCAATCAACAAACACGCAAAGAGCTCTGCAAGGATGCACCTCTTCAGTACACTGACTCCTGGGTTCTTGTCTCCTATACTCTTTCCCCACCTAACTCGAGCCCATCTTGACACGCCCACTTTGGGTGCTAATGCTGGATTTTGTGAAGAGTCCTCCATGTTTTTCACTTCCTCTAAATGTGGCAAGGTGTCACGACTTGTGGTGTATTGTTTCAAGCTGGGGTGATTGGAGACGGTACAGCAGCTGAGAGCACAGTGAGCAGTCCCCATCTGACCAGCTGTAGTCCAGGTGTTAGTTTTAGCATCATAGTACTCTACAGACATGACGGTGTCACAGCTGTTGACGCCCCCATGACAGACAGCTTGTTGTTAATCACTGCAGTGCCAAAGTTACTGGAGGCAGTCAACGTCAGGGGTAGTCTATACCACTCATCGGTCTCTGTCGTAGACCTCAACGCTTTTTATAATGTTGATGCCATCCCTGCCACCGAGCTACGAGAACAAAATAAAATAGTCCTGTGAGTGTTAGGTTTCAATTCAAATTTAACATATTGTGAAGCGTGCTAAGAAACATTAAGATTGTGAATTGGCATGCATAATGTCAACTAAACACCAACAGAGGACATTGTCATTTTTTCAGCACTTAGTCTAGTTCTTCATTTACTCACAGCAAAGTTCCGGTTGTCATACAAAATGACAGCTAATCCAGCGCGTGTGGTGCTCATGTTGGTGAAGCTGTCCATTAGTCAAACTCTGGACTATAAAATTTACAAGTTTGAAGGAAAAGATACCACCACAAATGTAAATCTGAACAAGTAAGGGCAAAAAAAGAAAGGCAGTCAACAAATATCGCTGTTCTTGGCAGAAGCACCAGGTAAGATCATTTTTCTCTCATTTTCTGCACTCTTTTCTTTTATATAATTGAATTTTTATCTGTACAAATATCAAATAACCTCCAGCATATAATGTAGTCCACAGATATTTAAATTAACAGCTAACAATGTTTCCTGTCAGCATTAGAACAACTCCAGAGCTATTTCCAACTGTACCTTCACTCACCTTCTTATTGAACGCTGCACAACCGGCATGACTTCTGACATGATGCATGGATGCAATTAGACTCCACTGATTCGTCTCAGGTCTTTAGCGTTCTGCAGTGCTCAGTTGACAAGTCCATTCACGACCTCCTAACGCATATATATAGCCAACCCAAACAGCAACACTCACACCACTGCAGCGGTGGTTCATGGGTGCTGCTTCAAGCCAAACACGCCCGTTCACATCAAATTTCCGCACACTGTTGCACGGCCCCTCCTCATCACTGCCACCAATGCAGTAGATGAACCCATCTCGGAAGACAGCGCCGTGATTGTCACGAGGCTTTTCCCGATGATCTATATGTCCAACCAGCAATCAGCACAGACATTGTAAACCTCTGTGATGTTAATTTTATCATTGGAGCTGCAGCCCCTGATAGCAAAAATGATGGCATTAGGTAAACGAGGCCGAGGTAAGAGCAAAATCTCATGGGCGGTGTGGCATTGGACAGCTGAAGTTTTAATTGCAATACATCATACAGAATTTGCACACACTGAATGTTGTTGCTCAAATACGGATCAGACATCAGGGTCTTAATGTTGTCTTTACTGCACAAGGCCAGCCAAACTACAGAGGAGACAGAATAGAATTTGAATGGGACAGATCAGTTTGATATGAATTTTAACTTAGAAATAGGACTCATGGCAAAACTAAATGACAAAAATATATTTTCATCTTCTCATCCGTAGTTGGGTTGCGGGGGCTGCAGCTTCAACAGGGAACCCCAAACGTTCCTTTCCCCGGCCACATCAATCAGCTCTGACTGGGGGATCCTGAAGCGTTCCCAAGCCAGTGTCTCGATGTAATCCCTTCACCCGGTCTTGGGTCTGCCCCAACGTCTCCTGACAGCTGGAAGTTCCAGGAACACCTCCCTAGAGAGGCGCCTTGAAGGCATCCAGTGCACCCAGGTAACCTTATAATTACTTTTTTGAGCCTGAAGATTTAAATGAAACTGAGTGACAGAATGTTGTCTTACCTTTGGCAAGAGTGCAGGTACATCTATGGTTCTTTGCACAGGTGCATGGCTGATCCACCTAAAGATGGCCTCATACACGGTTTTCTCATCATTCACATTGAGCTCATCACTAACAAGGATGTCAGTGAGTTCCTGCAAACTGAGCTCCAGGAACTCCTCGCTGGAAACAACCTCCTCAAACCTATTTCTTAACAGGAAGTGAGCCTTATGCAGCACTTGAGGACCTGAGATGGTGAACCGACAAACACCAATGCAGTTCTCTGGAGTGACATTCTTTTCGAGGAAGTTGTTGCGTGCCTCTAGAATGTCATTTACAATCAAATAGTCAGCTGCTGTAAGCAGCTGTTGTACGTTGTCTTCTGTCACGGAGACAGAACCCGAGTATGCCAAGTCAATGATGACCTTATCACCTCTGCAGAAACGTCTAGTATGGTAAAATGTGTTCTATCGCCTGCGTGTCGGTAGAAAAGGGCCCTGTAAATAAAGAAAAGTAATTAAGTAGCTGTAGGTAGTCATGTTTGAGCATCAGGGTGTCACTAGAACACTAGAACACCTGGTACCAGTAAACCCCGGGTCACAGATCAATGAATAACCTGGTAGTCGTGTCAGCTGATCTACAGACAGATGCTCTTGACACTTGGGTAAAGAGAGGAGCTGAGCTGTCAACTGATCACCGCCTGGTGGTGAGTATGATCAGGATGTGTGAGAAGATGAACGATAACTCTATTAGCTTACATTGATAATCAATATGTTACTCACTGGAAGTATGGACTGCAGGCACACATGATGATCCTGTGAACATCAACAGCCCGATGATGCTCAGCATCCTCAGCACAGATGACTGCGTCACATAAAGGGTCCTCAGCTCATCTTAATCGTGGCATTTTTTAATTTGTTTCAATCACAATACCAATAGATGCTTTTTTACACTGTCAACAAGTTTACAGTAATCCCTCGTTTATTCACGCTTCAAGATGCACGGCTTCACATTGCGGATTTTTAGTAAATAGTCACGTGATACCGTACACGCATGCTATTGGCTGACAGCATCCGTGTCTACTTTAATACAAGTGTTTTGAACAGTCTATTGGAGTGTGGTAAAAGGTAATGCAAATATAAGGTGGTTTAATATCAGTATGAGGAGGGTCCGTAAAAGTTTACATTACCATAAATAATAAAATACTGTAAATATTTGGTCACTAAATCGCGGGATTTTGTTTTTCACGGGTGGTCCTGGAATGCACTAACTGTGAGTAACAAGGGATTACTGTACCGTATTTCGTGAAATCAGGGATGAAACGAAATCAAATGAAAAACATCATAGCTAAAAAGAAACAATAAAGACATCAAAGTGGGATGGTAGCTATGACAGGGTTAATGTCTAGCTGCCAATACAAAGACTGTAAATTAGTTGGTAACTGGGTACGCCTGTAACAAAGGCCACAGATCAACGAGCTGAGATCATCATCAGTCAGGCTTTCATCTGCCTGCATCATTTACACGAGGCCACTCACTAGTGATAATACATTTGTTAGTTAATTCACTCGTATTTTATATTATTACATTCCGCGAAGCAGTGATGTATTGTAATTGTCAGTGTTTGTGTGTTCAGCCGTCCACCAAATATCTTCACAACCTTTGCAAATAGAAAGATGAAAGCAAAAGCACATTACTCCGGATGAAAATGAGATAATGAACTTGACCTTGAGAAAACTAGGTTAAGGTTAAATTTCAACTTTTGTACTCATCGCCGATTTTTGGAAGGCAGTAACGTGATACTGTACGCGCATTCTATTTGTCATGGTTGTGTTTGTCGCTCTGATCATGTTTCTCTGCTCTGCTCTCCCTCCACTCTGCCGTGCTGGAGCGTGGCAGGAGGCGGGTCTGGGCTCGTGGGCAGAGCCTGGTCTCACTCCTGAGCATCATCGGGCTGATTACCTGGGGCTTCTTTAGCCACCTTTCCCCTATTGTTCAGCATCGGTATAGTATATTCCTACTATAAAATAATCAGAATTAAATTATACAGTATTTACACTCAAATACAAGATAGAATTTTACTTAAATATCAATAAATACATAGAACAAAACTATAGATGCAACACTTTTGTTTTTGCACCTATTTTTTATGAGATGAACTCAAAGATCAAAAACATTTTCTACATATGCAAAACAACCATTTTCCTCAAACGTTCGTCACAAATCTGTCTAAATCTGTGATAGTGAGCACTTCTTCTTCCCACCTTACAAGTGCGGCACATCAAGATGCTGATTAGACAGCATGATTACAGAACAGTGTGTCTCAGACTGGACACAATAAAAAAGTAGTTTTGTTCTATTGGGGGGGGGTCTGAGGACTCAGAACATCAGTCACTGACTGGCAGTCAGTATCTGGTGTGACCACTATTTGCCTCATGCAGTGCAATACATCTCCTTTGCATGGAGTTGATCAGGTTGTGATGACATCACCTGCTGTCAGGGATCCTTTGTGGTGCTGTAGAAGATCACATTTAATTCACCTGAAATTTAGTTTTAAGGGAAATATCACACTTAATCATTCATTCATTTTCCTGTCCGCTTCATCCGCTTGTGTGGGTCACAGGGTGCTGTGACCCACACAACGCCAGTACACTGCAGAGCCACACGAACACAAACATAACCACACACAAACACACACACATACACACACACACACACACACTCACTCCTACGGGCAATTTGGACCGGCTAATTAACCTGAAGTGCATGTTTTTTGGAGGTAGGAGGAAGCCGGAGAACCCGTAGAGAACCCGTCAGGACATTGGGAGAACATGCAAACTCCGCACTGAGTGGGATTCAAACCCGGAACCACCTTGCTGTGCGGCAACAGCACTACCCACTGTGCCGTCGTGCCGCTCTATATCCCACTTAATTCACCGTAAATTTGGTTTTCAGAGAAAAATCATGTTTTCTTCACCTGAAATTTAGTTATCAGAGAAATACCAGACTTCATTCATTCATTCATCTTCTGCCGCTGCATCCACCGTAGCGGGTCACGGGGAGCTGGAGCCTAATTCAGCTGGCATAGGGCATGAGGCGGGGGACACTCCGGGCACGACGCCAGTGCACCGCGGAGCTACACACAAAGACGGACAACCACGCACACACACACTCACTCACTCCTATGGGGAATTTGGGACCGGCCAAACAACCTGAAGCGCATGCTTTTGGAGGTGGGAGGAAGCCGGAGAACCCGGAGAGAACCCACACAGACACGGGGAGAGCATGTGAACCCCACACAGAGCGGGACTCGAACCCGGACCTGCCGTGTTGTGAGGCGACAGCGCTACCCACTGCGCCACCGTGCAGCCAATACCAAACTTAATTACCGTATTGGCCCGAATATAAGACGACCCTGATTATAAGACGACCCCCTCTTTTTCAAGACTCAAGTTTGAAAAAAAGACTTTTTGAACACCAAATTAACTTGGCCGATCTTCGACCCACTTTTCTCCAGATTGTCGCTATGTTTCTCCATTTTCTGTTATCTCTTCTCTTATTTTCTTCTGTTTTCTTTCTTACCGCTATTTTTTATTTTTCTTCTTCGTGCTACCGCTATTTTTATTCTTCGTGACATGTGTTCGGTTTGGCCTGGGGAGTTCAGTTCAGCATTCGCTTTAAAGATATCTGGCGCCATCTAGCGTTGTGAATGGGTATAATGTCTAGACCCCGACTGTAAAACGACCCCCACTTTTTCAGTCTTATTTTAATGCAAAAAACAACGTCTTATATTCGGGCCAATACGGTATTAGAAATTTAGTTTTCAGAGAAAAATCACATTTAATTCATCTTAAATTTTGTTTTCATTGGAAAATCATGTAAAATTCACCTGATATTTAGTTTTCAGTTAAATCATGTTTAATTCACCTGATAATTAATTTTCAGAGAAAAATCATGTTTAATTCATCTAAAATTTAGTTTTTAAAAATAAATCATGCTTATGTAATCTGAAATTTAGTTTTCAGAGACAAAACACACTTAATTCACCATAAATTTAGTTTTCAGAAAAAGAAATCGTGTTTAATTCAACTAAAATTTAGTTTTAAGAGAAAAATCACATTTAATTCATCTGAAATTTAGTTTTCAGGGAAGAAAATCATATTTAATTTACCTTAAATTTAGGTTTAAGTGTTCATAGTTTGAAAGTGTCAAATAAGTATAATTCTTCTTTTCTTTCGGCTTTTCCCTTCAGGGGTCGCCACAGCAAATCAGTTGCCTCCATCTAACCCTGTCCTTTGCATCCTCTTCTCTCAACTACCTTCATGTCCTCTTTCACTACATCCATAAACCTCCTCTTTGGTCTTCCTCTAGGCCTCCTGCCTGGCAGTTCAAAACTCAGCATCCTTCTACCAATATATTCACTATCTCTCCTCTGGACATGTCCAAACCATCTCAGTCTGGCCTCTCTGACTTTATCTCCAAAACCTCTAACATGTGCTGTCCCTCTGATGTACTCATTCCTGATCCTATCCTTCCTGGTCACTCCCAAAGAGAACCTCAGCATCTTCATCTCTGCTACCTCCAGCTCTGCCTCCTGTCTTTTCCTCAGTGACACTGTCCCTAGACCAGTGGTTCTTAACCTGGGTTGGATTGAACCCTAGGGATTCGGTGAGTCGGTCTCAGGGGTTCGGTGGAGACGAAGGTTCAGACAAAACACCCGACACATCGTTTTTGCCAAACATACAAGAATCACTGTGTACGTTTGACACATCGTGTCAATTGGTGAAGACACGCCCCCCTTAGTCATCACTGGCTGCAGGTGATCACGTGACGCTACATCGATTAGCCTACCTGTGCTACATCGGATTTTGCGCACCCAGTAGTCGATTTATGTCTGTCATGATGGTAGGTCATCTGATTGTTTTGTTAATATTTTAATTCATAGTAACTATATGTTGAGCAAAAAACGAAAGTGGTCGGACAAATATGTACAACGTGAATTTACATGTACTGTGTAACGGAACGTGATGGGAGTCAGCGTTCTGCATGATTTGCAATGTCAAGTTGAGCAACTCTAGTCTCGCACTGGCAAAAATAAAGAAACACTTCCTTAAGCTGCATGGAAAACAAAAGAAACAGACTTTGCTGTGAAAATGACATGAGAGTAGCACTTGCCAAGGTGAAGCCACGCATATCTGAACTGGTCTCTAAATAACAGCAGCAGAAGTCACACTGATTTGCAGGTAGGTCATTTCATGTGAGTTCATGAACTGTCTTGGTTTTGTTCTTTGACAAAGGTGACGTTAATGCACAATTCATTAAATACACCAATAAAACATATACAGTATTTTCCGCACCTAAAAGCTTTTAATTTCCTCAATTTCTTATAATCCAATGTGCTTTATAAATGAAAAAAGTTTTAAAATAGACCATTCATTGAAGATGAGTTCTCAGATGTGTTTTATAATCCAGTGTGCTTTATGTATGAATTTAAAAAAAAAAGAAAAAATAGGCCATTCATTGAAGGTGCGCCTTATAATCCAGTGCACCTTATAGTGCGGAAAATACTGTACTTATGTCTTAAATTTGAAAAAAAAAAAATTATTATTATTATTTTTACTAAAGAAGGGCTCGGTGAGTGAACATATGAAACCGGCAGGGTTCGGTACCTCCAACAAAGTTAAGAACCACTGAGCTAGACCAAACAACATCACTGGTCTCACCACAGTTTTGTACACCTTTCCTTTAATTTTAGTTGAAACTCTTCTATCACACATCACACTTGACACTTTTCTCCACCTGTTCCATCCTGCCTGTACAATGTCATCTGCAAACATCATAGTTCATGGAGATTCCTTTCTGTCTTCGTCTGTCAGCCTGTCCATCACCATAGCGAACAAGAAGGGGCTCAGAGCTGATCCCTGATGCAGTCCCACCTCCACCTTGAACTCCTCTGTCACACCTACAGCACACCTCACCACTGTCTTACAGTCCTCAGGTGAGCCGACACCAGCTCATACTCTAATGGATGTTCTGGCGGGAGCGGGACTCGAGCCACCGATGGCTGGGTGATCTGTCTTCCAGATGTCTGCTCTCCCACTGAGCCACTGCCGCCCCAAATGTTAGTCTGATATCTGATATTTCATTGACCTCTGGAGAGCTGGACGAAGACCAGCGCCTGGTTTTTCTTGGGTTTCATGGGGTTTGTTGACAAGAACCACCATTTTTTTTGCTGTTGTTCTGGAAACAAACAACAACAACCTCGTCCTCCATTTGACATGTGTTGCACAGAGTCTCGTTGCTGATTAGTTGTCCCTTTTGGTGATGCTTCATAACCGTTTGTCACCAGTGACTAGGGATGAGCCGGATACTCGTTTCATACGAGTATCCGGTACGGATACAGCCCGTTAATACTCGTGATCGAACTGAAGGAAAATCAGCCGGACTGTTGTCACGCTCTGTGATTGGCCAGTCACACAGACGTCCCGCCCGTCCCTACAGACTACAGTTAGACCGGAGTTTCCCTGTCTCACGCTCTGTCTCCGGTACACGCAGTTACTGATCTCTCTGTTCGTGGCTTCACTGTTCCTCACGTCCTTATTAGATTTTCTTCAGCTTGCCTCTATTTTAGTGTTTGGTTATGTGGTGAACTTTCTTGTTTTGTTTTTTTTGTTGTTTTTTTGTTGCACGTACTTGTGCATTTAACCACCGCCTCGGTGGTTAAATTTTTTTTTTTTTTTTTTTACCTGTTCTAAACTGTGTTCAAATTAACAAAGTCTATACTTAATATTTTAACTGAGACATAGTGCGTGCGTGCGCGCACGCACACACACACACAAACACACACACACACACAAACACACGCACACACAAACACACACACACCATAATCAATATTGTTTAACTTTATGTGAAAAAAAATGGCAATAGCATTTGGTACTAATAAATAAATAATTGTAAAAAAAAGTACAAGAAAAAAATTAAAATGAAAAAGAAGAAAAAAAATTTAAAAGTTTTGTTGAGTATGACAATTCTTGTTCATGCATACTTTGTAGTTAATTACTTTTTTTATTGCATGTACTTCATTAATGCACTTTGTGTTTACTCGTTCTATATATAGATCCTTTACTATTGTGATCAAAAGCATTGAATCTCAATTCTGAGGCTCTTTGGTAAATATTCATTCATGGACTTAAGAATATTCATGTCCTGACTCAGTTCCATAAAAAACTTCTGTAAATAGTTCTCTTACTTTTTTGATCAAAAACATTTATTTGAATTTCAATTTTGAGACTGTTCTGTAAATAGTTTTAAAATAAGCAAAAATACAGCAACTTGTGATCAATCCATATCAATTTTAGACTTAAAACAATGTAGTAATTTAAGCCCCACCCATTTCCGGTCAAACCACACCCACTTTCAGTTTAAGCCCCGCCCATTCCGAATACAGATACGGATACAGATCATCTAGTTGGTTGAAAAGATACAGATACATATAGTGGTGTACTCGCTCATCCCTACCAGTGACAATTGGAAACACTGGCTTGGAGCCACTAGCCATGCCTATCTTCAGTTTGCATCTGAAAGTATAGGAAGTCACCAGATGACGTTTGTAATGCTGGACTCGCACAATGCTCCATCTGTGGTTGAATGCTAACGTCTGTCTGCTAACATGTGGATGTAGCATGATGCTAATGCTGAAGCTAACTGCAGCTTTGCTCCATGCTTGGTGTTTGTATGCGGCCTCTTCTCTACCTGTTAGCTTCAGGATGTAGCCTGGCCGTTGTTTCCTTTAGATCCTAGCAGAATGTTTTTGGTTCTATTAGATATTAGAGTCTCATCGTTGAAGCAGCTGCTCTGAGTTGTGGTTGCAAGGTCTTTGGTGCCTGCCATGGCGGTAACCCCCAAACCTGGTGGTGGACACCGGAGTTAAGGGATGCCGTCAAGCTGAAGAAGGTGTCTTATGAAATCTCGGTGAATTGTGGGACTCCGGAGGCAGCTGACAGGTACAGGCAGGCCAGGCGTACTGCAGGAGGAACTAGAAGAGGTGTCTGGGGAGAGAGAAGTATGGGCATCCCTTCTGAGACTGTTGCCCCCGTGCCCTGGCCCAGGATAAGCAGCTGAAGATGGATGGATGGATGGATGGATGGATGGATGGATGGATTGGTTGGATGGATGGATGGATGGATGGAAAAATGTACACAAGACAACCTACTTATACAAAAAATAAACATTTTGGGTAGAATTTATTCTCGATCAGTTAATTAACAAAATTAGTACTAATTTTAAATAGAATGATTCAGCGTTATTTTAGGCACAATTCTTTTGTAATGTTCATGGTATTACCTGATTTCTATTAAAAGAAATAGCAGTAAAGAAAAGTATGCGTTTTTTATTTCCTATAAAAATGTTGTTTTTACTTTTAAGTTCTGAAATTTATTAAAAAAAACAAAAATTATGAGATCATTTTAAGATACAGTATAAAAGTTGATTGATTGATTTGATTAATTGATTGATGAATTGATTGATTGATTGATTGATTGATTGATTGATTGATATTTGTCATTGGTAGAGTTACAGTAATTGTCTTTTATTGTCACTTCTCTCAGTCTAACGAGCCTCTGAGATCATCATCAAGAGGAAGGAGAGCATGAAGACAAGATCAGAGAGAGGAAGAACATGTGACCACATCCTGACACACACACACACACACACACACACACACACACACACACACACACTAAGTCAGTCAGTCGGAGTCGCTGCTTCAGGTGAGGTTCTAACGTTTAGGTTTTATTACTAAATCAATGTAATATTATGTCAATGTGGTAATATGAAGTACTTTTATTCATAATTTGTGTTTTCATTGACTATGAGCAGCTCTACAAATCTTTTACATTCACTTTGCGAATTATGATTTTATGTTTTTTGTTTTTAATAACTTGTTGCAGGTTAAAAACATCAAATCAGAAGTAATTTTGTTCTTTTAAACAGTTTTTAATTAGCTCGCATTTTCTAACTTGGAGATATTACATCATTGTATTTAAAGTAATACTAAGTTTTAATAATCTCCGTGTCCCGTCATCCCACAATTTCAAGCGAGCCCTGTACAGCTGTGTATTTATATATTATATTTCATTTATCCAAATATTTATTCCGGCATACACAAGTACAGTATAGTGAAACTATCCAAACGGATGATGCTACACATATAAAATTTATTTTTTCTTCTATTTTTCATAATGATGAATAACATATATGTCACTTAAAATTAACTTTACTGTCCCTTTAAGATTAAAAACAGATTAGGCTTTTTGTACTTTTTTCGCCCTCATACATGTTGACTTAATAATTTTAAAGAATTATATGCTCGAGCAGTAAATACTACAATAGTAAACCCTCACAGAACTAGAACACCACTCATCTGTCTACCTCTTCAAACACAACGGCCAGATGAAGATCACCTCCTACAAATAGAAGTTTTTAATCAGCAGATCTTGATTGTCATCTGTGAGGGGACTAACTGATGACTGGAAGGACTGAGTAGTGATAGACTGATGTGTTTCCTGTCGGAGCGTCCTTGTAAAATCATAATCATGTATGAGAAAGGCTGTGATGCTCATGGAAAGACAATTAAATCTAAAGAACTCGTCACCCAAATAGTTTTCCTCCAGACAGCAAAGAAAACGGGCTTTTTTTAAAATGTATTTTCAGAGAGTGCAGTTTTTAATTCTTTGAGTAGTTCTTACATCAGAAGTGTGTGAACATGGCAGATCTCTGAGGGCGTGACCAAACCCACTCCTGTCATCCACTCTGCAGATCGCCTTCTTCACGTGAACACGCCTCACACCTGATCATGCAGAGGGACACACAGTGACTGTTCACACGTGACGACATGTCAGACATGTGGGCATTTCCCTCATCCTCTCCTCCCATCACGCATCACTTCCCTCAGTCCCAGGGATCTGCTTTCATGTCTTGGTCTGCTCCCTTTTCTGTCACCCCCTCCCACCCTCACGTAAACCCCCCTCCCGCTGTGGAAATCCTCTCCTCCCCTCAGCTCCTCTATCAAGATGCCTCGCCCCACAGTGTCCCCTGGTCCCCTCCCTTCTTTCCTCAGACCCAGGCAATGACTCCTCACCTCCCTCCGTTCCAGGTAAGCCCCCCTCACCATCATCAACCACACACAGGGTCCAACAGCCCCTCCCCCCCCCCCGATTTTCCTCATCTCACCATGATCTCTCCCCACCTTCCACAGCAACCCTATGTGACCTCTCCTGACATAGCTGCACCGTCCCAGATGACCTCCTCCCCCCTCCTGTCTCCGTCCCAGTACCACGTCTACAGCCAAAGTAAGAGTCCTGAAAGCATCTGCGTCTACCAGGTAAGGAAGTCTGTTCTATTTCTACAAAATAAAAGTTCAACTCACAGAATGACTAACCACGTTTATCCGAACCAGACCAACTCCAACCTGGAAGTCCACAACCAGTTCAGTACTGGTGTGGATCACCAGAAGGATGAACAGGAGAACACACAGAGACTGCCCTATAACACACACACACTCTTTCCTTGTGACATGTATGACAACTATAATCCACCTGGTCCAGAGCAGAACCCCTGGAAGCCTCTGGGTCTGACTCAAGCCCATCTGCCCTGCCTCACCCAGGGCTTCATGTCTGGAGAAGCCACCCTAGGGAGATGGAGCTCTGTGGAAGAAGACCCCCCCAGCACCCAGCTGGTTCAGCCTTTCTGCGGTTCCAGCACCTCGAGTCCGGGTCCTTACCATCCACAGACCCCGACTCTCTCCAGCGGTGGTGGTCCTCCCTCACAATCAACCACACATCTTTACAGAGATCAAACCCTCAGCTGTCTGCAGGAGTACCCCCCCTACCCGCTGGTGACCCTTCAGCCCCATCAGAGAAGCCAGCTCCACCTCCAGAACCAAGCTGAACCCATCCAGGACCGGACGAGCCTCCTCGGAGAGGCAGCTGTGAACCCTGGGAGATGTTTCTCTCCACGGGGAGGGGGTCCAGGTTTGAGCTGTTCCGTCCAGTTTCCATCTGTTTCTGCTGGGCCGAGCTGGAAGGAGGGGTGTGGAGGAGAAGGAGGAAGAGGAAGAGGAGAAAACCATCAACCAGACTGGACCTGGGTGAGATTTTTGTGGTTATTTCTTCCTTCCACTTTTTATTTTTTCTTTTCTGTCACTGTTACATTCTTTCTTTTCATTTTCAGATGAAACAACAACACCCTAAAACCGCCACAGAAGTTCAGGACAGAAGGTACCGTAGATGAAGGATATGTAACGCTCGTTCTGGTTCTGTGTGCTCCAGCGTTGCTTCATTTCCCTCCTGTGAGCTGTAGGTTGGTGTGTTCGGTGTGCAATAAAGAGTTCTGGAGTGTGCCGGCATTGAATGGACACATGCGCCTCCATAGCGTGAAAAGATCAGTTACAAGCTCGAAAAAGGTCTGCAAACACACACACACACACACACACACACACACACACACACACACACTGAAACCGGTGGCTCTTTGTGGCCCCTTGTTTCAGAGTGTTTAAAATCTTGTTTTATGCGTTATTCCAGGGGGCGGATCCGGTCATCCCTGTCTCTGTGCCCGTCCAATCCAGAGTCCTGCCGCAAGTGTGCAAGTGGGGGCGGAGGGGGCGCCACCACCCCCCTCCAAAAGCTGGATTCCCTGCTCTCTACCAGAGCCTGTTGCACCTGGACGGGAAGGAAACGGTCATCGGCAGTGGGGCAGATGACTCAGAGAGTGGGGGGGTGACGGTCATTGGGGGACACTACATCCCTCCTCCCATGCTGTGCCCCCTGAGGCCTGGGGCGGGGCTGTACTGCTCCCTCACCAACAGGGAGCATCAGAGAGCACAGCAATTACGGCTTCACAACACGTTGGGTAAGAACAAGTATCCAGTTTGAACTGGTTTCTCTGACAACTGGATTTCTTCCTGGTCTGAACTCCGTGTGTACAATTGGTAGACGATCCTGTTGCCACGGAGACAGCCGCTCCACATCCTGGAACACTAAGAACCAATAAGCCGTATGTAAATCTGACTTCCTAACAAATGAATCCACGGTTTAAAGATGTGCTCACACTGAGGTGTCGACCACAGGTGGATTAATATTGGGTGGGGCTTCCAGGCTGAAATCCCACCCCTACGGGACCAAATATGGGCCCTGTCTGATTCCCACAATGCACTTCTGCTGTGGACACCATGGGACAGACAGAGTCCTGACATCCAGCACAGAGGTATGGACACACACACACACACACACACAAACTCCTGCTGCTCATGGATGGTGGACTAACTCCATGTTTGTCCAGTCGAGGCTCTGCTGATGATGACTCGCTCCAGCGTGGTGCCGGGGGGCAGGGCCAACCCCGAGTCGGCCCTCCGCATCCTATCACAATTTAAGGGAGACTTTCTGGTACGATGCGATTAGCTGTTTGACTGATCCGTGATCATCTGGAAAATATGACACAATCCAGCGACACTAAGGTCACTTCCTGTTTCTGTCTTCCAGCTGACGGTGGAGAAGCTGCTGTCGGCTCCCCCCACCCCCAATAGTATTTATTCTAATTTATACCAGCATTTACACTGATTTATACTAATTTATACCCGGTTGTAGTTATTCCAAACTAAGCGATTGTGACTCATCTATATTACATGACATGTTGCAGGTGCCAGGTGGAGTACAGCAGAGAAGAGGTTGTTGGTTAAATCCCTGCAGATTCATCAGAAAGACTTCCGCCAAATCCAGAAAGCTGTGAGCGTCCCCTTCTGTTCGATGTTAAAGGAACGCAGCCTGCTCGGCGTTGTGTGAGGTGTGTGTGTATGTGTGTGTGTGTGTGTGTGTGTGTGTGTGTGTGGTGTGTTCAGGTTCAGACTAAGTCCATCGCCCAGTGTGTTGAGTTTTATTATATGTGGAAGAAGAAGCTGAACCCAAGGAACCCACCTGGACTGACCGTCAAGCTGCCTGATACAAACGTAAGAAACTGTGTGTGTGTGTGACAGGGTTTACGTCCCACCAGTTGGGGGTTTCAGGTCCGTCACTGTGAGGCCAAATGAAACTCACACACCTACCTACGTGCAAAACACACAAACCGAGACACTCGTAACACACACTTCCTGTCACACTAAGCAGGTTTCTGAAAAACTTGTGATATTTCAAACAGCATGTGAGTGTGTGAGGTCAAACCGCAGTGAGTCACCGTCAGCTTCATCGTTTCAATTTCAATTTTCAACAACAACTTTAATCTACTGGATTCGATCCAACACAAGTAATCAAGTCGAGCAGTCCCGAATCAGGCTGAACCAATCTGGAGGGGGGGGGTGGGGGTCACAACCTATGGAGAACACATGTAGACATGTAGGAAGTCAGCCAGTCAGAAGCGACGTCCCAAAACGGGATCTAAATCAATAAGATCAATAAGCAGTAATATCAGGACCTGAGAACTCAGCTACAACCAATCACGTCACTTATGAGTGTCCACATACTTATGGCCACATGTGTGTAGATTATCAATCTACCATCAGATAAGCTTTAAAACAACTTTTGTGTTATCATAGCGATTTTAAAACAGACACTTCCCTTTTGTTGTCCTTCCAGGGTCAAAGGTCAATCAAAATAACATGACCCACCATGAGCCTAGCTGGGAGCTGGACACTAACCCACCTGGAGATGAGGATAAATCCTGGAATGAACTTTCTGGAGACGCTTTGAATCGACATCTCATGATTTTACACTTTTAAAATGGCGTATTGTTAACCGTTGAATGATTAATGAGTTGACTGACGCCTCCACCGCCACGTTTGTGACCACGTCCCTGTTAGTTCGGTTGCAACTCTAATTTCCTTTGTTCGCTTCCTGATTAACACTCATAACACCACTGATCTCATCGCACCACATCTAAACGCAGGATCAGGTCTCTCCTGACATTCTCTCTAACAAACTCAAAGTATCTCAAAGCAAAAACATGCTGTCACTAACAGTTTTGAATAAAGTCTTCCAGCCTCCTTTTTCACGTGTGTATTTCAAGTTTTTCATGTTGACCCAGTTGCTTTCAAAGTTTGCTTCTGTTAAACAAACAGCTGAGAATTCGTTCAGAAAGAAAAAGTAAAAACTTCCTGCTGCACAAAGTACTTCTCTGGAGTTTTGTAAAAATGCAGAAACTTTTGATTTCCACGCAGACAGCAACCAAACAATCCCCACATTCTTCCTCTAATCCTGTTTTTGTGTCTTTCTGTCAAAGCTCAAAGAGTTTCCTGTGTTCAAACTGAACTTGTGCTGCTAATAATGTTTGACTCCTCCTTATCCAAAGGTCCTCGGCCTGCAGGCGACAGCGGAAAAAACAAGAACCTCCGACAGACGACATGGAAGCGCAAGAAAAGGAGGACGACGGTCCTCCAGCAGGTAAAAAACAACAGAAAACATCTAAGGAAGTGTTTTTCTCCATCCTGCCGGATAAATATGAACCTCTGATCGAGGAGGTGGAGGAGAGAGAGGAGATGCCGGAGGAGAGGAGGAAGAGGAAGGAGAAGAGGAAAAAGAAGCAGAAGTACAAGAAGTATCGGAAGGTAAGAAGAAGTCAAGATCTTTGATTTCACTAAAGACGATAAAATAAACGTTTCGAACTGTCTGATAACCCTGAACTCAGCCAGAGTTTCCTTCCCTGTGTCCCAGAAGCCAAATCAGGATCACATTATAGAGTAAATACGTCATGATTTCTGAAATATTTATGCGGAAATCAATTGATGCCCTTTTCTTTGTCTGACAGGACCTGGGGAAGGCACTGCGTGTCAGCTGGAGCTGTCTGCTGGCGGGGCTTCAGAGCATGGCCTCCATGTACTCCTCACCTGCTTCAGCTGTATCCATGGTGATAACAGAGGTTCACAGATCAAAGGACCGCAAAGCATGATGGGACTATTATTGAGACACCCTATATTACCACGAGGAGGATAACAAACAATTTTCTTTTATTGAAATCAGCTGATGGTGCCAGAAGACGGATGAATGTCAGGATTTGGTGTTTCATTACATTTTGTGTCAGAATAATTTATTTAGTTCTACAAAAAACACAAATGCATGTTCAGATGTGATGTTTCTGAATAAACGTTACAGTCTGGACTCGTTGTGCTGCTGTCTGAACCTGCCCGCGTCTCCACCAACATTCAGTTGTCTCTGTGGAATCTGTGAGCTGCAGCCCCCTAGGAGTGACCGTCCCGGGGAGAAGAGGGGATTTTCTTTCAGCAGGGAGTGGAACTGCTTCTAAAATCCTTATAGAATAGGAGTCTAGAACAAACACAGTACTCACCGTCTCAGTGATATTCTGATATTTTCTAAAAAGAAGGTGGTGTAATACACGAGGCGGCCAGTAGATGGCGACCTAAGCTTGCGCTAAAAATAATCTCCACTTAAAAGGTAAATAAGGCGGGGATGGAGTGACCAGATGAAAGTTCAGTTTAAACCTGAGCCCAGTGTTTGTCTGTGTTACAGATCGGCAACAGCTGCTGTCAGGACACGCCGCCTGTGGGGTCATCTAACAACCGGGTACACCTCGTTCCGTCAGCTTCCTCCGCTCTGTGTCAAATCCAGGCTTCTGCGGGGACTCGAACCTTCAGTTTCCCGACATGTCTGCGTTTGTAAGCCGCTGGAGAGCCGCGGCGTCTCCGCTGCAGCTCTCCGTCTACTGGCACCTGGCTCTCGTCCTGTTCTTCGGCGCGTTTTACTTCTTCACCGACATTTACATGACCGCCATCATCGCATCCACCTGTCACCATGGTAACGACACTTCAAATGGAACGTTGGGGCCGAGTGTGGAAAGCAACCAATCAAGGCCTGAGGATGGTGAAGCCGAGTGGGCAGCTGATGACGTAAGTGATGACGTTTTATGTTTTTTGAATTTGTAGCGCCTCGGACGATTCCTGTACTTTCCGTTCAGATGAGTCGATTAGTCATGTCTGTGTACTCAGTGTTAAGTTTCAACATGAAGGTCATCTCCATCCATCCATCCATCCATCCATCCATCCATCCGTCCACTGACCTCACCCTCTGCCCTCTGGTAATGAGTAGGTTATGAGCAGGACATTGGTGAATGATTTGTTGGTGTAAACTCCAGGAGTTAATTGGTGAACCTAGAGGAGCATACAAGCGGCCCCCATCTCCTGTTGGATTGGGGTCCAGCCCCGCCTCCTGATCACAGCGTGAGAACGACTGTCTATCCAGCAGAGCTTCTTTTACATCTATTGTATGTCATTGATTAACATGCCTCGGGGCAAAGGTTAATGTTTAATTTCACATTATACCCAGCAGGCCTGCAGATACATACAGATGGAAGAATAGCAAACAGCAAAAGACAAACGTCACCACAATACTCTGATTAGATAAAGAGTTCAGTCAATGATGTCCTCCTTGAAAGGCTCTGTTCTATTCTCTGAACTTAAAATGCTCTCCTTTAGTTTCTCTTTGTCATCGAGGTCAGGATGTGGTTCTGCAGTTACCCAGTTTGAGACCACCACATCAAACCACTGCTGTAGAGAGAGTATATAGTGGGTTTAGAAGGCGTGTGATCAATCTCTCTGCCTTTCTATGTGTCAGCCAGTGTGTGTGTGGACGGAGCTGCTGCCCTACGGTCAGACCATCTTCATGGTGGGGATGCTGCTGGGCTCTCTGGTGGGAGGAACCATATCAGACCGGTAGCGTCCACCCTCCACATCCTGTTGATCTGAGACCTCAGCTCCTTCTACTTCACAGGTGTGTGTGTGTGTGTGTGTGTGTGTGTGTGTGTGTGTGTGTGTGTGTGTGTGTGTGTGTGTGTGTGTGTGTGTGTGCAGGTATGGGAAGCGTCCCACATTGCTGGTTTCTGTTTACCTGTGTACCGTCAGCGGTCTTGTACCCGCTCTTCTTCCTCAGCCAATCGTCTTCCTGGTGATTCGCTGCCTGCTGGGTGTTGTCTCCAGCTGCATCATCTCATGCTCCTTCTCTCTGGGTAACCACACCAACATCCCCCCATAAAAAAACAACTCACCCTTGATCGGGGGTTGTATTTAGTGTGTTTTGCCCCTTACAGTGGCGTCAGCGCTGTTGTCACGCTGCTGTTTGTGTGTTTGCAGCGGTCGAGTGGACCCCCGCCTCTGCTCGGCTGTGGCCCCCAGCCTTCCTGCCCTGCTGCTTCAGCACGGGGATGATGGTCTCAGCCCTACTGGCCTGGCTGAGCCCCACCGTCAGGTGGCTGCACCTGTCCCTGGGCCTACCCCAGGTGGTCTGCCTGCCCCTCTACATGTAGGAACACACACCTAAATCCCGTGAGGCCTTTCAACCCAAGTCCTGCAGCTTTCTTTCATCGTCCTTTAAGTTCCATCCCAGAATCCCCGAGCTGGTTGTTGGTGAAGCAGAGGAAGGAAGTTCTAGAGCGTTACTGTGGCAACAGCACAGAAGATAAACGTCATTTGGACCTGGTGAATAAACCCCATTCTCCAAACGGTGTCCAGAAACCTTTGATGGCACTCAGCATTAAAAGACATTGTAATGTGTGTGTATGAGTGTGTTTTGGTGTGTGTGTGTGCAGCTGCTGGACTCGGCACGTTCCGACATGCAGAAAGCCACCGAGTCCCGTAGAGGCCACGCCCTCAGCGACCTCGCCCACTTCAGACACCCCACCATTCTTCTGCGGCTGTTTGTCATGAGCTACATTAGGTACCGCCCCATCGGGCTTCTAATTGGTTACCAAATACTCAAACAGAAGTTTCCAGAGCCAAACATTATTTCCTATCCTGCAGCACCGTGACAGCCATGACGTACTACGGCATATGCCTGAACATCGACTTATTCGGCGTCAACGTCTACACCGCCCAGTTCTTCTCCGGCCTCACGGAGATTCCTTGCCTGCTGGTGCCTCTGATTCGCCTGGGGCGCCGACCAATCGCCACGCTCACTCTGTTCCTGAGCGGCGCCTCCTGTTTCCTGTCATTACTGCTGTCCAGATGGAACGGTAAAAAATTCACATGATACATCAATACTTAAATAATATACATACATATTACCATATGCAACATATGAAATATACATATTCACACATTGTAAACATATTAACATATATCATAATATCAAAAATTTACAGTTTATATTTACACTGCAAAACTATACACTACAAACTAAAGAACTGCAGATTACATTGGTCATCCAGATTTTGAATGCCATGTTCTTTGAGTTCTTTGAGTGGTCTGCTGGGAGGATTGCTGGTTATACAGTCTGATGGCCGTGGGCAGGAAGGACCTGCGATAGCGTTCCTTCACGCATCTTGGGTGAAGCAACCTATCGCTGAAGGTGCTCTCCAGTGATCTTATTGTGCCCTGCAGAGGGTGGGAGTGGTTCTTCATCATCGATGACAGCTTGGCTGTCATACTCCTCTCCACCACCACCTCCACTGAGTCCAGGGAACATCCTAGGAGAGAGCCTGCCTTCCTGATCAGCCAGTCCAGTTTCTTCCTGTCGGCCGCAGTGATGCTGCTGCCCCATCAGACCACCCCATGAAAAATAGCTGAAGCTACTACTGTGTCATAGAAAGTCCTTAGGAGTGGCCCCCGCACTCCAAAAGACCTCAGCCTCCTGAGCAGTTGTCTGCTCTTACCCTTTTTGTACAGGTAGTTAGTGTTGGTACTCCAGTCCAGTTTATTGTTCAGGTGAACAATAAGGTACTTGAACGAGGACACCACCTCGATGTCCGTACCCTGGATATTCACCGGTGTAACTGGGCAGAGTGCTTGCCTGCAGAAATCCAGCACCAGTTCCTTGGTTTTACCCGCGTTGATCTGGAGGCGGTTCTGCTGGCGCCAGTCCACAAAGTCCTGGGTCAGTTCTCTGTACTCTCTGTCGTCCCCATCAGTGATGAGGCCGACGATTGCAGAGTCAACTTCTGATGACTTCTGATGGCTTCTCTGTTCCTGTTCACCCTCTGCAGTGTAGAGGGTGAACAGGAACGGAGCCTGAACCGTTCCCTGTGGTGCCCCTGTGCTGCAGACAACCATGTTTGACACACAGTCCCGGGTCCTCACGAACTGCAGGCGATTGGTCAAGTAGTCCAATATCCAGTCCATGAGGTGGTGGTCCAACCCGGTGATCTCAAGTTTGTCCCTCAGCAGTGCCGTTTGTATTGTATTGAAAGCACTGGAGAAATCAAAAAACATGATCCTCACAGTGCTCCCCGGCTTCTCCAGGTGAGACAGTGGTCGATGTAGAAGGAAAATGACGGCGTCATCCACCCCGATGGCAGGCTGGTAAGCGAACGGGAGTGAATCCAGTGATGGGCTCACCAGGGGGCATAGTTGACAAAGGACCAGACGCTCCAGGGTCTTCATAAGGTGGGATGTTAGCGCCACCGGCCTATAGCTGTTTAGGTCCTTGGGGTGCAAGGTCTTGGGCACGGGAACCAAGCATGACGTTTTCCACAGCTGTGGAACCCTTCCCAGCTTCAGGCTCATGTTGAGCATGTGTCCAACAATCCCACACAGCTGGTCTGCGCAGGATTTCAGGAGCCTGGAGCTGATGCCGTCTGGACCTGCAGCCTTCCTCATTTTAATCCTCCGGAGCTGGTTTCTCGCCTGGGATTCAGTGAGGGACAGGGTGAAGCAGGGGGACTGTGTGCTGGGTGAGGGGGGTGAAGAGGTGAAGAGGTGAAGAGTTGAAGAGGTGAACCGTAGGGGATGGCTGTAACATGACCTGAGCAGTGGGGGGTGGCCGTGAGTTGATTGTTGTAGAGGGGGAGGGGGAGGGGATGTGGTGGTGTTGGAGAGAGGCAGGGGCGGGGGGAGGAGGAGGAGGGGCTGCAGCGAGGAAGGCTGGGCTGGGGGAGGGGTGGATGCCTGATCGAATCTGTTGAAGAATTTGTTCAGGTTATCTGCCCACTTCTGGTCCCCAGTGACCTGGCGGTCGGGTCCTTTATGGCCTGAGATGGTCTTCAGGCCTCTCCACACCTGACGTTGTTCTGCTGCAGCTGGTCCTCCATCTTCCTCCTGTACATGTTCTTCCCCTCTCTGATTTTCCTCCTCAGCTCCCTCTGGACAGCCTTCAACTCGTCCTTGTTTCCAGACTCAAAGGCCTTTTACTTCTCCTTAAGAAGAGCCTTAATGTCAGGGGTGATGTCATTTGAGCCCCATCCCTTCCTTTTCTAAACAATTATGTGATGGAGCCGGCTTGCTGTGGGTTTATTGATCCACCATTGGGTAATGATTTACTGTGTGCAGCTCCTCCAACACTGGTGATGAGTCTGGCTCTGCTGGGGAAGCTCTGCATTCTGGCTGCCGTCTTCATCTTCATCCTGTATGGCATTGAGCTCTTCCCCACTGTGGTCAGGTACGCCCCGCCCCGACACAACACGCCGCAAGTCACCTGATCATTCCTCAATCACCTGATCACACCTGATGATGTTGTAATGTTCCAGACAGAGGTGCCTGTCCATCGTCAACTTGTGTTTCCGGGTCGGCACTTTGATCAACTACCTCTTGAATTCAAACGGACAGCTCTCATTGGCAGCCATGGTCGCATACAGCAGTGGACCAATCATAGGTTGCGGGTTGTGCCTGCTACTGCCGGAGACGAGTCGGAGCCCGCTTCCTGATTCGGTGGAGGACTGCAACAAGCAGCCGCTCGTGGCCATCGGGTGTGGCGTCTGCAGGTGAGGCTGTGGGGCGTGATGACATTCTGTTAGTAGAAAACAGGTCAGAGTTTAATGTTTGATGGGCTTCACGTTAGATAGGCCAAGTCTAGCAGCTGAAAACTGTTGGTTAATCGCGTGTGTGTGTGCGCTTCCAGGAAGAGCAACAGAACAAGGAAAACCAAGATCCCTCCTGCAGAGACAGACCACACACACACACACCAGACACACAGCGTTGATGTTACAAACATCTGATTTTGTTTCAAACATAATGAACACTTTTAATATTTGTTCCTGTTTGTGGTTCTGAAATAAAAAATGTGCTTTACTGAGACCTCACAAACATGTCATACTGTAGTTGTGTATGCTTGACGGCAATGAGAACCGACTCAAAGTTGCTGCTGTCAGAAATAAAAAGTTTAAAAAATTTTTTTATTTAGAGACAGGAATAAAAATCCTCCTTGTACTGGTCTCCCAGAAGTTTAACTTTGTGTGTATTGGATGTAAAATCCTCAGAATAACCATGTAAATGCATAAAGAAGGTTGTGAGGTCAGATTCAGATGACAGCTCCCTCTGCAGGACAAAGGAGGAAGCACACATACCTCCTGTTCTGGTGCTAACACGAAACATTTGAAATATTTTATGGACATTTTACAAGCTTTCATTTTATGTTTGTTCATTTATTCAAAAACATTTTTAAAAAACAAGCCCATCCACCACAGTCAAGTTAATCAAAAACACACGCTGCCCTCAAAAACAAATTGTAAAGGTGAGACCTCCCGTAAGTGGAAGGAGTAACAGACCCCTAGATGAAGCTTTAAATACTCATGAATACATGAATGCGGTCAACAACTCATTCCCTCAACTAACAGTAAAATATTGCTTCCACAATTGTATTAAAAATAAAACTTTGCACCCCAAGAGTGAACAACAGGTATATATTGTGTGACATAAACGCCTCCAACCAGACAAAGTGCTTTAGTGTCAGAGTGTCAGCGGGGGGAGTTCACCAAACAACACTGCATCGATTAAAGAGTTGTGTTGTAAAATTGTTCGTCTTTAAATTGTGTTGTCAATAAAAATGTTTGATTTTTTTCAACTTTGTTGTTTGCAGGTTAAATTAACTATTCCTAGTTATGATATAAAAATGGTCTTACTTTTATGTGTAACTTTTACCATGACATAACCTTACTGAGCTATAATTTTGTCATCATATAAAAATTCCTTCAAATATTTTCTTATCATAAAAAAATCCCAACAACTTTTTAAACTAAATAACTGCATGTTAATCATTTCAGCCAACTAATCATTGCAGCTATAAAAAGAGGAACTGTCCGGTTTCCGGGGAAACCGTTGGAACCCTTCGTTCATCAGTCCACGTGGGGTCATTGTCAGTACGTGACAAAGTTGGCGGGGAACATCCCGACCCTGCCGTCGTCCAATTGCCCCTCCCACCAGTCGTACTGGGAGTCGGTCTTGGTGATGACGGTGATGAGGTCGCCGGGGACGAAGGTCAGGTCGCCGGGTTGCTGACCTGTGAAGGGGTGCGCTGCCGTGACGACCATCTGCCCGCTGGCTCCGCCCACCGACGCTCCTCCTCCTGTGGGAAGAGAACTCATTTAAAATCATGAAGTCGTCAGTTTTGTTTAACACTTTGTGCTGTCCACCATCAAAGCTTGTGATGTTTCATCCACTCAGATGTGTGTGTGTGTGTGTGTGTGTGTGAGTGTGTGAGTGTGTGAGGAGATACCGTCGTACCGGAGTTCTGAGCGCCTCTGGAGGAAAACTGACCTGCAGAAGAAAGAAATGCAAACTAAAACATTCAACATGAGTGGAGAAGAAAACTAAATGAAATTATTCCACAACCCATTCATCAATACAGCTCTCATTGATCTGATCTGCTGCTACTGGTGGCTGCAGGTAGATCATGTGACCACTAGAGGGCGGTAAAGACCCAAAACTGTATTCCAGATCCTAAACTCCACATTGTTGTTCACGTGAGGAAGGATGAAAAGATTCCAGTGGTGTTAATGTGCAACACACACACACACACACACACACACACACACACACACACACACACACACACACACACACACACACACACACACACACACACACACACACACACACACACACACACACACACTATTGATATTGGCTGCTACTCAAAGGCCATGAGTTAACAACAGACCTGAACACACAACGTCATTCATCTATGAAGTGTGTGTGTGTGCGCTGTTCAGAGCTACTGCAGGAACATAAACAAGAAGGTGAAACCCACCTGAGGTCTCAGACTTGTAGACGGAGATGCTCGGGTAGAGCTGGTTCTTACGTCCTGAACTCTGAGCTGCACCTGCGCGCGCGCGCACACACACATACACACACACATTGTCACACACCAGCTGGATGAGCAGACACACAGCTATGTGTGTGTGTGTGACTGGGGGGGTCACCGGTGCTGCTGGGCGGCTGCTTTCTGCTGACTGCTGTTTTCTGCTGAGGCGGTGCTGGAGGCCTGGCCGGGGCAGACGCCTGGGGGCGGGGTGACAAACACCTGACAGGTGAGTCCTTTCATTCCTCCACATGGGACCGTTCTGTCAGAGTTTCTACCTTTACAGTGGGGTTCTTTCTGGCCCAGTCCTCCATGTAGGCCTCCGTGTAGGCGTCCAGGATGTGGTACAGGTCGTAACATTCCGCTGGCGGGTCCACGTCTCCGTTCAGAATGGCCGACGCACGGATTTCTTGGGAGTAGAACCTGTTAGAAACACAGACCCAGTTGAGTTCGCACCGACAGAGGGCGATCAGCGTCTGAACGGGACGCGTGGACGTACTTGCGGTTGGTTTCTTTGCGTTCGATCAGGTACGATCCTTCCAGGGAAATCCCAGCAAACAAGCCTTTGGACCGGCAGTAGGTGAAGACGGCCGCCGTGCTCCGAAGAGCGATGTCGGCCTCCACGTTTCTGGAAGGAGGTAAAGGATCGGATCACCAAATGTTAGCTGGTGATACCGAACAAATAACCACACCGCAGGTGTTCACTGTTGCCACGGTAAGGCACAAAAGGAAAGCTCTCTGGTTGGCAAAAGGAACCGCTACAAATTTTGGTTGATGTCTCAGCTAAGATTGCTATAAGGTTGGGAGTCGCGGCCCAAACCGACAGAGCACTTTGTTTTAATTCACTTTTCCAGTGAAGAACCAGTAGGCGTCTGCCTACCAGACTGAACTCTGGTCACAGCGAAACCTGTTAACGTGCCCTGAAACGACAGAAAACCATTTATTCTGACTGTGAATGACAGCCTGTAATGTTAATCACATCTGAGGGAGCTGTCAGGTGATAAAAGACGATCGTGCCGCAGGCGTCACACGTCTGTCATCAAACATCATAAAACTGAACAAAACAGTCGTCATCAGCCGTAAACTGGGACGAGGTTCATGAGTGGAAACGAGAGATTCACAGAGGAATATGATTCACTGGTCTGGATGGAACCCAGTCTGTTCTCCTCTACTGGAGCCACCCTGAACCTCCTGACTGAATCAAGACGTGTGAAGAGGAGAACAATGGAGTTCTAGGAACAGAGATTAACAAAGGATTAAAGATAGAAAGGGTAAGGAAGTCAAATTATGATCTTGGCTCAAGTTTGGTACATATTCTGGGAACGCTCCTCGCATCTTTGGGAATTTCAAGCTTGGGTTACAAATCGAGGAACGGAACTTTTTTGTGGTTTCAATGGGACAAAAATGTCCAAAAGCGAGTCTGCGTGGGTGGGCGGGGCTACATCCGACCCCAGTTTAGTAACACTGCGCCCTTGGAGACCGGAGGGGCTCTGCTGAGTGGCGTCCTCCCACGGCGGAGCCAAAAGAGAACCGGAGGGATAAAAAACTTCACGTGTTTCCTTCTTTCCAGGCCAGAGGAAAACACGTGGGCGAAGGTGGTGGCGGCCCTTCAACATTCGTCACAGCAAGGGGTTCAGATCAGGGGTGAACACGTGATCGACTCTCTTCACCCTGGAGGTGTAGAACACAAGGATGGGCGGGGTTCACCTGCCCAAAGGTCCCACGGCGACGGTGCAGTTCCCGCCCAGCGTCAGGTTCCCGCCCTTGGTGAACGCCTCGATGGCTCTGCGCTGATTCAGGATGATCACCAGGTCAGACACCTGAGGGAGACACACACACGTCACGACTAACACACGGCACCTGAAGACTAAACTCAGGGTTTAGCACATGTTTACGTGACTTGATGACGTGATTCACTCTGAAATAACCCCGTTAACGACATCCTTCGGACGCACGCTTGTCAGCCTGTAAATCTTTACGACCTCGTGTTGTGTTTAAGTACAGTTTTAATTTGAGCGTGAAATACTAGGCAATTTGAAAATGGGCCAGAAGCTTTTACAATACGTTTTCTGTTGTCTGATGAATAAAAGCTTTTTGTGTGGACGGAACAGAAACACATTTAACGGCAGCAGTGGGCCCAAACCTCAAAATGCCAAACAATCCGCTGTGAATTACATAAAGCAGACATGGATCCAGATGCACCAGGAAATTAATCCTGAGCATCGATTCTTTGGAAAACGGCAGCATCTCTGAGCCCCCCCACATCCCTCCTGACGATGATTCTAAACTGTTTCCTGGTGCACAGAGGAGTTTTTTTTCTTACAGCAGAAGCACGTCTCTTACCTCCACCCCAATCTCGAAGCCCCCCCCAAGTCCAGCGATGCCGATGGCCGACGGCGCCGACCAGCCTGAACACAGACAGACAGGATAAATCACCGATAACTCATTTTTATTTAGAGCATTTTGTACAAAAAAGATGTCAAAGCTAAGAAGTGAAGGCCATAAAGGACATAACCCCTCTCTGTGACCAGATTCCACAGGAACCCACAGAGCAGATGGGTCATGTGACTCAGTGCTGCTTCCACTCATTAAAACACAGGTGAACTAAAAATAAAAAAACTGTAAAGGTCCTGTCCTCCCCCCACTGCTTAGGAAGTTCCTGCATCTGCCCCTCTAGTTGGATCCACTCCAGAACCTAATTGGTTCTTCCGCATCACATGTCTGACCCAGGGGGGGTGGGGTGGCGTCATCTCGCTTTGTGTGATGCTCCCAGGATTTTGGCAAACAAGCGATCTCTGACATCCAGCGGGGTGAATTATGATCCCCACAGCGCATCAGATGACTGCACGCCTCCTCCCTCGGCGCTGCAGGGAAATCTTGCAAACCGATGTTTGCGAACACGCCACAAGAAGATGTCCTCAACAGAAAACACCCCCCCCCCCCGACCTCTGACTTCGGACCCAGGTGTCTCACGTCTGTCGGCCCGTCTGGCGATGACGATGCCGCTGCCACCTCTGGCGGTGATCATGAAGCCCGCCTTGATGACTGAGATGATGGCCAGACCCTCGGCCCTGGCGATCACATGGGCTGCAACACACACAGACACACACACACACACAAGTGTTTAAAACACGTGTCGGTCAGCTATGTCATGCTGACCAGCAGGACGACGAGGCTTTAAAAGCATCTGAACATGAATCAAAATGTTGGACAGTTTAGAACTTTGACTTGACGACAGGAGATAAAGTTATTAAAGTTCATCCTGGGGTCGGGAATCAGCACATGTCACGTAACCATGGCAACACAGTCTACGTGCGTTCTTATCCTCGCAGCAGAGAGCGAGTCATCAGACTGTTGGGTTAACAGTGGTCACAAACTACACATTCCATTTTCAGATAGAACATTTTACACTCAAAATATAAAAGTTGAAGCTTTTTGGATCAATTTTGATCAATTATGCTTAAACTACTTGACAGATTAGCGTGAAAACCGGCTGCACGGGGGAATAATGGGATGTTCAAGAAGATCCGGATGAAGACAACAACCCTGAGGGCAGACATTTGGAGTCGATGCTGAATATAATTTTTTTCTTGTTTGTTTCAGATTTTTAACGTCTAAAGCAGTGGTTCTTAACCCGGGTTCGATTGAACCACAGGGGTTCGGTGAGTCAGTCTCAGGGGTTCGGCAGAGACCGAGGTCAAGACAAAACACCCTACACAATGGTTTGTCTTGACACAATGTGTAAAAACATCCGACACGATGTGTCGGGTGTTTTGTCGGCAAAACAATCGATGTGTCGGCAAAAACACATACCTGTACACAAAACAAATAACATCGTGTCAATTCGTGATGACACGCCCCCCTTAGCCATCACTGGCTGCAGGTGATCACGCTATATCAATTAGCCTACCTGTGCTACAGGGGATTTTGCTCACTCTGTAGTCAATTTATGCCTGTCATGATGGTACGTCATCTATTTGCTTTCTTAATATTTTAATTCATAGAAACTATGTTGAGCAAAAAACGAAAGTGGTCGGACGAATATGTGCAACGTGAATTTACATGTACTGTGTAACGGAACGTGATGGGAGTCAGCGATCTGCATGATTTGCAATGTCAAGTTGAGCAACTCTGGTCTCGCACTGGCAAAAATAAAGGAACACTTCCTTAAGCTGCATGGAAAACAAAAGAAAAAGACTTTGTTGTGAAAATGATATAAGTGCAAGTGCTACTAGCACTTGTCAAGGTGAAGCCACGCATATCTGAACTGGTCTCTCAATAACAGCAGCAGAAGTCATACTGATTTGCAGGTAGGTCATTTCATGCGAGTTCATGCACTGTCTTGGTTTTGTTCTTTGAAAAAGGTGACATTAATGCAAAATTCATGAAATACACCAATAAAAAATATACAGTATTTTCCGCACCTAAAAGCCTTTTTTCTCAATTTCTTATAATCCAATGTGCTTTATAAATGGAAAAAGTTTTAAAAGACCATTCATTGAAGATGAGTTCTCAGGTGCATTTTATAATCTAGTGCGCCTTATGTATGAAAATTAAAAAAAAAAAAAATAGGCCATTCATTGAAGGTGCACCTTATAATCCAGTGCAGAAAATACTGTACTTATGTCTTAAATTTGAAAAAAAAAGTTTTTTTTTTTTTTTTTACTAAAGAAGGGTTCGGTGAGTGAGCATATGAAACCGGCAGGGTTCGGTACCTCCAACAAGGATAAGAACCACTGGTCTAAAGGAAGGGCAGAGCTGCTCAGATTATGGATTTGGATTACATTTGTTTTTGTAATGGATCATAACTTGGTTGTTTACCCTTCAACAAAAACAGATTTTGTTCCTCATCGTCAGACAGTTAAAATCACACAAGAGGATTTCTCTTCCCTACCTGGGATGAGTTTGTCCGGCCCGTTCCTGTTGGTGATTTCGGTGAATTCTCTCAGAATCTTGGCTGCTTTCTTCGCCTCGGACTTCAGATTGCTCGGGATGGGATTACTCACTATTAGAAAGATGAGAAGATTTATTTAGCAAAACAAAATTAAATTAAAATTGAAAATTAAATTAAAATTAAAACTTTAAAAAATGTAAATTAAAAATCTTTTGAATACAAAATACAACAAATGCTTCAAAATCAAACCTCCCACTTCCCTTCTAAACCGGAGGAGGAAAAAGAAAATGAAAACTGTTTCTCAGCATCCATCCAGTGTATTCTTTAATCAACACACTCGGTTCGGGTCACTTGATTGTATTTGGAGCAGCTGCTTCATGGACTCTGGATTTCCTACCCAGCATGCATTGTGGATGCAGACAAGGCAGCGCCGCTGCGGACATTCGGGTCGTGCTGCTCCGTCACGCGTTAGGAATGTGTGGATGTAGTGTGTGGAATGTTTTCACGCCAGTTTCTGCTGCTGTCGTCGTTTCCAACTTGAAACACAGGATCGCTGGTTAAGCGCCGTTCCCACCTCGCTTGGACCGGTTCTGCTGGTCACTAAGGAGGTTCTGGTGATCTATGTGGAGGGTCCGGCCCAGCTGTGAAGTTCTCATCACCCTGTCCGGTTTAAAGCCAGTCCAGTGATACATTAGGTTTTACTGGTCCTCGGGACTATTCAGCTCCTCCTCATGTCTGATCCAGTTCTGCTGGTTTTGGGCTGGAGCAGGAGGCACGGCACTGGTCATAAAACGCATAATGGACCGCTCCTTCAGAAGCCTGATCCCTTCATAAAGCCAGTTATTTGTGCAATTTCCTCCAGGATTAATAAAGTATCTATCTATCTATCTATCTATCTATCTATCACCACTGACGTATCCCTCCACAGTCAGAACCTCCTCAGAGCACCGACCCTCTGGACACCCCAGTGGACCGGTTCTCTTCTGCTGCCGGTCCGTTCCCCTGAACCAGCTGACAGCTGGACTCACCATTAAGTAAACACAAAACAAATAAAAAACACTGAAGCTCCATTGCTGTGGGTTCCTCACGGAGCAGCGCCAGCGTTCCGAGGCTGTGGTTGTGGAGCCTCCAGCGCCGGCCGGCGGAGCGGGAACCGGTCTGGAGTGAATGGGGCAACTGTGATGCGAGGCGGCCATGATAAGTAAAAACAACAAAGCCTCGGGAAAATGGGGAAAAAGACACAAAGAGACACTCAGTGACGCAAAAAAACAAAACAAAACTGCTTGACTCGGCAAAAACGCTTCACCCCCTCCCAAAGCAAAAGTAGAAGAGATGAAAAGGCTGAGTCGCATCACCGACGACACAGAGTGTTCAACATAAAACATGAGGAGCGCTCCATTTCTCCAACAGGACAGGTTTTTTACGTCACACCTATTAATGCAGGAGCACCACTTCCTGTCGTTCGTGGGATGACAGGAAGTGGTTGTGTTGGAATCCACCCTGTATTTGTTCAGTTTCAAATGCTTGTTTGTCAGCACAAATAAATAAAAACAAACTTTCTTCAGCCAATCACAACTTAAAGCTCTAACAGGTGGGTCCTGTGGAACTGGAACAGAGAGCAAGAGAGAGAGAAGCAGAAGTCGTTTATTCCTTTTTCCATTCACTTACTTTTCCTTCTTTCCTCTCCTTCCCCTCGTCCGGTTCCTTCTGCTTGTTTACCTGCTTCTAAACTTATTGACAGGTGAGCAGCGCGAGTCTCTCCCGTCCCTTTGCAGTTTCGCTTCCGCCTCACCTGATTCTGCCGCACGCGCTGCCGGGAAACCACACGAAAGTCACGTGGAAATTGGATGACGTCAACGACACGAGCCGGTCTGGGCAGGTGAAAGCAGCGGGGGAGGATTTGATTGGTGGTGTTTGTTGACGTCACACAGACACAGGTGAAACGACTGAACTGATGGCTTGTTGTCGCACACATGTCGGAGGGACGGGTCCGCGCCTGATCCCTGGGTACAGTTTGACAGGCGGAAGACACGCGAGGAGCGCCGAAGACAGGGGTTTTATTTTTAATTTTAAATTGAGATTAGAGGGATTATTTCCCATTAAAGGGATCATTTCCGATTACAGAAATAATTTGACACAATGTATTTATATGTAGTGCAGGGACGGTCACAACAAGTCACCATGGTTGAACTAACTCACCCCTACGGAACAGGCCAGCTGTGGGTGGAGGTGTGCAGCGTCACCGTTATGGACAAGACTGGATGGCCATGCTGCGTGATGACATCATGAACAAGCTGCGTCAGAGGCTGATGCTTTATGTTTATGTTTATTTATTTGACATGGACATAACAAACACATTGCTCATTGCACAGTTGCACAACTCGTAGATGCGTCAGTTTACAGTGTGTTAGCACGAGTGCTAATTTTGACCACTTTTCTAAAAAACAAGAGAATACAAATAGAAAAACAATATCACTATAGTTAAAAAGAAACACCCAATCAAGTACAAAAGATAAAATACATTCTGTTAATAATTACAGCAACGTTTCAATACATTACATAACCTTCAGTACAAAAGTAAACATAATTTATTAACCAGTCAGAAGGTATACATGTGAGCACAGTTGATTTGATTTTGACCATAGTTTGAGCCCTCTGTAGAACACATTACCATCTGTCTCTAGTTTTAGAACCATCGGCAAAGAGTTCCACAGGTTTGCTCCCTTTACTGAGAAGGCAGACTATCCGAATGAGTTGTTACACCTGGGAACAATACAGTTGCCACTTGCTGTGGCTCGTGTGGTTGCTCTACCAGAGCTTGGGAGTCTTTTAATCAGTCCAGAGAACAGAGGTGAAACATGACCATGCAAACACTTAAAAACCAATTTGATGGTAGTAAAGAAAACAAAATTTTCAAATGTAAGAAGGTTGTGTTTTTTAGGTTACCACAAAGGTGCCATCTCATCGGTTTTTGATCCATGATTTTTATAGCCTGTTTGTATAATGATGTTATTGGTTTTAAGACCGTTTAAGAGGATTGTGACCATGTTGTAATACTGTATCATAGGTGTGAGAAAATCATGGCATGCATGCACAGTAGTGCAGTTTTAGCTGATAGGTCCCCTCTAATATGACGGAAAAAATTTTGATTTGGTTTAACCTTCTTGCATATATGCCTTACCTGTTTTTCAAATTTTAGGTTTTTGTCCAAGTTTATACCTAAATATTTTACTTCACTCATTTCAGCAAGAGTTTCATTTTTGATATGAACCTCAAAGGTATCAGCAGCAGGCCTACTGCGGATGGAGATGCACATTGAAACTGTTTTTTGTACATTTAAAGTTAGTTGTGATGACTCTAGCCAGTTTGAAATGTTCTCTAATTCCTGTGTCAGCTGCGCAGCTGCCATGCTGGTTGTTTTAGCAGATGCATAGATGACAGTGTCATCAGCATACCTCTGGCAGCTAACGCCTGGACAGGTATTCGGAGGATCGTTTATGTACACAGTAAATATGCAATTTCCTGTGCAATTTCCTCTGGGATTATTAAAGTATATCTATCTATCTATCTATCTGTCTATCTATCTATCTATCTATCTATCTATCTATCTATCTATCTATCTATCTATCTATCTATCTATCTATCTGTCTATCTGTCTATCTATCTATCTATCTATCTATCTATCTATCTATCTATCTATCTATATCCATCCATCCATCCATCCATCCATCCATCCATCCATCCATCCATCCATCCATCCATCCATCCATCGTAAACAGCAGCGGTCCAAGTACCGACCCTTGGGGCACTCCCATGTTGTTAGGGAGCAGCGTTGATTTCTCCCCATTGACCCTGACACACTGCTGTCTCCCTCCCACATATGACTTAAACCACTGTCGAGCTTCTGCTGACATTTTAAAGTGTTTTAACTTAGACAATAAAACTCCATGATGGACAGTGTCAAAGGCCTTTTTGAGGTCCAAAAACACCGTCCCCACAACATGTCTCCTCACCAGTAGTCCTTTGAACCTGTCAGCAGTTAGCCGTTTCTGTAGGGTGCTTAGGTCTGAATCCAAACTGCTGTGGGTGCAGTAGTTGTCTAGACTCAAGATGTTCAGTGAGTTGTGTAGCAACAATCTTTTCTAATATTTTAGAAACAACAGGAAGAATGGCAACAGGTCTGTAATTAATAGCTAAGTCCTTGTCCCCTGATTTGTGGATCGGGGCAATTATTACCGTTTTCCAGCTCTCTGGGAATCCATTTGTTTTTATAGATAAATTAACTAAGTAAGTGATAGGCTCTAGTAAGCAGGTCTGATTCTTTTAATTAGTTCAGCATATAAACTATGGATGTCCTTTGACATTGAGCTACTCATATTTACGATGCATTTTTTTACTGCATCACTGGAAATCACTTTGATTTGAAAATCATCTGGATGGGCATTGTCGTTCTCCTCACATGGTGACTCAATGGTTCTAAAGTTAGTGGACAGTTCCTCTGCTGAATTAATAAAGAAATTGTTGAAAGCATCAGCCATAGCCACATTATTATCAACAAGGCTATTTTGTACTTTCAGACTTTTATTTTAACGTGTTTATGCTTATTTGAATCGGCTACACGGTTGATATGCTGCCAGAGCTTAGAGCTGTTGCCATTAGCCTCTTCAATAAGCTTGTGGAAGTAGTTACTCCTGGCCTTCCACAGCTCAGACAGCACTTTGTTCCTCAAGCCTGTGAAGAGAAGGTGATCAGTGCTGTTTTTTGTTTTTAGTGACTTTTTAAGGGCAAGATCTCGCTTTTTTGCGAGCTGGAGGATATCATGATTAAACCAGGGGAGAGAATATTTCTTTGCCCTGCTTTTCCATGTCTTGGTATATTTCTCTATTAAGTTGCCCAGGATTGAGGTGAAATTTTTCACGCTGTTATTTAGATCCTGCTCTCTAGTCACCCTATCCCAGTTTATTTCCATTAAATCCTGTTCAAAGTTAGCTAATTTTGCCCTAGGGATTCCTGATGTTAAGGTTCAACTTTCAGTTTTATAGTGGTGGATCAGATGTTTTCCTTTTAGTTTTCTTACTATCAAAGTCATCAGAGAATCAGAATCAGAGTCTTTATTTGTCATGCTGACACACGTTTTCACATATGACAGTACAAAATATGTCTCTGAAGGTCCCAGTAAGCCCGGTCAATAAATAAGATAAATAAGATATGTTAAGAAAAAAAGGGTTAAAAATGTAAGATAAATGAGAGAACAGAGAAAAGTTAAGAATGCTAGATATATAAAGTGTAAAGTGTAAATTGAAAAGTGTCTGAACAGCAAAATGTATTTACAATGTAGCAGCTTAAGTGTGTAGGTGCTCCATCTATTGCACCTGATTAGGCACCATATCGCATCAAATCCCTGTGTGCCTGTGGTGACACATGAGGCGTTGTGAGGGTGACTACAGAGCACCACAGGAGTTCAGCTGTCTAACAGCCTCTGGGAAGAAGCTGTTTCTCAGCCTGGTGGTCCTGCTCCGGATCCTCCGTAGTCTCCTGCCTGAGGGGAGGGGTTGGAACAGACAGTGTGCTGGGTGGGTGGGGTCTGTCATGATGTGGCTGGCCCTCCTTCTACACCTACTTGTGTAGATTTCTGTGGTGGTAGGTAGGCCACCACCTACAGTCCTCTGTGCAGCCTTCACAACCCTCTGCAGAGCTTTCCTGTCTGCTGCAGAGCAGCTACCATGCCACACCGTGATTCTGGTGGTGAGGATGCTCTCCACCGCACCCCTGTAGAAGGCATTCAGGACAGGGCTCCCCAGTCCAGCACGCCTCAGCTTCCTAAGGAAGTAGAGCTGCTGGTGGGCCTTCCTGAGCAGGTCGGAGGTGTTACAGCTCCAGGTGAGGTCCTCAGTGAGATGAACCCCCAAGTACCTGTAGCTGGGGACCACTTCCACAGCTGCTCCTCCGATGTACAGGGGGAGAGGGGAGGGTCTTTTCCTCCTGAAGTCCATCACCATCTCCTTGGTCTTCCCCACGCTGATGCAGAGGTTGTTGCGTCTGCACCAGTGCACCAGGTGCTCCACCTCCTCTCTGTATTCGGACTCATCGTTGTTCCGGATGCGTCCCACCACTACTGTGTCGTCTGCAAACTTTACTATATGACAGCTCGGGTGTTTTGCTGAACAGTCATATGTCAATAGGGCGAACAGGAGGGGGCTGAGCACGCAGCCCTGTGGGGAGCCGGTGCTGAGGGTGATGGGGGAGGAGACTGTGTTGTTGATCCTGACAGTCTGTGATCTGTCTGCCAGGAAGTCCAGGACCCAGTTCCCTGTGGTAGCAGACAGTCCCAGCTCTGTCAGTTTCTGCACCAGGGTCTGGGGGATGATGGTATTGAATGCAGAGGTAAAATCCAGGAAGAGCAGGCGGATGTAAGAGTCCTTGCTCTCCAGATGGGAGAGGGTAGTGTGGACCACAGAGGAGATGGTGTCGTCGGTGGAGCGGTTCCTCCTGTAGGCATATTGGTGGGGGTCCACCGTTATGTCTATGGAGTCCTTTATGTGTGCTATGACCAGCTTCTCAAAGCACTTCATGACTATCGGGGTGAGGGCCACCGGCTGAGAGTCATCAGCTCCTTCACCGAGTGGCCTTTGGGGACCGGGACGATGGTGGCGGACTTCAGGCAGCTGGGGACCGTTGCTAGCTGCAGTGAGGTGTTGAAGATGTCTGTTAGCACCTATGCTAGCTGGTGGGAACAGTCCTTCAGTACTCTCCCTGGGACGCCGTCGGGGCCTGCAGGCTTGCGAGGGTTGATCTTTTGTAAGGTCCTCCTCACATCCTCTGTGGTCACACTGAGGGGCGTGTCGTCGGGGGGGGTGTTTGTTTGGTGCTGGGGGGGGGTGTTGGGGTCCTCAAAGCGGGCATAAAATTTATTGAGGGCATCTGCTAGGGAGGGGTCTGTCGGGCCCTGTGCATTCCTGGTGTTAAAGTTAGTGATGCACTTGATGCCCTTCCACATGCTCCGTGGGTCCCTTGACGTCAGGTGACCCTGGATCTTTTGAGCATAAGTGGATTTGGCCTCCTTTATTCCCTTATCCAGAGCCCTCCTCCCTTAGTGCCCCTGCCTCCCCCGCCCTGAACGCAGCATCCCTGGCCTTCAGCAGGGCTCTCACCTCTGCATTCAGCCAGGGCTTCTGGTTCGGGTAGACGGTGATCGTTCTGGTGTTAGTGACATCATCCACACACTTGGAGATGAACCCGAGGACAGAGGAAGTGTATTCCTCCAGGTTCACCTCTCCCCCCTGTGTGGCTGCCTCCCTGAACATCTGCCAGTCTGTGTGCTGGAAGCAGTCCTGGAGCACCGGGGCTGCATCCTGGGGCCACACAGGGACAGTTTTCCTCATGGGTTTGAGGGATTTCAACCGGGGACGATATGCTGGGGCCATCAGGATGGAGATGTGGTCTGATAGGCCGAGGTGTGGTCGGGGGAGGGACCTGTATGTGCCGCGTAGGTTGAAATATACACAGTCCAGTGTGTTGTCCCCATGTGTGGGGATGGTGACGTGCTGGTAAAAGCTGGGCAGTGTGTCTGTTAGTCTTACGTGGTTGAAGTCTCCTGCTACCACGTAAAACGCCTCCGGGTGCCTGGTCTGCAGTGAGCTGATGGTGCAGCTCACGTAACGCTTCGTTACCGTTAGCGTTAGCATTAGCACTCGGCGGAATGTAAGCAATGGTGACAAACACCGCTGTGAACTCACGAGGCAGATAACGCGGCCGGCATTTAACAGTCACATGTTCTATCGCCTCAGAGCAGTAGCTCTTAACCAGTTCACTGTTTGTGCACCAACCCCTGTTCACATATGCACACAGTCTTCCCCCACGTGTTTTTCCGGATCGATGGTCCCGGTCCGCTTGGAGCAGCTGTAATCCATCGATCTGGACAGCAGAGTCCGGCATGCTGTTGTTTAGCCAGGTCTCCGTCAGGCCGACCACACAGCAGCTCCTCATCTCCTCCCAGACCCGCAGCCGGAGGTGTAGCATGTCCATTTTATTGTCCAAAGAACGGACATTGGCCAAAAAGAGTGAGGGGATTGGTGGTCTGCTGGATTTTAGCTGGGTTAGCCAGCCAGCCCTCTTTCCTCTTTTCTGCCTCCAGGCACATCGCTTCCTCTTGCCGGTCCGTCCTCGGGCCCCCCCCGCGCTGCTCCTCAAAGTCATGTTGTGATCTAAAAGCCTGGTGATAAGATTATATGTTTTTATTATTGTCTCTGGCCTGTTTGTGAAAATCAGGTCTAAAAGAGTTTCACTTGTCCTAGTGATGCGGGTGGGTTTATCTATCAACTGTTTATATTTATACTTCTTCATTATGGATTTCAGTTTGGATTTGACCTTTTTATCGGCCCAGTTCACATTGTAGTCCCCCAAAAATATAGTCTCATTACATATATCACAAGCAGAGAGAAGGTTTTTCAGTTCCTTATAAAAATCAGCGTCACGAGATGGAGGATTATACAGCACAACTATGTTGAAATTCATGTTGGGAGAAAGTGTTACATTGAGTCCCAGACACTCCATGTTTACAACAAGTTCTAACTCTGCACATTTGATACTTTCCCTAATATAGATTAGTACCCCCCCCTCCTGCGTTCCCTGTGGTCCTATCTTTCCTAAAACATGTGTATCCAGATATATTAATTCTGTCGGTGGAAACATTGCTATTCAGCCAAGTTTCAGTTATACACAAAAAATCCAAGTTAGAATCACTTAGTACTTTCCTTATCTGATCTATTTTGGGTAACAGGCTTCTGATGTTTAATTGACCTCCCAATAGTCCTTTTAGTGCAGCACACAACCAAAATGATTATGCATTTTGTGCAAAAAGCGTGAAATTTGGTACACTTATAGCCAAAGGCGTTCTAAAAAGATTTGGATATGGAGGCATCATGAATTTCCAACATGGCGCCCATGGCAGCCATTTTTCAAAATGGCCACCATCAAAAACTGTTTTCTTATGACTGATGGATACAATATGATATTTCAGACTTATTTACCATATATCTTACTTGTTAAATGTATTTTGCATAATTGGAAATTGTCATTGAATATTCAAGACGGCTGCCATTCGTCAAGATGGCAGCCATCACTTTTATCACTGTCTGATAATGTCAAGTCATTAATAATTTTTTACGATGCAGAATTCAAATTTGGAACTTTGAAATTGGCCAGAAGCTTCCTTCTACAACACAACTGATTCACAAACTGGTGACCACTGGTGACCCATGACCTTGTTTTCTTTCAAGATGGCAGCTATATGGCCAAAATCTAAATTATAATTCCAAGAAAATAGAGCAATTATCTATTTTCTTGGAATTAAAATTTTGATCCAATAAATTCAAAAGTATGCAAAATGAAAACAACTGAACCATTTGAAACAATTGGAATTTGGAAATTTAATAGAGTGGATGTTGAAACACAACCAGGGCACACTGGTGACACCACTGCTGTGAAACTCAGCATGGGGTTCAGTACCAGCTAAATACACTCCTCTTAATAATTCCATATTTTCTGTAATTAATGTGCTGTTGCGGTGGTAGTTTAGTGGTAGTGTAGTTTAGTTTCCTAAATGCTATCTAACGTTAGCCTCACATCTACTTGAGCTTAGTTTATTTAGATGTAGTTAGATAGCCGCACCTGAATGGACAGGATGTGCCAGCGCGGGAGAGCCGAGCCAAGGGTAACGGGGCTTTATATGACTTTCATATAGTTACCCGGATGGTGTACAGATTGCACAGGAATTGAATGGTACTGGATGAACGATGGGGCTAGGTGTAGGGCTTTGTTTTTTATCCAAACCTAGTTGTATCCCATACTTGAATGTGTTTCCCTGTAGTAAAAGGTGGGAAAAGGATAATCCCTCGGCCTTTACTGCAAACATTGTTTTTCTTGTCTGAGAAAATGTCAAAGAAATTCCAACTTGTGAATTTTGATGGACAAGGACCATCAACTTCTTGTGCAGCTAGGACTGACTGGAAGCTCTGTCTTATGTGCCAAGAACATACGGCAGAGGCATTGAGATGCCCTTTGCAGTCCAAGCGAGCATACAAGGGGAGTGGATACACTTCACTTGCAGAACACTTAATCCAGTTTAATGATCTTGGCCAGCTCCCTTCAACATTGCCAATTGGAAGACTGGATGAGGGCCATGTTATTGAAGCAGCGATGGTTGAGAATAAGGCTCAATACCATCAGACCTGCAGGTTGAAGTGCAATGAAACTATGTTGAAAAGAGCAAAGAAGCGAGCATGCAGTAAAGGTCCTGATGAACAGTCCGAGTGCAAACTCAGAAGGTCCCAACCAAGTCGGGCTCCTGAGATGAGACAGGATATCTGTTTCTTCTGCAGACAGCCTGCTGGCAATGACGGCCTTCATGAGGCTGCAACTTTTAAATTGGACAACCGGGTGCGTGCTGTTGCAACCCTGCTTCAAGACACAGAATTACTTGGGCAACTTAGTGCTGGGGACATGGTAGCCATTGAAGCCAAGTATCACGCTGGATGCCTACTAGGTCTCTATCATTGTGTCAGAAGAGCTAACTTAGAAGGTCTTGAAGATAATGGCCAGGGACATGCAGCAACAACCTCTAGTGTTGTGTTTGCTGAGTTGGTGCTTTATATAGAAGAGAGCAGACAACATCAAGAGTCAGCACCTGTATTCAAATTAGCTGAACTTTCCCAGCTCTACAAGTCAGGAATGAAACAGCTAGGAGTCAAGGTTGATAGCAGAGTTCACTCTACGCGGCTGAAAAAGAGACTTCTTGCTGAGTTCCCTGATATGAGAGCTTACACAAAGGGAAAATATGTCTTGATGGCCTTTGAAGATGACATCGGCACTGCCCTTGCCAAAGCTTGTGAGCAGGATAACAATGAAGATGCTATGCACATTGCACATGCTGCACAGATTGTTCGTCGTCACATATTTGGTGAGGCCAAACCATTTAATGGTTTTCCTGAAAAATGCCAAGAGGACTCTGTGCCACAGCTGTTGCTTGCACTTGTGAACATGATCTTAGAGGGACCAAGCATCAAAGACCAGATGGAAGAAGCATCATCTTCTGCAGCACTTACGATTGCTCAGTTGCAGAAATTCAACAGTGTTAAGCACAAGCGGGCACAAGGCACAGCAGCTTTTGTCAGATGGAAGGAAGCTTCTAATTCAAATTCTGCATCAAGAAAAATGTATAATTCGACACAGTCTAACCAGTCTGAAAACATGGCGGCCATTTTGAATTTTCTATGAAAATGTTAAATTATGCAAAAGCCACTTACCAAGTACTATGTATGGTAAATAAGTCTGAAATGTCATATTATATCCATCACTAATAAGAGAACAATTGTTGCTGGTGGCCATTTTGAAAAATGGCTGCCATGGGCGCCATCTTGAAAATTCATGATGCCTCCATATCCAAATCTTTTTAGAACGCCTTTGGCTATATGTGTACCAAATTTCATGCTTTTACCACAAAATGCACAATCCTTATATATATTGGAGCTAAGCTGCTGCACTATTTGGGTTTTGATTGTGGGTTTCAAATAACCTGTGCGTGATTTACAGTTTGAAAAAACTTGAACTGTCTCTGTTTTAATGCTGCGCAATGACGTCATTCAAGTGACTGTTATTGTTTAATGACCCTCGCGGGGTGCCGTCCTTGTTCACACTGTACTGTTGTCGCAGACAAGTCGAGTTGCACACTGTTCGGTGATGAGGCGCGTGCAGCCCCAGGATTCACCCGAGTGTCAATGGCTGCGGCCGATCAAACTCCGCTGGCTCGACGATGGCTTAATCACTCGTCCATGCTCCTGCCAAGCAGCCCTTCATTGTGGCCGGTCGACCCCCGTCTATCATGGCTGTGGATGGACAGACGCCACCAAACGCTACGGGGGCAACAGTCTCTCCGGTGAGGTGCGGGGTTGTTAATGTTGGTGTTGCAGTCTGGTGGAGGGTTTCGGTCGCTGGATATGTTGTTAATTGCGCCGGCGGGATGATGTTTGTTGCATAGCCGCCCTGTTGCAAGGAGGGCCCAGGGTTTAGTTGAACGTCCTCTGCTAATACTTATATGTATATGTATATATAGGTCAACACACACACACATATACATATATATGTGTGTGTGTGTGTGTGTATAATACCAATACATTTGTTTTCATATGTTTGGTATGAAGTGTGATAGTATTGTTTTATCGTGGAATTTCCACGGGTTCCCGCTAGTACATTAAGCTCTTGGGAGCTTATTGGCAGGTGAGGACATGTGGTGTAGATAATGTCTTCATGGATGATGCATGAACCTTTTTCTGCACTACAGGGACTCACAGACACAGATGATGGCAGAAGTGGTGGTGGGTGGTTTGGCAGGCTCCACTCATCTGCAAACATTTTTTGACAAGACTTCCCTTAATCCCATCTGCCATCTTTTTGTGTCATTACTAGGGCTCTTTAGCAAGCCACCGCACAAGTCTAATTTAAAACGGTGCGGTAAAAGCAAACGAAAACATAATTATATCCAGGCAGGTCTGTGCATCGTTTGCAGCATATTTCTACTGGTGCCTATTCTAACCACCTGTAACATACCTGGGACTGTGACTAAAGGGCAACACTGTTTGGAGCACCCCTTGCTCCACTTTCTGGCATTCCACCAGTAACAAAATCAAAACTGACATTTTTTGGATACGGCTATGCTGTTATCTTTGCACGGGTTATTAAGGACAGCCGTGCTCAGATCATCAAGCCAACACACACTCCTGCAACCAGAAGAACGAGCAGTAGCTGACACACAGCCAAAATGTTTGTCTTACTGCTACTACTGTATTGGCCTGAATATAAGACGACCCTGATTATAAGACGACCCCCCTCTTTTTCAAGACTCAAGTTTGAAAAAAGACTTTTTGAACACCAAATTTAATTATTATACAGAAAATAATTACAGTACATCTGAAACAAATGATTATAACAATATATTCGAGAGAAAAAGCATGTTATTTTGCCTCATTCAAATCATGCTAAAACTGTCTATCACACCTTAATAACTGAACATTTAAATATGTAAGCGAAAGTGCAATCACATTTGTAAATGATTGGCTTCTGGTTTTTGAAATGTAAATAAACCAATCTACTGTGATAAAACAACAAAATTGCAATTACTGCATTAACCATCAAAGTGAAGTCTAACTGTAACTGTAGTCTTGAAACAAATCTGAATAAGGAAAAACATTGCAATAAAATAATGCAAACTGGTTTAAACTTGAGAGTAGCTGAGATCTGTCATGTCAGAACATTTCTCCAGATTGTTGCTACGTTTTTTCAATTTCTGTTATCTCTTTTCTCATTTTCTTCTCTTTTCTTTCTTACTGCTATTTTTATTTTTCTTCTTCGTGACAGGGGTTCGCTTTGGCCTGGGTAGTTCAGTTCAGCATTCGCTTTAAAGATATCTGGCGCCATCTAGCGTTGTGAATGGGTATAATGTCTAGAACCTGAATGTAAGACGACCCCCACTTTTTCAGTCTTATTTCAATGCAAAAAACACCGTCTTATATTCGGGCCAATACGGTATATAAACATGAAAATTGTTGGAACAGTTATGACACTCTAAAATTATGTTAACTGTCAAGTCCATGTATAGTTAGTGATGGGCAGATGAAGCCCCATGAAGCATTGAAACTTTTCATCCCAATCAGTTCACTGCGGTTCGAAGCTTCATGAGGCTTCATTGGCTCTACGAAATCTACTGGATGCTAAAATATCAGTTGGCATGAGTTTGAAGTGTGACTTTTCACAGAAAGCCTGTAAATAAAAATGTCAGCAAAATAAGGAAGTTTGCAAAACATGTATATTTTAGTGATGGCAGTAAACTCTCTCTGTGTGTGTGTGTGTGTGTGTGTGTGTGTGTGTGTGTGTGTGTGTGTGTGTGTGTGTGTGTGTGTGTGTGTGTGTTTGTGTGTGTGTGTGTGTGTGTGTGTGTGTGTGTGTGTGTGTATAAAAAAATCAAAAATCAAATATATTAATAATTCATACACACACACATTGGCGATATGGAAAAATGATCATTTGGACATGAGAAAAATGAAAATACAGTTTACAGTGAGGGGAGGGTGGTTGGGGTTGGGATATGGACAATGATTGTGCTTTTGTAACATTGAGGGGTATAGCCAGTGATTATGCTTGGGTCCAACCCCGGATTTTTATTTAAAAACATTTTTGTCCACTGTGGCAGGTCTTAGGTGATTATTTCGTTTTTTGACAACATTTCCTTTGCTTTAGAAAACACCCGTCTTATATCGCTGTCAAAACTCGCGGCACAAACCGAACCAATACCTGAATCAGACCATGTCCACACGTAGTCGCATAAGTGGGCGCCGTGATTGACAGGTAGCGGGCAGAGTTAAAAACATGACAGTGTGAGGTTTTCAAGTGAGATTATTCAAATATATAGGTGGGGAGATAATACAGGAAAGACATATTTTTGTGCTTTTCTGTTTGATGAGGATTAAATTAATTTCAGGCTTCGGGTTCTGGTTGATTCACTGTCTTCCCATTTAAATAAACACATTCATAAACTCAGATCTGTGATTTTTATCCTTTTTTTGAAGACATTTTAAGATCAAGTGGGACTGGAAACCTGACACAAAGACTTGTGAAACAGGAAATGGTCACACATTAATAAAAATGCCCACAGCACAGCTGACACTCAGATGTTGAGGGAATAACTTGTTGCCTCCGGATGAATTAAATAAACCTCATCACAGTTTTCTGTTTCATTTCGACATTTAGTATTTCAGCTATTTTAGACAGTGATGAGAGTGTCTGCTTTCATTCTGTTATTTATGACCTTTAGGATAGAACAGCTATAACTGACACAATGGCTTTAACCCAACACATGTTGGGTTAAAATAATTTGTGGTCAAAGAAGGGAAAGAAGATGAAGAAAAGAAGAAAATGAAATAAATGCCATAAAGTAAAAAATCCTTTTCCAGGATGAACTGAAGTAAAAGTGCACACAAAATAAGCAGGACTTCTGTGCGACAAACTCCCAAAACACAAGCAATTAGAAATAATGGGTGTTGGCACACAACCTGGGGCTCGCGCCCCTCCAGAGGGTCACCGGATTACTATGTTGGATCGTGAGACAAGAAGAAGTCTGTTTTAATGAATGGACTATTCTTTAAATGATGGAAATAGAGCTGACATGTGGAGTAAAAGTTTGAAATACACATAGAGAAGGAAAGTCTCTCTGTTCCCTTCTCAGTTTTTATCTTTCTTTGCATCTCTCCCTCCATCTTATCTTCTCCTTTATTCACTTCTCACATTACTCCCTCCCTTTCTCTCGCTTTAAATAGCCCGCTGGATAAACATCAGTCTCGCTACAGCTATTTGTCTTCTTAATGTCTTTCCACTGCATGTGTGTGTTAAGTGTATGTGTGTCCAACCACCCGGTCTCCAGCAGGCCAGGCCTCCTCCAAATCTCTCCATTTCAACAAGGAATTCTCCTTCCAGTCATCTTGTGGTCAGTCGTTTTTCTTGGTCTCTTTGAATTATCCTGGAAATCCACCAATCACTGACACACACAGACGTCATCAATCCTATTTACTGGTGTTTGTGTCCCATATTGATCCTCCGTCCCGATGACATCTGACATTTAAGTTCCAGCAGCTCCTTAACTTTTCTGGGACCCTGGAGTCGATGTTGTGGGCCTCAGCAGAGCGTCACACAGATCTGCTGCGTCTTTCATTTGCAGGTCGATAGATTCGAAGACGTCATCAATGATTCCATCAATGGCCTTTTTGTTTGTTTTCTACACTTTTTATTCCATGGATTATTTCATTTGTGTTTAGAAGCAAGCAGCCTGCAGTAATACCAATATTTACAGAGCGACACGAACCGTATTTAATGAATCTGTAAGGATGAAACGCTGCACAGTTTCTGTGCAATTTTTAACAGATTACAATAAAAAATTACAACTAATCCAAAAAGGAAATTCCCTGTGATGCCCAACTGTACACCATTCACGCCTCATGTTGGCCCTGAGGTCTCCCATGATCCTCCTGGTCTTTGTTGTGGGGCTCAGTTCCTGTTAACATCTGGTGTGTGTCAGTTAGTACCAGACAAATCTGTCTCTCACACATGATGAGAACCGTCATCACGCCCACAAGCCCGTTTGATCCAATTCCAGGTGTGTGTGTGTGTGTGTGTGTGTGTGTGTGTGTGTGTGTGTGTGTGTGTGTGTGTGTGTGGACCCCGTTCCGTGTTCAAGTTCTTGATTGTGTTCATCTAAAGCCCACGGCGCCGTCTGGAGGTGTCGTCCGCTGGCTAATGCAGTCCGGTCTCACGTCTTAATGTCTGAGTCGCTTATGTTTGTTCATTTCATTCATTCAGGAGTTGTTTTCAGTTTCTGGAACATTTTAAGTGTCCTGATGGTTTTGTTCCATCTCTTGAACAAGTTCAACAAACTCTCTGATCGCAGGATGTGGACAGTAGCAGCACAGACCTGATGCCATTTATCAAAGATTAGCCATTATCTGCCGGGGCTGCTAATCGCCGCGCCGCTAACCACACTGCTGCTATTGTCCTGTCTGTCCTGGATTAACAGATTTTCTTGCGTCATCATCACTAACGCACCACTGTGGTGAAGAGGGAGCTGAGCCAGAAGGCTCATCGCTGACCGCTCCATCCAGGTTCACGGGTTTAGGGTCGAGATCCAAACAGTGCTGGAGAGATGGACATCTGGAAAACCACAATTAGCCAACAGCCATCATGATCCAACTCGGATTAAGAGGAAGAAAACAACCGGGCCCAGCGAGCTAGTGGACATGGTGGAACATTTTGAAGGTAATTAGCCGTCCAGAATGTGGTGAAGACAGAGACGGATTTTTTAAAAAAAGAATTGTGGATTTGTGTTCACGGAGTGGACATCCGGTAAACCACAGACAGATGTTTACGCCCGGCACACACTCACACATCAGCCCGGCTGCACACACTCATCTTCCCTTCATGTGTTCAGTCATGATATCATAATGACTTCTGGTTCCATTGTTTCTGGTGAAGACATTTCAGACTAAACCACCTGGAAGTGTTCCCCTCAGCGGGCGGCGATGTTGGTGCGTCTGGTGGTTCTCTGGCATCAGCCAATCAAACACAAGCACACACCTTTGACATTTTCCTCATTTGGTACAAAATGACTGGAGATGATAGTTTTATGCGCACGAAGCCAAAACACACAGATGAATCACATGATTAAAGGAATTCTAGATAATTATGTAATGATATGATTGCAATGGTTACAGGAACACACAACACTGTTTGTGGACAATAAAGGAGTCAGGTCATGATTTCTGGAATGATTTATTTAGTGGTCACAGATGAATAGAACCACAGGTAGGAAGATACACCACGAATTATGTAAGATATATATTTTTAAAAATTTCAAGGTTTCCATGGCTACAGCATCAACACCTGAAATGGAAAATAACCTTTTAACAGGCAACAACAACAGCCAGGATCACCCAGAATGTCTCATCAGTCCGGAACCACATCCAGGTTTCATTAGAACCCTCAACCCAACCTCAAAATTGTGACACACAGAGCTTCTTTATTTTAGACCTCACACACAGGCCATCTTTCTTTCAGTCCAAATGCTTTCCAGGACATGTTTTGGTTAATTTCGGCCTCTCGGACTCGATGGATGTAACAATTAGAGGTTATTTTTGCAGATACACAGTGAAGAAGCAGCAAAATAAAGAGTCCTGACTTGGGAAAAATATATATCAAACGTGAGTTTATTTCTCTTTAAGTATGTACATATTGCACACAGGGTGGCACTTTAAACAATATAAATATACTTGAATATTATCCTCACTGCTATTATGCATATATAAAATTAATCATAGTCTAAGTTGCACAGGACAAAAGGAACAAAAAAGCTGATATGTAATCACAGGATTTGTCACTTTTCCTCCAACAGCTTCCAATGACCAGTAAAACACTTTAAACATCTTTATATCATTCACACCTGGAACGCTGTCCAGGGCACCGCTGAGACCTTCCCAGGTCACACCTGAAGTCTGTTCCTGGTTTTAAGCAGTGATCGTCTGGTTTTACTTCATCATTCATCCACAAAAAGAATCAAAATCCTGTGTGTCCATCAGAAACGAGCATAATGACCTCATGTGATCTGAGGGTCGTCGGTGGTTGGTGTGTTCAGGACAGTAGAGTCCAGTAGATACAGTAGAGCGCAGAGGAGGTGAGTCTCGTTGTGTAGACTGGATTTAATAGAGGATCTAGTGCACAACCGTCTGGTCTAGTCTAGGACAGCGGTCAGGTTAGACAGGACTAAGGAAACACAAACTAGTCACACTTCTAAGATATAGACATGCGAGTTAAACCTAGCTAGCAGGTTCGGGCGAGTCACAGAAACCCGGACTCAGGTTAACCTGTGTATGAAAAGTCAAACTAAGCTAAATCGGCTATGACGGTACTGTGGCTAAGGCACACGATAAGTCACGTCTAGAAGGCATAATGTACAAACGTCTCCAGCGATCAACACATCGCAGTAGCAAAGGGGGGAGGTCATGTGACTGAGTTTAGAACAAGTTTAGATTTAGTCTGTTTGATTTGGTGAACATGATCTGTGGACATTTTAATGGGAGTGTGCTAAATGCTAAAGCTTTGGCTTTCCAGTATTTTCTTACCATTCATACTTTCTTTTAATTCTGATTCCACATCAGATTTATGAAGGTCACAAAGATAATAAAAACCTTTGAGATCAAAGAGCTAGACATCAGAGTGGGCTCCACACACAGTGTTTGAGTTTAGAGGCAAACAGCTGACTCTGTTAAATTCCCCCATCGGGCGACCGAAGCCAAGCAGTTTGTGAACAGGAAATAGAAGAGAATAGAAAGCAGTGCATCCTGACTCCTGGTCGAGGATCCGAGTCGTCTGGCTTCAGTAGACGACAGCAGTGTCTCACAAGGGCATATCAGCTGTAGGACGTCTTCAACTGCCCCATTCTCCTGGTTGTCATGGTAACACTTCCTGTCTGGAGGCTGTTCTAACAAGATTGAGACAAAAAAGATGATTAAAGCTCAGCTGAGACATTTTTACTTAAACCAACATGACCTCCACGGGTTCTTTATCAAGGTGTAGACGAATGTTCTGTTCATTTAGGTTCTAGAGGCTCGGAAAAGAAGAAGGCTCATTGAAGGAGTTTGGCACCCTTGACTCTAACTGCTCAACGTGTTCTAGAGGACTGACAGAATCGTCAGCCAACATGTTGTCAGGTCTAATCCCTAAAGGTTCAACAGACTGTTTCCTGAGGGTCAAATAGGTTTGTCATGATTCTGGTTCTCCACAGATGTCTCCTTGTGTCTGAGCGTTCAGGGTTCTCTCCGTGAATCTTCTTTTTTTTTTTTGCATGAAAAAAAAAAATCATATGCCCTGCATGATTTGAACTTTGACTTCTGTGCTTGAACATGCTTCTCTGCTGGTTCAGGATACTCATGTCACTGCTGGAATAAATTCCACTGTGTTCTCTTCCTTAGAGAGCCGGACCCAGTGGTACCATCTTTAAGATGTATACATAAGGTTGTGAGCTCAGACGCAGTCTTACCGTCTCTCGCTGTGTTTATCTCTATAAACAGTTGGGGCTCTTGGCTAATCGGGTCAGAAGAAGAGCACATCTTTTATAATCTGCAGAGGAGGAAAACAACACAGGAGGGTTTATCTGTGGTTAATATAAGACACAAAATGAGCTAAAAGCAGACACATTCTAGGAGGGGTCACAAGGCTTAGGGTGGGTTTCAGCCTAGCTTGCCTCAAACACAAGAAGCTGGAAGGAGCAACATGCTGGGAGCAAACACAGTGTGCTTTGTCTTTACGCGAGTTTCCTTATGGAAATCTATGTTTTCTGGTGATATCTAAAGAATACCACATTCTATTAATCTCTTCTAATGAAATGATGGCCCGACACCAGAGCGGATCCCGACACCAGAGCGGATCCCGACACCAGAGTGGATCTCTCCACCGACATCCACTTTAATCCCATAAAGCCTGATCCAGACCACACCGATTTTCTTTGCTCGGGTCACATTTGGTTATTTTGATGGGTCACACTCATGTTTGCACGAGTCATCGGTTCACCAGCAACAAAATAGACTACAAATGTGAGACAGTTCAGATAAAAATGGATCTGCACGTTAAAAAAAAATGCATGCATAATGTAACACACGAGAGGTTTAACTGTCTCTGTTTGGCTTTCTGAACCCTCCCAACTTCTGTACTTTTGACCCACAACAGGAAAGCACACGCACGTACACACACACAGTGAACAGCATTTCATGGGTCGCTGGTTCGATTCCCTTGATTGTTACTGTTTTGTGCTGCTTCAGAAGTTTCTTTGGAACAGGATAGGACTTGTTTTAACACACATGTGCAGCACATACACACAGGTGCACACACATTTTTGTTCACACTCTCTCCAAGATAAACACAGCTCGACATGCATGATCTGAGAGCTGTTGTTCAGGCATGATGTCATTAGTCGAATCAAATGTGTGTGTGAACTCACAGGCTGGTATTGTACAGTCTCTGGTGCTGTAATACAATCTGTTGAAGTGCTTTTTACACTTGGGCTTGATGAAAATCGGACCTGTGGACAAAATTACACACAGGTTAAAACGCTGCGCTCTGATTGCAGGGGAGGTGTTCACAGCTGTGGAGCGTGATCCGATTGGACGTCTCATTTAAATACCAAGCTAATCACATATGTATTAAATCTTTCAACACTTCCAATGGTGTCATTTTCTAAACACCATATTTTCCTCCACTTGTTTTCTTTTCTTAAATACATGCATCACCCACACCCCAGAAACACTTCATTTGAACACCCTGTAAGCCTGACACAAATTAGAAGCTTGAGTGGTTTGATTCTGGAATGGAACCGATGGAACCTGGCAGCAGATGCAATGTTGAAAGACAAGGATGACTTCAAGATTTATTGAGGAAGGGTAGACAGGTAGGTGCAGGTCCACGAACGCATGGAGCTGGCAGACACCTGAGCGCAAAGCAGGAAATCATCAAAAAAAATGGTGAGGTGAGTTGGGGGACGGGACAGGAAGTTGCACATTGTTGACCTTTGAGGAAGACATCTCACAACTCTTTTTTGTAGCCTCCGGATTTAATGGTTTGAATTCATAAAATTGTCTCCGATAAAGATCAGGCTCCAAACAAATAAGTCATAAGTTGAGTTTTTCGTGAAGTCAAGTCACTCAATTTTATATATATAGCGCTTAATCATGGCAACAGACATTTTAAAGCGCTGAAGGTCACGAACAAAACTTTAAAATGTCATTAGACAGGACAGGAAGCATCCATCCATCCATCCATCCATCCATTTTGCCTTGTCTTCAGTTGCTTTTCCTCTCTACAGGTAAGAAGTGAGGCTGAAGCCATCCCAGCTGGCTACAGGTGAGAAGTGGGGTACGCTCTGGATGCGTCACCAGTGCGTCGTGGGGCACCAAATTGTAAATACATTTCAAAAGAGATGCCGTTAACATCTGTGTCCATGAGCTAGCAGACAGTACATTCCTGTCTTCCTGCACCACGCTGGAAGAATTCCACTCCATGGGGGCACTGGGGGTCAACAACTGGGGGGACTTGAGGTGTTTTAAAGCAAGACAAGACACGTAATCCCTCCAGCGAGAACTGCATTTAGCTGGGTGTCTCCTCCCATTTGGACGAGCCTGCAAGATGCCGAAAAGGAGACGCCCAGCAGGCACCCTGACCAATCGACTCCCTAAGGCTCAAGGAGCCGTGGCTCTGCCCCAACCTCCTGACAGAAAAAGAACTGTGTGTGCAGTCATAGTCTCTGAGTTATGACCCAGAGCTGATGCCTGTCGTGTGGAGGAGGTCTGAAGCTTAGATCAGTTGATAAATTGACAGCTTTGCTGTTCAGCTTTGCTCCTTCTTCACACAGTCCTGTACGACGCCCATATCTCCACTGATGTCGGACTAAAACATCCGTGCATCAGGTTTTCACATTGCTTGTGAACAAGCCCTGAAACTACTCAGACCCTGGCTTGGGCAGCAACTCACCCCCGACATGGAAGGAGCGATCCAAGTGTTGTGGATGTGCTGGCTCTCCCAGCAGCTGCAGCGTGTGCTGAAAGCCTCAAAATGATGGCGCCAACAGAACCACGTCATCCACAATGAACACAGATGCAAACTTAGGCTCCCAAACCAAGTGCTTTCATGATCCCTGCCGTGGGACGAGATCCTGCCCAAGAGGTTTCACAGTCAGCATCAGAATAAAGGATGTAAAGTCTCACTTTGCTTTGACAGGGATCTGACGATTTGAAGGAACTGTCTCATAAACACCAACACCAGACTCCCAGAGAGTAAAGGTCATAAGCCTTCTGCAAGTCAACAATATGTGCAACACATATGTAATATGTGTAAAAAATCAACTCCCATGACAACTACACCCTCACAACAAGTCTGCAAGAGTAAAAAGCTAATCCAGCACTGCCCTCAACCTGTAAAAACTATCAAGTGTCTTCAAGACTATCAAGAATCCTCCTCTAAGGGACCAGGTCAGAATCTGTCCACCACCTGACAGCATCCCTGTGTCCAAGTCAACAGTTCTACTCTTATGCTGAATGTCATTCTGACACTTGCCAGGGAAACCCCCCTCCTTGATTTGGTCCCAAAATGCCATTATGGTTTCCATTTTTCTTCGTGGAACTCATCAAGAGTTCATGAATCCTGCATAATTTCACCACTTTTCTTTCATTTCCTTGTCTAATCTCTTTTACATGTTGCCTTTGCATTCCTTCTGTCACACCATGATTGACGCTGTCACGATTGACGAATGACCAGTTTGCATTCAGTTCCAACCTGCACAGTTAAGAAATTATCATGACGAACAATCACGATGCTCATACCTGTCAGGTGTTTGATGAATCTCTCCTTGACTCGTGGATCTCTGGGGTGACCCTCTGAAATGAAAACAGTAAATGTATGAAAAAGTTCCTAAAAAAACACTTCACACCCTGGGCCTCAAAGACCTCAGACACCCTAAATACAACACAAGTGAAAGAAGGCACTTGATCTGTTTAAGCTGAAAAATGGTTCCAAATGTTCATATTTGTCCATCTTCTACAGAACATCGGTGTACCCTGGAGGTCCTGGGGCACCGATGACGTACTGGTTCAGGGTTAGTGTACTTCTCTACATCACTTAATCTGCTGGACGCCTTCCATTTGGCAAGACTAACTAATTAAAACTGATCCGTTGTGACATGCTGAGTACAGAGTCCAAAAAAGAAACTACATATTACAAACAGGCCAGAAACCCCACACAACTCATGACTACTAATATTTGTGAGTGATTTTACAGAAAAACAAGCCGTGTATAAATAGAAGACTTGGCAAAGATGGTGTTGATGTCAGCAGCAGTATTCAAAAAATGTGTTTTATGACTTTTTTAATGCCTCTCCTCAGACAAAGACCTCTTTTAGGTTTTTAGGCCGAGTCTTGAAAACATTCCAAGTAAACTGAGCAAACCAGAGATGAAATTCATGTGATCGATCATCAGGAAAGTCTCCCTAAAGTCAACAGAGACGTCACACCTGTTTACCTGTTTCACACCCACTTGTTACTCCTCATCATTAAATCTGTTACCATTACAAATGTGCTGCCTTTATTGCTTAGATTTCATTTACTTACACACACCGAGAAAGTTAAAGATTGAGAGTCTTTACAGAATATCTTACATCATCAGATCCCTGATTCAAGGAAGGATAAACACCAGAACAACTTTTAGCAGTTTTCCTCTCTCAAGTTGGAGGCCTGGCAGCCAATCTGGATTTATACCCCACATGAGACCCGTGTCAAATACAATGAATACTTGTCTCCACAGAAATAAAAAGACATTTTGTTGTTTATTTTTAAATTACATTTTTCATGTCTTTTTCCCTTTTTTAATAGAAAAAAGTGCTGTTGCTGAAAGTATATCATCATGACAGAAAGGTCCAAATATACGCTAAATGATCTTATTGTCATTGTGTCCTTGTGCTTTAGTTATTGCTATGGTCTGGAGAAGATTTAGATGAACCATTAGCAGCTCTGTCACAGTGCCTCCGAGGTGCTAAACAGTCTGAGTTCACCATTATGAACCCATTTACACCCCAATTTGTTTTGGAATCTGTAACTAAATGTTACTGCTAAAATCCTCCAAGTTGCATAAGTCGTACAGAACAATGCGCCATGTGATGAAACTGTGGCTGAGGTCCGTTAAAGTCAATCCCTCTTCAGCTCATATGCTGACCTCATTGTCACACCAGCTGGACATCATTTCTGGGTGTTTTTTATATCAATGGAGAGCTGAATGTCTTTTGTCTCATTATAACTTTAGACAACTTCTTTGCCTCCAGAATGTTTGAATTCATCACGGTTTAATTTGAAAATATCAGAGCACACCCAGGCCTTTTCAAAACATTTGATATTCAAATTGTAGTTTTCTAGATGACAGACCTCTGACTTTCTTTAATGATTAATGCACACGTCATCTAGAACCGAACTTAAACCAAATCCAATCCTTCTGCCACAGCAGATGAGATCAATTCCACATACAAGGATGTGCCACCAGCGTTTCTGAGGAACGTTCTGATGCAGGTGAAGCCAGGTAGAAGCAGCAGCTGAGGTGTGATCCTACACAGCGCTGATGGTTTGGCTTCAGCCGACCGCACTAATGGACCCCACTGTAAATGCACTGATGAGTTAAAGTGGATTCATTCTACTGATCCAAACAACAAAAAGTTCTCAAGAGAGGTTTCAAAGGCAGTCAGCAGGAGACGGAGCCTGGCCTCATTTCTGAGGTACTTCTCTGCGCTGCAGTGAGTTTGAAACGGGTTTGTTTTCACCAACAAAAATAGGACTATTTATGACAAGAGAAGAAAAAGTTTGACTCACAAGTTTACTGTCAGCTGAGGAAATGCTGTTCGCAATGTCTGATGATGTCTAGTTGGGTTCTGCATAATCATTACAGTCCCAACCAAGAGAAAAAACAACCTGACCTGAAACCCTTCAGACCCTGAACACAAACTGTTCCAGCCCCCCCTCCTCCAGCTGGGGATGGAGCCAGATCCAGATCCTGATCCTGAATCTAATGAGGCCATATCCTGAACAGTTTGAGCTGAACATGTTTGAGCCATCCTCTTAACATTAAAAAATAAAGAAATCAATGACTAAACTTTAAATATAACCTCTATATAATGCAGTTTACATTTTTTTCCAACTGAATTATATACCCACATTTGTTCGCACTTTGTAAATGACTGCACATTTTCTTATTTGAATCCACCACCAGAACAGAAAAGTAAATATACAGAACTTATAGTGTATTACTATAAATACTCCTGGGAGACCAAACACTGAGACGTGAACTGGACTGAACTGCATGAGAACACGAGTCTTGCTGGTGGCAGATTTGAATTCTTCTTTCCAAAATAAACCAGGATTTTAATTGATTTTCATCACCTCGCTTTTTCCATTCATAACTTTTTGCACCATGAACGCCTCCCCGGGTTTAAACCGCAGGTCGCGGAGCAGGTGTTCACTACGTGATGCTACTGTATGCGTGACTGACCCGCTGCTGCGTGAGGCGGGGGTTTCACCGGCTCCGTCCTGGCTCTCTGGTACCGGCCGATCAGCTCCAGCATGCTGCGTCCGTCCAGCCGACCCTCCGCTCCTCTACCGGAGCCCTTGAGCAAAGCCGCGGCGGTGCAGCGTCTCACGGCCAGCAGCAGGACGAGGAGCGCGGACAGCACCGGAAGTCGCGGGAGGCGCATCGCTGTAGACCTGCGGGGGGAGATGATGGACGGACCGGTCAGCCTCCATCTGCTGATGAAGATCCTGAAAACTACAGACACTGAACTTGAACCCAAATTCAAGATCTTTCGTTGATGAGATTTTTTTTAAAAGGGGAATCACCCACTGTTATTTGGTTTCTATAATAAAGAAGGACTATTTGTCCTATTATTTATACTTATTCCATTACGCTGTGAATTACGATTCGCATTTGGGTTCAAATGTAGCTGTAAGGGCTTCAGATTAAATAGTTTTGGAACAGATCTTGTGGAGCTGTGGAGAATCAAACACATTCTCCTTTGTTCTGCAGGAGTTTCTGTTGTGCGGCTTAAATCGAGGGCATCAGATAAAGCGAAAAAAAAATGCATTTAGGGCATCAAAAGTTCATTTCAAACACTTTCACCGTGGTGCAAAACTAATAATACTGTGGAAGCATTTCAAATATGTCAAGCCTTTTTTCTTAGACGGGTTACCTGCGCGTCTCTCCCTGTGCCGCTTTATGCGCCTCCGCGGGGCGCACCGCTCTCTGCTCGGGTTCTCCCCTCCCGGTTACTCCCGGCTCGGTTTATTCCTCAAGCAGTGGCGTTCTAGTTTCTTGTTTTTCTCTGTCTGTTCGTGTTTTTGTTATCCCGGGTTGTTCTCGATCCGAGCCGCGTACTGCGCGCCGAGGCCCGGTGGCATCTTAGAGCGCTGAAATCACTGGTGGAGTGCGTGGAGCTGAAGGAGCGCCTCAATCACCATCACCTCCGAGCTGCAGCTGTCAGGGAGCTGGTCGGGTTCATGTCTGTCCTCTGCGGACCGGAGGGTGGGTGGATTGCAAGGTCCTGTCCCGGGACACCCACGGCTCCAAAAGTGCGTCCCTTTAAATAGAGTGAATGGTCAGGGTGATCAGGTGCGTCCGCATCAGGAGCTCCTTCTCCTCCTCTGTCCGTCTCTTCTTCTCTTGCTACTCGTCCAGAGTACGGAAATACAGCGGGGGGGGGGGGGGGTCGACGTGAAGGAAAAGTTTGATAGATCGGAGTTGCGGCACTCGACGGTGCGCCACTCCCTCTCAGCGGGAAGATTAGAAACTGTTCCGCTGCATCCCGGCGTGAACAGGACGTCCGCGTCACGCGAGAGCCGGGAGCCGACGCACACCTGGACAGGTATCGTTCCATCACTGGCCACCAGACTATACCGCTAATAATAATAATAATAATAATAATAATAATAATAATAATAATAATAATAATAAATATAATAATAATAATAATAGTTATTAGTATTATAATTATAATTATTTGGTTTATTGGTCATTAATAATTCCAGCTCTATTATTAATTCTATTATAAGAACTATTTATTGCCCCCCGTTTCCTGTTTCCTCAGTTGCATCATCATTAAATGTTTTTTAATGATTTCTCCTCAGTCTCTCTTTGAGTCTTGTGAAACATAGTACTGTGTGTGATTCCGCTCCACGCACCCAACCCACCCGTTTTGCTGTGCGCAGTTTTCGTGCCCTCAGTGTGTGCGTCTGCACACAGGTGACTTCCACAGCGTGGAGCGTGAACGCTCGTTTTCCTGTCCAATGCCTCCAGCTCCCGCCGCCACGCCACGGGGGATTCTGTAAGCACTCACAGAAATGGACGGATTTGCTTTTTGAGAGATATCAGATGTTGAAGTCCGACCAACATTCGACACGGAGGTTGTGTCAGGCCAGCGTTTGGCTCTGACATGGGCTTGCGTCTCATTTCCAAACAGAATCTCCTGACATCTGGAATGAATGCTGGAGTTAATCTGCTCTATGCATACAGTACATACTCATTTCTGCCGCAGCAACAGAAATCAGCTCCAGCATGCTGGTGGAATCCACAATAAGACATTACCTAACCAAACAAACGCTCAGATTACACAACACCCACGTTTATTGATCACTTCTAAGTATTAGTCATTCATACTTTATTCAATAATCATGATTTATCGCAGGATTACGCATAAAACTATTGGAGCAGATGTTTTGTCGTATCATCTCTGAATGCTTTACACATCAGCAGGTTTAAAACGTGACACTGGAGAACCCCACAGTCGAGGTTCTGGTGCCAGCAGGGACACCTACAGTAAGCCTCCAGTAGGTGTTGCCCTACAGGACCAGACCTCGTTCAGCAGACGTGATCGATGATCTCCGCTATTCCGTCCAAGACCCAACTATTTATTTAAAATCCATTCATAATTTTCTGAGTCTCTCTGCCAACCACCTGGCTACCCTCCATCACCTGCCCCCAACCCCCTCTGGAGCTCATCGTTTTTTAATTGAGCTCACAGAAGCCACAACCTGGATCGAACACACACCTCTTGTCTCTGTGAATGGCAGCCACTTCTCACAGTCCCACCCTTATTTGTTCATCTGCTGGATCAGATATCAAATCACTCAGCTGCTCCAGCTGCTCCGACTGCGAGTGTAAACACATTTCCACTGCGGCGTGGAGCAGCCGTGATTTAGGAACCAGGATCCTGCAGGAATGCCTGTGTCGATGCTGCCAGATAGTGAGCATATGCTTTTCCTGCACAATATGTATATGTAAGCATGTGCGTGCATGCATACGGCAAGTTGTCCTGTTCATTGTAACCGGTATTTAGACAGGGTTTAAGGAGAGGAATGGTGCTGTGTATCTCAGAGCGGAGGCCGACAAACGGTTCTCATGGCCATTAGCTCCACGTCGTTCATATCCGGACCCGCAGGCCTGATTCTGGAAGCTCTCCAACGAGCTCGCTCTAAATGTTCTGAAGAATACTTCTAAACCGTCTTCATCAGGCCAAACGTTTGCAGAGAGACCCTCAAACCCTCCTGGAGGAGCTGAGACATTTCAGAACCCGCCCGCCCCCTGGGGATCAGTGGAACCCACTCTGATGCTAAGTTGAGACGACGTCTGCTGCAGACCTCGGCACAACCTCCACGTCGCATTTTGACAGCAACATTTATTTTGTCGTTTGCAAGCAGATCTGATTCAGCGATATGAAAAACAAACATCACTCAGGTCCAAATGTGGAAGTCTGATGATGGATGGGACCGTCAGTGATTAATGTGATATGGACTTTCTTTGGAGTCCGTCTCTGTTTGGGTTCATGAAGCGGATCGATGTGACTGGAAACCGTGACATTTTTTTTTTGTGTTTAATAGCGATCAGGGATTTCCACATCGGAAATGGTTTCTCATTAATACAACTGATGTCCATAAAGGCAACACAGCTGACATAGAAATGGATCTATCAGCAGAGCAGCCGTGACAATCAGATTAGTCAGAGGAAGTGATAGTTTGTCCTGTAAGAACCGGCGCCATGACCAAAGCGTTACAAACACTAGAAAGTAAAACGTGTATAACCTTCTACCAGCATTGTCGATGATGTCACACGAATGGAAACAGCTGTGAGCTTTAATGATATAGAATATTCACAAAGCGACCAGAGGTTTCTCCTGAACATCAGAGGGACTCCCGCTGGAGTTCTCCTTTGGTATCGTGCTGCCGTAAACACACCAAGCTGTTAACACTGTTTGAAGTACATTATAGTGCTAAACACACAAGAGAGGAATAATTATATAAATACAGACACATATTTCAGATAAAAATATGTGAGAGGTGTACTGCAGCCGAGATGAAAGATTTGGAAGAAGTCAAACACGCGCTCGCTGTTCCGCCTTCTCTTATCACGGCCCTGGACTTTGTTTAGGGTTGACTTCTCACGGCAGCCACACACACACACACACACACACACACACACACACACACACACACACACACACACACACACACACACACACACACACACACACACACACACACAGACACACGAATATATGACAAACACATGATGATGATAATGATTAAGTAGAAATGAGAGCATTTAGACGCATCCCAAACAAGAAAAACAATTGCTGCAACAGAGAAGGGAAGGAAGGAAGAAACTTTAAGAGGAAGACAAACAAAGCAGAGCCCTCATGTTTTTGGCTCCGCAATCAGCTAAAGCCTCAGAGAGTACCTAATGACAGATTAAACACATACACAGACAGGGGTCAAAGGTCAGACGGGGTCGTGGTAAACTATGTGCACAAGTCGGAAAAGTACTCATTTAAAACTAGACAGCTCTTTTAATCTGTTATTGTGCCGGTCCCAAGCCTGGATAAAGACAGAGGGTTGTGTCAGGAAGGGCATCCGATGAAAAATTTTGGCAAATCAAACATGCAAATCAAATCTATGACTTCCATACCGAATCTGTCGAGGCCCGGGTTAAAGTGACAGTAAAGTTAATTTTAAGTGGTATATATGTTATTCATCATTATGAAAAATAGAAGAAAAAATAAATTTTATATGTGTTTATATGTGTTTATCGCGTCATCCGTTTGGTCAAAAAGGCATAAACTCTGCGCCGCAGCAGCTTCCGCATTCAGTGATCATGTGGGCGTCATACGTCACTGGGGCCAAGCACAGCTTGACAGCCATAAGAAACAATGCAATTCTAGACGTGATTTACACCAAAAATATCATGGTTACCTGTGCGGTGAACGGTTGTGTCAACAAAACAGCAAAAAGACTCGACTTTCAAATAAATTCACTGTGTGAATAGTAATAGTAATAAATGGCGGTTAGCTCAATTCTACCATAATATGGACAATCCCATTGACGGGCTAGCGCGTTAGCATTTTTAGCGCGATACCTTCCCAGAAGGTATTCTGAAGAACGAGAGGTCCTCGTCCTCATGTCTTTTTGCTGTTCTGTTGACACAACCGTTCATATGTTATTCATAATGATGAATAACATATATGTCACTTAAAATTAACTTTACCGTCCCTTTAAGAACAACGGCCATCAGTGCTGTTCTCCTACAGGGCGCCGGTGGAAATTGGACTACTGTTGGTCGGAGGAGAGGA